>JAVYIG010001013.1:90000-401350 GCA_035222895.1 Strongylocentrotus droebachiensis | reverse complement strand
ATAATGCGATGTAACTTGCTTTAGATGATAAATTATCGAAGTTATCAAAAGTCGACTCCCTGTTTCGAAGAGACCGACATGAAGCAGCCTACGAGGAAGTAATAACATACAGCGTCAAGAAGTCTAGTTGAATGCGATCAGGTTGAGGAAAATGAATATCAATTTTGACAATACCTCGCTCGAATGAATAAACATTATAAAGATAATTATTCGTGTCGGGTTTCGACGTTGCACTGCAGGGTGGCGGAGAGTCTTTCACATTCGGGGTTCACCATCCCCAAAAAGCACTTTCTTCAAAAAGAAGAGGGAACCTATACACAAATGGTAATAACAACATATCTCAACGTAGGTTCTAGCACACCTACCCCATGGACAACCACCCTCCGGGTAACCACCCCTAGGATAACCACCCTCTAGGACTACTACCCTTAGGACAACTATCTCCTACGACAACCATCCTCTAGGACTTCTACCCTTAGGACAACTACCCCCTACGACAACCATCCTCTAGGACTACTACCATTAGGACAACTACCCCCTACGACAACCACCCTCTAGGACTACTACCCTTAGAACTACTACACCCTAGGGCAACCACCCTGTTGGACGACTACCCCCTGGACAATTACCCTATAGGATGATTACCCCCCCCCCCCCCCAGCTAACTACCCCTAGGTCAACCACCCTCCAGGAAAAATACCTTCCGGACAACTACCCCCAATACAACTACCCTTAGGACAACCACCCTCTAGGACTACTACCCTTAGGATAACTACCCCCGGACAACTATCCTAGGAGGTATTTGTCTGGGGGTTAATTGTCTGGGGGTATTTGTCCGGGGGTAGGGTGTTCGGATACGCTCAACGTAGTTTAAAGTGTAAACATTTAGTGTTAACAAAAAACACTTCTTATATTAATACGACTTAAATAGAGAAAGGACATTTATAGTCAGGTCAATATACGGTTAAAAAAACACCCCAACCCCAAAACATTTGCATCAAAAGTTTTTTTCAACGGTTTCTAGTAGTATTCGACCTCAGGAATAACATACTAAAAGTATACCAACATCGAAGGTTCAGAAAGCTGTTATTTTTAAGATGGCGTCCAAGATGGCAGCCGATACCTAAACATGTCAATAAATCACTTATTATCCATCCTAGAGACATAATGTTGGTGTCTATCCCATGATATCGGGGGTCAGAGAATCCAATGAGACAAGTAAGAATGGTTTCTGATGGTCTAGGAAACCCCAAAATCCAAGATGGCGTCCAAAATGGCCACCATAACATAAAAATGGCCATAAGTCACTTATTATCCATCCGAGAAACATAATTGGGGTGTCTATGCTATGGTTTTCAGGGACCCCCCCCCCCCCCCCGAAAAAAAGGGTAAATTCAACTATTGACAGGTCATTGTCAACACTGGGGGAGGGGGAGTGACAGAGACAAAGTAACAACTTAATAATAATATCTAGACACACAATCATAATACCTACCATACGATTAAAAATGTTTAAAACCTCGTGTTGTTCATGTCATCTTATCTCTCTCTCTCTCTCTAAGTACCATATCGATTGACCTTGGCGATCATGCTATTCCACAACCCTCGGTTCCTAGCCTTTTGTATTAGTACCACTCCCAGTTCTTTCACTCCTCTCTCTTCCAACAATTTCTGCAGACTGTCCATCCAAAGTATCCTCCTTCCCCTACTCCTTCTTCCCACAATTTTCCCTGTCAAAGCAAGATTCTCTAGGCCTTCTTTACGTGTAATGTGACCCATGAACTTCAACTGCCTAATCAACATCTCACGTATCATTTTTCTTTGCACTCCAGCTCGTGTAAGAACTTCCTCATTACTAACTCTGTCAGTCCAGGGGATTTTCATCATTCTTCTTAAGAACCACATTTCGCAACTTTCCAAACGCTTTTTAGTATCAGAGGCTAAAGTCCACGTTTCACTACCATACATAAGTACTGGGTAGATGTAACAATTCAATACTCTTATTCTGGTCCTCATACTCATTGTTCGGTTTGTCAGAATTTTGCCTAGTTTTGAAAATGAAGATTTAGCGAGAGCTATCCTTCTCTTGATCTCTGTCTCACATCTGGCATCCTCGGTGATCATGCTGCCGAGGTAGTTAAATGAGGAGACTTGTTTAATAAGCTGTTCTTTCAGTTTCAAGTTACATTTTGGACTGCTCTTCTTAAAGACCACCAGGCACTTTGTCTTGGTATAGTTGATCTCTAGTCCCATTCTCTCACTTTCTTTTACAACTACATTCAGGAGTCTCTGGAGATCTTTCTCTGATTCAGAAAATAAAACTTCTTAAAGACCACCAGGCACTTTGTCTTGGTATAGTTGATCTCTAGTCCCATTCTCTCACTTTCTTTTACAACTACATTCAGGAGTCTCTGGAGATCTTTCTCTGATTCAGAAAATAAAACAGTGTCATCAGCATATCTAATATTTGTGATTGAATGGCCACCCACTTGTATCCCATTTTCATCTTCCAATTCTCTTAGAATGATTTCACTATACATATTGAACAGGTCCAGCGACATAATACAACCCTGTCTGATTCCCTGTCTGATGTTAATATATTCACCACACTCTCCTTCTACCCTGATGCATGCAAACTGATTCCAATATAGACTTTGTAGAAGTCTTAGATCTTTCCTATATATATCAATCTTTTTCATCTCTTCAACAAGTTCTGAATGTTTTACTTTATCAAAAGCCTTTGAATAATCAATAAAACACATATACACATCTTTTTGCATTTCGACTGCTCTCTCCGTTATATTTCTAACCACAAATATTGCATTTCTTGTGCCCGCATCCTTTACAAATCCAAATTGTTCCCTTCCGACCATGGGAGATATTCTACTTCTTGCTCTCAAAAGCAAAATCCTCCAAATAATCTTAGTGATATGGCAAATAAGGCTGATTGTCCTATATTGCTCACAATCCACGGCTCCCGGTTTCTTTGGGAGAGTAATGAAAATGGATCTTCCCAATTCATCTGGACATGTTCCGTCATCATATATTTTGTTAATAATTTCTGTTAATCTATCAACACCATATTCCTCTAATGCTTCAAACATTTCAGTGACCACACCATCTGGTCCAGCTGCTTCGTTCTTCTTCCTCTTTGACATTGCCCAACGGACTTCAGATTTAAGAATTTTCTCTCCTTTTACTTCATCTGCAAAACTTGGTATTGGTTCCCTACTATCTTCAAAAAGTTCGCCAATGTATTGCGTCCACCTACTCATTTTGTCCTTCATTTCAAACAGGATTGACCCACCTTTTCCTTTGATACAGCCAGGGTTTGAACAACCAGGCTTTTTACCTGAAATTTCATTTATTCTTTGGTAAACATTACTAGTCTTACCGAATTGATTTGATTTGCATTATAGCGAATACAAATGCAGATCTTCACATTCCTTCATTTTGATTAAGGATGTACTTTAGTAAGGAAAAATCATCTTCTGCTTCACTATCAAGTGACTCGTTATCTCGCCCCCCCCCCCCTCCCCCCCCCCCCCGTCTCAGTGTTATTTAGGGTACGCATATGCGTGTTCCAAGCGACCCCCCCCTTTTTCAGCAAAAGTCCGGTGTGTAAAGTCAATACGGGTCGACCTTTTTCTTTTGTTATACGAGCCTTTTTCAGCACCCCCCCCCCCCTTTCAGCAAAAGTCCGGTGTGTAAAGTCAATACGGGTCGACCTTTTTCTTTTGTTACGAAAGGACATTTTGGTAACACGCATGGGGTCCGTCCGTTCTCGGAGTGGGGGGGGGGGGGGGGGGCTCGTTATATGGATTGTGGCATACATCACGTTGGCAAGGTCCACACACACACTGTTATATTGTAGTCTGTAAACTCTGCAGGTATAGCGAGGTGTGCTACAAGCAGTACAGATGTCGCAAGGAATCAACTTAAAGGTACTATGTCCCATTTGCAGGCCAAAAAAATAAAAAAGTTAAATTCCAACTGCATTTGAAAGATAATACTTATTTAGAACTTCTTTTAAAAAATGTGGGGCTTGAAAATGTCTTCAAGTGGAAAAATAATGACTATTAGTTGTCAAATCGATTTAGGGCTATAGAGCCCAAAAGTAATAGTTTTGATTTTCAGACAATTGTACCGAATGGTCATACGTTTTATGCTGCGCAAATATTCAATCAGTTTAATCTTGGCCATCACAAGAAGTGGGTTATTGATGTAGACAAATGCTCATGTACCCTTTACAACTCTTTTCATGTATGTTATTACCAAAGAAGAAAAAAAGCCAGTCAGTCTTTCAATAGTGTCTGACAGTGAAGTCTAGCAAGTAAACGGGTTTCTTTGCATAATTTGAATATGAGGACACTGCTAACGTTTAAATTTCACAGATAGGACATACATGACATATTCATAATTCCTGCAAAGTTCTACAGAATTTGAGGTTGGCTGCAAAAGGCACATAGTACCTTTAAGAAGATTACTAGGTGCAGCCACCGTATTTGACAATAGTGGAACCAAATGATTGTCCTCTAATTTCCAGCCCTAGTTTGTGACGTCCATTTCTTTTCACTCTTCATCCATGCAGTTCACTCTTTCAGCTTGAACTCATAATAATTCGCGTCACAGTATATTCCGCTCTGTTGATTCCATTGGTCGGGGGATTTAGCAGAGAGCGAAAAAAGTATATTCTCACGATACCCACGATGTATTTCTATTATTCTTAATTCTTCATCGTCTCATCAATACTTTTGGAATATTTGTAGGACAATAAACGAGATTGCGGTACCCGTTTGTATCGCCACGTGGCAGAAATGTTTACCAGTACCAGGTTGAACAATTTGAAAGGAAACTGAATTTGAACCCCGGACCATCCCCTACTCCCTCCACCTCTCTCTCTCTCTCTCTCTCTCTCTCTCTCTCTCTCTCTCAATATAATCGGAGAAAAGCACACGCCCTTTTTTGTTTGGTAGTTGAGTCCTCCCCCTAGCTACCCCACCACATTGGGGGCTACGCCACTTATTTACATGATTTTCTACCTCATCCCAGATAGTAATTTTACATATCCCACATCTTACAATAAATTTAAAAAAAACTGAAAACAAGGATGATGAAGTTAACTTAGATAAGGCCTCTTGATTTCAACGTTTTCCCAGGTTTGTAATTGACTGGTGAAAGCAAGAGGCCTTAACTAAGTTAACCACAATTTCGTTTATTGTCATACAAATATTAAAAAAGTATAAAGTCTTATCCACGAGCAAATAGACGAAATGTGTACCCCCTCAAAACATACTGTACACAACACACACACACACAAACACAAACATGAGAACGAAGGTTTCGGGCGTGTGTGCGTGTGTGTGTGTATATGAGGGTGCATTCATATTATTTCTGGGCAGCCTCCATTGGCACAACCATTTTCGTAGATCCTTTTTGCTGCACATTCAACTATTTATTTTAAGAGAGGGATTAACTGAGGGTGTGCGTCAATGTAATGAGTTTGTTTAATAATTTGATGTGAATAAAAGAAATAGATCAATAAGCAAATGAGAGAGACAAACACATATGAGGAGTGCAAAAATGAAAAATAAATTAGTGAGTGGGTGTGAGCGAGGGGGAGAAAGAATGTTACCAAGAGGGAAAATAAAATATCAAGTGAGAGAGAGAGAGAGAGAGAGAGAGAAAGAGACAGTAAGGCCAGGAGACAGACATAGAGAAAGAGAATGATTGGATGGATGGCTGAAGGAAAAAGAGAGAGAGAGAGAGAATGTCATTGTTAACTGTATTCTGTATGCCAAAAGCGAAATAAAAAGAAATATGTCATGTCTCAAATAGCTATGAAAACGAGTGTCAATAAAAAGATATTATCACTACCTCACTACCCTACACAAGGATTCAATTATGCGTGAAACATTTAGAGCTGTTATTTTCAGGGGACGTTGCTGCTTTTGTATTCTTCCACACTAAGGCCAAGTAAAAATTATTCCTTGTTTCTCTTTACCGCCAGCATTCTTTTGGCGCCCACCTAGTTTTTGGTTTTCTTTTTTTGTTGTTATTTCATATGTTCAGCTTCAGATATGAAACAAATTGGGTGATATCTTTCATGTAGATCTGAAATAAATGTGAAGTGAACGGGGAACTTCATTAAAGGTACTATGTCCCATTTGCAGGCCAAAAAAAATGAAAAAGTTAAATTCCAACTGCATTTGAAAGATAATACTAATTTAGAACTTCCCTAAAAAAGGTGGGGCTTGAAAATGTTTTCAAGTGGGAAAATAACGACTATTAGTTGTCAAATCGACTTTAGGGCTATAGAGCCCAAAAGTAATAGTCTTGATTTTCAGACAATTGTACCGAATGGTCATACGTTTTATGCTGCGCAAAGATTCAATCAGTTTAATCTTGGCCATCACAAGAAGTGGGTTATTGATGTAGACAAATGCTCATGTACCCTTTACAACTCTTTTCATGTATGTTATTACCAAAGAAGAAAAAAAGCCAGTCAGTCACTCAATAGTGTCTGACAGTGAAGTCTAGCAAGTAAACGGGTTTCCTTGCATAATTTGAATATGAGGACACTGCTAACGTTTAAATTTTACAGATAGGACATGCATGACATATTCATAATTCCTGCAAAGTTCTACAGCATTTGAGGTTGGCTGCAAAAGGGACATAGTACCTTTAAGGTCTCAAAACATGCATGAAAGCTTATCACGGTATCATGAGTGATCAGTCCCATCTTTGGTGTAGTGTCAAGTAGATCAGTCCCATCTGTGTCAAATGGTGTAGTGTCAAGTAGATCAGTCCCGTCTGTGTCAAATGGTGTAGTGTCAAGTAGATCAGTCCCGTCTTGTCAAATGGTGTAGTATCAAGTAGATCAGTCCCATCCGTGTCAAATGGTATAGAGTCAAGTAGATCAGTCCCATCTGTGTCAAATGGTGTAGTGTCAAGTAGATCAGTCCCATCCGTGTCCATTGGTGTAGTGTCAAGTAGATCAGTCCCATCCATGTCAAATGGTATAGTGTCAAGTAGATCAGTCCCATCTGTGTCAAATGGTGTAGTGTCAAGTAGATCAGTCCCATCTGTGTCAAATGGTGTAGTGTCAAGTAGATCAGTCCCATCTGTGTCAAATGGTGTAGTGTCAAGTAGATCAGTCCCATCTGTGTCAAATGATGTAGTGTCAAGTAGATCAGTCCCATCCGTGTCCATTGGTGTAGTGTCAAGTAGATCAGTCCCATCTGTGTCCATTGGTGTAGTGTCAAGTAGATCTCCTGAAATCACTAGCGGTTTCCATACTGAACCATGTCCATGATTATTATCATATATTTATTATTATTTTGGCCTTGGGGGGGGGGGGGTATTTTTTTGTCCAGAGTGTCATTATCTCAACCACAACAATTATACAAACTGGGTATGCGAACTTAATCAGACTGAATTTCCTCCATAATTAGTCTTAAAACGTGGTAGTATATCACCCATGTTAGTGCAGCGCGTTTCCGACGATTCGCCAGCTGCTTTAGTTGGGGTGTGTGCAAGAACAACGGGGAGGGCTTCATTTTTTTCTCATTCATTAATTCGTAACTGCCTCCCAAAACCACATGGTTTTTTATGGTGGTGGTTATTTTACCTGACTGCTAAGAAAGCATAAATGCTTGTGAGTAAGCAACCGGACGGCCGACGGCTTTAGGTCCTCTCCGAGGGAAATGGTAATGAGGATTAATTCCTTACCAAAGGGCACTAGCGCTTTTGTCTGCAAGCACAGACCCTAATTTGACACTTAATCAACAAATCATTGTTGCCTAGCCTAGCCTAGCCTAGCCCAGCTAGCCCATCTACCTACTGGTTGTGTCAGGAGCAGCTACAGTGCATGGCCTATGATAGTCGTATAGTGCAGACTCACTTTTACGACTGACCAGGGTTTGTGCTTAGCAGCTACAGTGCATGGCCTATGGTAGTCTTATAGTGCAGACTCAATTTTGTATCACAGCGCATTTTATTCATGCACACTCTCCTGGGATGCGATACTACTTCCCGCACAGGCGCGTACACAGGGGGGGGGGGGGGGTTAGGGGGGTTAACCTTCCCCCTTTGGTATTTTTTTGTGTGTAAACCCCCCCCCCCCCCCCCCCCCCCCCCCCTTTGGGATTTTTTTATTTTTTTTTATATTTTTTTTAATTATTAAAAAAAAATAAAAAAAATAAAAATAATTATTCCCATGGCCGAACTAAAAAAGGTGACCTTACCAACCCCCCCCCCTGCTTATTCAGCGGCTGGCTGAGTCGTTGCGAAATTTTCGGACCGATTTATAAATGTTAAAACCCCCCCCCCCCCCCCCTTGAAAAAATCCTGCGTACGCGCCTGTTCCCGCATGTATGGCATTGGCATTGGTATGGCAAAGGAGCTTCCCTCAACATGCCAAGGTGTTTGACAGACCCGCAGCGTTCACCGATGATGTTGTAGAAGCAGGAGAGAAAGCCCTGGCATGCATGTACAATAGGAAGCCCGCATAGTCACTCAACGTGGTGTGACATAAGTTGTTCTGCCAGAAGGTTGCCTCCAGCACTTCTCATGTGCAACCCCAAAGTCTACCGTCACATCAGCAGCCGCAAAGCACTATAGCCTTTGTGTCTACTACCAGGTCCAGCAGTGGAAAGGCATTGCAGCTGATGAGCTACGACCAGACGACTCGGGTTGGGGGGGAAAGCATGGGATGACTCGTGCCCGTGCAGACAGACTATAGTGCCACCAGCTCCGGAAGAGCTCCTCAAGATGATCCGCTGCAACTGCCTGAGAGACTGCAGTAGTCTGAAGTGCACATGTAAGAAGCATGACATAGAGGGTTCAGCTGCATGTGGCAACTGTAGTGCGTCGGCATCCCGGCCCCCCACTCCGGGGTCGGAATGACCGCATGCGTGTTACCAAAATGTCCGGTAAAGTGGTACTTTTCGTGCGACAAAGTCCGGCCCGAGAATTGTAAGAAAAGGGGGTGTATTTGACTTTCACCCGGAGATTTCTTTAAAAAGGGGGTGTTTTTTCTTCTTTTTTCTCACCTCTTTGGACTCCTGAGAAATTATTCCGAATTTAGGGGGGTAAATTGAGCATTTTTCCGAATTTAGGGGGGTACATTGAGCACTTTTCCGAATTTAGGGGGGTCTCCAAGGCAGGAAAAGCCCGCGAAAAGCCCGCGAAAGGGGGGTTCGGAAATGTTGGCAGTCCTCAGATAGGAGGTGCTTTCAAAAAGAGGGAACAAGCATATGCGTACCCTAAATAACACTGAGTGGGGGAGCCGGGGTCGGCATGTACGTCGTCCATCAGGCATACGGTATGCCATAGTATTTTTGACTGAACAAAAATGTATGTTTTGCGCAAAAACTCAGCCCTTAGTCATCAAGAAGCTGAAATATTTGGAAATGGCAGCCAATTTGTAAAATGGCTGCCATTTAGGCTTTTTGGTCAGGTTTACCTCATTGAAATGGGTCTCATTTGATTCCTGGCCCCGAAAATGTATGTTTAGAAGTGAAAATCAAACCCCTAAGTCATTTAGAATCGAAGATATTGGGAAATATCAGGTTTATGGCGGCCATTTTGGAAAATGGCTGCCGTTTCGGTTTTTTGGCCAGGTTTAGCTTCTTGAAATGTGTTACATTTGATTCCTTGTCCCTGAAAATGTATATTTAGCTCTTCAAATCAAAGCTCTATGTTCTTTAAAAGCAGAGACATAGGGTAATATCAGATTTATGGCGGCCATTTTGATTTATTAAAGGTAAAGACCAGTTTTGGAAACGCCCCCCTCTCAAAAAATTAAATGGAAGCTATTATTACCAATCATGTGAAAGAATATGTTTTGAATACTACGTGATCATATACATTTTGCCAAGAAACCGCCTACTAATTGATATATTTGGTAAATTGAAACTTTCCCAAGACTGGGTCAAATTTCTTATCATTTTTATGATTCAAGAACCTTGCAGTACACACCAATACTTATATGCTAGATGATCATTCTTTTCTTATCGATTCCACAACGTTTCTTTCACAATGCAATTGCATGACCATAACTGGTCTTAATCTTTAAGAGTGTTGATATGTTATAGAGGACATACTTCTTTGTTGACAGACTTTCTGTTGCACTTTGTGGGAGGTCACATCAAATAATGCGTGAACTAATAGGATTGCAGAGCGCCCTCACGGAGAAATCAACGTTAATAATGTTGACCCCATCGCGTATAAACCGAACTTTATGTCATCATCATTTTGCAACCTAATGATACAAACATCCCTATTAGAAATATCTCATTTTCATCTTGACTGGCCAGGGGTAAATCATTCACTTCAAACGTCCGGCCAATTACAAACCTTGGAAAAGGTAGCAATAAGAGGTATTTACATGTACTTTATCATTCTTGTTTCCATTTTTTGTATTGTAAGACCTACTTTCTGGAATAAACTAGATAAAGTTTGTAGTAAATCAGTGGCGCAGCTGCAAAGGGAGAGGTGGTAAAGGGCACGTTTATTTATCCAATTGTATTGAGAGAGAGAGAGAGAGAGGGGGAGAGAGAGAGAGAGGGGGGAGAGAGAGAGAAAAAAAAGAGAGGGAGAGAGAGAGAGAGGGGGGACGGGTTGGCCCGGGTTCAAATTCTATTTTCTTTCAAATTATTCAACCTGGTTCTGATGAATTTATTCGTCATGTGATTGCCATGTGACGGTACGTACAACTGGTTTCACAATGTCGGTTATTGTCATCAAAATATTCGCAAATAGCATTGAAATGACGATGAACAAATAAGAATAATAATACATCGTGAGTAATCGTGAGAATATTCTTCCATCTCTCTCTCTGCTAAATCACCCGAACAGTAACATGAACCGAGTAGAATCAACTGTGACCCGAATCATTGTGAGTCATAGCTAAAAGAGTAAATTGCCATACTAATGGTTGTATTAAAGAGTAGCAATTGTGACCGACTGTTGCTAACACTCATCAACCTTGCCTTGTTTCTAATGACCAGTTATTTGCAAGTGAATGTAAAATCGCACTATCTTTAATGAATTTCACCGGAAGGTTATCGTGACTACGATCCTTCTTTAAATCAAGTAGCAAAACACCGGGGGTGTGTGTGTTTGACCCGGGGTTCAAATTCAGTTTTCTTTCATATTATAAAGCCAGGTACTGATTAATTTATCTGCCAGGTGACGGTTCCATATAAATAGTACCGCCATGTTAATTGTCATCAAAGTATTCAAATAACATTGAAGAGACGATGAACCAATACAAGAAATAACACATCGCCATTCACCTCCATCCCTCTCTGCTACATCCTCTGAACAGTGGAGTCAACCAAGCGGGATCAGCTGTAAAACGAATTGTGAGTCCCACTAGAAAGAGGAAATTGTCATGTCAGGGTTGATGGTTGTATCAAATGGCTAACGATTGCTGCTTAAATTCAGCAATACATGTTGCTAAGATTGCTTTCCCCTAAAATTTACCATTACACATGAAGCTATATTTAAAAACTAACCGACAATAACTGATATTCTTAACCACTGCCATGACGTCATTTTCCATAGATCTTATATGCTGCATCCAAAACGTGAGCGAGTTTGTCGAATTAGTAGGTATCAATATAAGAAAGAGATCAATTGAGAAAGAGAGATAGTGATAGAGTGAGATAGAAATTGCATGAGCGAGTGGGAGAGCAAAAACAAAATTAATAAGTGAGTGGGTGAGAGCGAGAGAGTGATTAAGTGATACTAGTGATTAAGCGAATGTGAGTTAGAGAGAGGGGGAGTTACTATGAGGGAAATTAAACATATTTAGTGAAAGAGAGGGGAGAGAGAGGGAGAGAGAGAGAGAGAGAGACAAAAGGGCCGGGAGACAGACAGAGAGAACAATAATGAATGATTGGTTGGTTGAAGGAGGGATAAAGAGATAGTTAAGCTGTCATTGTGTACCAGTTATTATGTGTGCCAAAAGCGAAAGAAATCGAAATATGTCATGTCTCGAATAGTTATGGAAACGAGTGTCAATATAAAGATGTTATCGCTACCTCACTACACTGCACAAGGTAATCAATTATGCGTGACAAATTTGAAGAGCTATTCTTTTCAGGGGACATTGCAGCTTTCGTATTCTTATAACTCCTTGTTTCTCGCCCCCGCAAGCAGTTTTGGGCGCCCACCTCCTTTTTTTGGAATTGTTATCTGGTAACAAATTAATTCTTGGATATTTTAGGATTAGATGTAAAATAAATTTAAGAAAAAAAGTATAATATCGATAATTTTAAAAAATATTTCAAAGTTCATTTTATGCATTAAACTACAATTTTGTGAATGCATTTAAGTTTTCAAGTGTCAAGTTTATTTGTTTCCTCTTTATCGAAAATAATTCCACAATCATAATGAACATGGTAATAATTCTAACTAAACATACAATATGAGAACATAATGTACATGGTAATATTTATGATATAACATACAGTAATGGAATAATCTTAATTATGATTTTCATTTTCATTTCATTTTTATTTTTTAATTTCCAACAAAATACAATACATAATAACGAATACAATGTAAAATGTATACAAAACATAGTTACATTTGTAATAAACAAATCTTAATAATTATTTATACATTTTAGGAAGACAAAAAATGAATTTTAAAATTTAACTGCATTTATATTTTGAGGAAATGGAGAGGTCCACTGAAAAGCAGAGCTTGTAAATTGTGGACCCCTCAGATAATAATGAGTGTGAAAAAATATGGAATACATAATCAATGATAAATACATTGAAAAGCTAAATAAATTTGGGGATGTGCTAAAAAGCAAAGCTTGTAATATGTAGTTTCCAATTAACTGGTGTGTATACAAATTAAGATATCTGAAAACGGGGAACTTAATTTAAATCCAAAAACATGCATGAAGTGTATCACGATGTCACGAGTTGTCAGTCCCATCTGTGTCAAATGGTGAAGTGTGAAATATATCTCCTGAAAATGCCTGCGGTTCACAAGCTTTTTCCTGATTTATTTTAGTTATTGATTTGTACATATAAATATAAACATCCACCTTTGGGGGGATTTGAGTCTCGTTAAACCAGAAAATGATACAAACTAGGTATGGGAACTTAATTTGCCTGAATTTCCTCCATAATTAGTCTTAAATAGTAGTATTATACGGCCAATTTCTTGTGCAGCGCGTTGCCGACGACTCGCCAGCTGCTTTAGCTTTAGGGTGTGAGCAAGAGGAACCCTACAACAAAATACCCCCCCCCCCCTTCCCTTACCCGCTCAGCTGGTGGTTGTAGGGTTGCTTGGATACGGTTTGAAACCAATATATACTCATTTGACCGGAAGATCAATATCACATGAAAGATTTACCATGAGTCGAATATGATGATCACGAACAACGTAATCGATATCACGTGACGCAATTCGAATCAATTACAATGTTGCATTATAAAAATACCTAGTAAACTCTACTGCGCTGTGATGAAAAATTAAAAAAAATAATGGGGAAAACAAATCTCCCAACAGTGCCATTTTACGGGTCTACAATCATAAAATGCTCAAATGCTTCTGAACAAATTGGGTCATCAACAAAGTTGTTAAGACGGCTTCAGATGAGGCTTTTATTATACCATATTTTAGGTGGTTCCAAAGCTTTGTGACAGCGCAACTGAATGCGCATTATCCAAAAGTTAATTTGTTTCGAGGTATAGCTTTAGAAGTGCACGTCGTAAGTTATTTGAATATGGATGTATAGATATTTCAGACAACTAGACTTGGGGTTTTTAAACGAGCAACAATTTTAAAAATACAAATCATGTTTTCCTGGCAACCAATGTAACCGGAGGCGGCCTTGTGACTTACAAACTTTGTAAGTCACAAGGGGGGGGGGGGGGGGGTACCAAAAAAGGGCAATTTCTGGCAATTTTTAGACATTGGTGTATACCCCTACATTGTGATGACATCATCAGGGATGATTTCAATATGTGTTTTACTTCATACACCATACAAGATACTACTTAAGCACCACACTTTGCAGTCGGGTGTAATGGTCTGAACAATTATTTGCGAGGTCGCAGTGCGAAAAATTCCATCTAATAAAGAGGAAAAACCCAATTCTGATTGGTTTTAAAGCACAATCTCATAAGGGAAGACTGAAAAGACCTTTGATAAGTAACATAAGTATATCATCTATAAATGCGAGCGAGTGTAGCGAGCGAGCTTTGGGGGAAATTGCTCTTAGTCGCTTGAGTTCAGGGGCGCATTTACTGATGAGAGGAAAAGGGGACACTTATCAGAAAAGAAAAGGAGCACGTGTCAAAGTAAAACAAAAATTAATATATATATCAGAGGTGAAAATTGGGGACTTCTTCCACCTTCAAAAAAAAAGGCGCTCACCAGGGATTTAAAAAAAAAACTTATGAGAACAGGAAATGGCATTTGTCGACGGAAAAGGGGGCCCCATCAAATTTCGATAGGGTCATTTATAAGAGGTGAAAAGGTGCACTTATGAAAAGGGGATAGATCCCTTATTAGAAAGGAAAAGGGGCATGTATCATTGTTAAAAGGGAAATTATCGGAGGTGAAAAGAGGCAAATATCACACCTGAATAGGGGCTATGAGCAGATATGAAAAGGGGCACTTATGTGAATGAAAAAAAACGGCATTTATATTAAAGGAAACTTTGCATTAGTCGAAAGAAAATTGGCACTGTTCAGTTTTCAAATGGGCATTATTTTATCTGAAGTGAAAAAGAATGACTTCTCGTACCAGAAAAAGGTCATTTACCAGAGATTAGAAGGGGAAGTGGCTCTTTTTATTAAATGGTGGCACTTACCATTAGGAAAAGGGGCAATTATTAGAAAGGGAAAAGGGGCACATGTGAAATTGTAAGGTCTCGTTTCCGAGTTAAAAAGGGGTAGTTATTAAAAGGGGAAGGGGAACTTCTTACAAAGGAAAAGGGGCAATTGTCAAAGTGAAAGGGGCACCTCTCAGATTTGAATATGGCAATTATCAGATATGAAGGGGTTCCTTATCAAAAGTGAAAAGGGGCACTTATCATGCCTGAAAAGGGGCATTTACTAGATAATAAAGAGGGCACTTATGAGAATGGAAAATGGACACTTGATGCCAAGGAAAAATGGAACTTGTCGAAATAATAGGGGCAAAAGTCAAAATGAAAGGGGCACTTATCAGAGGTGAAAAGGGGAAGGCGCACTTTTACAAATTTATAGGGGCACTTGTCAAAGTAAAAGGGGCGCTTTTTCTATAAAAGGGGCACTTCTTACAAAGTTTAAGGGGCAATTTCCGGGTACTTAAAAAATGTGGGGCACCGCCGCCTCTGAATGTAACTTAATGAAAACGGGTTTAATATGGGAACATTTTCAAGAAATGTAGAGGACACAAGTCTTGCAGAGGCATTCTGAACACGATGTATCTTCATTATGTGTGAATCTGACAAACCAATCGTAATAATTAACAGCTTATTTTTTTTAAATATTTTCGGGGCGTACTACACTTAATATGTAGTTATGAATTCATCATAACATATTTTTGGGGTGAGATAACTGACAATTTCTTTTAAAATTCAAGATAAGATGCGAGTTTGTGGAAGTTTTCCTCTTTCAAGTCAATTGCTTTTTTCGTGAGGGTATAGAAACTATATGGCAAGTTATAATGTAATGAGTTACTGCATATGTAGGCCTACCGTTAGGCGCCGAATGGCATAGAGTGCGGATTTAGTCAAGATAAATTGTTAATTTTTCGCTGATAATATTTTCAAACAGCGTGAATTGTAACAATAACACCACCAAACATATCAAACTTGACCACTCTACATGTATATCGACATAAAGAATACATTTTCCTTCACTTTGTTCTGATTTGTTATGCTTTGGTTTCATTAAAACACAACCGCCTCCCCTAAACCACATGTACCAACACTCACAACACACACACATTGACTAACAATAACAAAACCCTCTAAATTGAGGTGAAAAAGGGCACTTCTTTTATCCCAAAATATATCATATTAAAAACAGTATGAAATACTCACTTAATTTGTATAATCAATCAGTAGGCCTTTAAGTGCAAGTCAATGACGTCATTCACTGCCTTCAGTTTAGGAACAAGATGAGTTGTTTGATGAAAAGATACTTGAGTCATACATGAACTATAAATAACTGGTTAGGACTTCTAATGATGTTGTCCGTAATAATATTCCGTGTACTAAAACCCTGCTCGACGCGTACGACGTTCTAAAAACGGCTCAAACTAGTCAAAAGTGTGAGAATGAAGACAACTTAAACAAGAGTCGTTCGAATCACAATTCCAGCCAAACGTTGAAGTGTCCGATTTCGCTTGCATTGAAATCACCTCATTCCAAATGCGATGTAACCTGCTTTAGTTAAGTAAGTATGATAGTTATCAAAAGTCAACTCCCTGTTTCGAAGAGACCGACATGAAGCAGCCTACGAGGAAGTACTAACATACAGCGTCAACAAGTCTAGTTGAACGTGATCAGGTCGAGGAAAAACAAATATCAATTTTGACAACACCTCGCTCGCATGAATAAATATTATAAATATAAGTATTCATGTTGGGTTTCGACGTTGCAATGAAGGGGTGGCGGAGAGTCTTTTACATTCCGGGGTGCACCAACAAAAAAAGAGCACTTTCTTCAAAAAGAAGAGGGAACCTTAAAATGGTAACCTCAAAATGGTAACTTCTATGCAGGAGTTCGCCAAAGGCCGGAGAGCTGTACTGTAAGAAAACGATGCAATCGATTCGTTATGGCCTGCAACGCATTCAAGTAAAGCGTGTATTTGAATACTGTCGAAGAGTTACAGCGGAAAGTCTTTATTGATATTATGATTAATTTTGCCAATCGTGGACGAGAGAATGAAAGAGAAATGAAACCAGGGGTGGAGGTGTTTCACAAAGATCCTAAGTTGAACTTGTCTCTAAGTCGGACTTAACAATTATGGAAAAGGCATTAATGTTGATTTAAATCATTCATATTTTCTATTATCATGAATTATTTCGTGTTCTTGATGTTGAATTTATGAAAAGTCTAAAATACGTAATTTTTTGCATTTAAAGATATTATGTTTTAAGGCGACACATGGCTGTCCATAAGTTTGAAATCGAACTTAAATTGAAGTTCGACTTGGATCCTTTGTAAAACACCCCTGATAACAGGGACTTTTATATTTGCGTGATCTGATACGTGCAGGCGCGCCGGAAGCAGTTTGGGATGGGGGGGGGGGGGGGCAAACGTTCCAGGGGGCTCACCTTCCAGGGACTGATGAATTTATCTGCCATTTGATTGCCTTTTAACGGTTCCATATTGTAGGGTTGTATATTGTACTCAAATTTAACCTTCGAAGTTTTCGCCATGTTTTCCTGAAAGTTGTAAGTTCAATGGTTGCATTCATTAGCCTCTTTAATTTCTTTATACACTGTGTCCATATTCACCACCAAGTGTGGTATTTTTAATTAGTGAGTGGGTGAGAAAGAATGTTAATATCAAGTGTGTGAGAGAGAGAGAGAGAGAGAGAGAGAGAGAGAGCGAGAGAGCGAGGCAGGCAGACAGACAGACAGAGAGAAAGATAGTGACTGAATGGAGGGAGAAAGAGAGAGATTGTCACTGCGTACCAGTTATTCTGTATGCCAAAAGCGAAATAAGCTGGAATAGCTATGAAAACGAGTGTCAATATCAAGTAATCTCAGTACGTCACTACACTACAAAAGGAATCAATTATGCGTGAAACATTAATAAAGAGCTATTCTTTTTTAGGGGATACTGCTGCTTTTGTATTCTTCCACACTAAGGCCAAGTAAAAATAATTCCTAGTTTCTCTTCCCCGCCAGCATTCTTTTGGCGCCCAGCTAGTTTTTGGTTATTTTTTTTTTGTTGTTATTTGATATGTTTAGCTTCAGATAGAACAAATTAATGTTAGTTGACGGGGCACTTTATTAAGGTCTCAAAACATGCATGAAAGTTCATCACGGTATCATGAGTGATCAGTCCCATCCGTGTCAAATTGTGTAGTGTCAAGTAGATCAGTCCCATCTGTGTCAAATGGTGTAGTGTCAAGTAGATCAGTCCCATCTGTGTCAAATGGTGTAGTGTCAAGTAGATCTCCTGAAATCACTAGCAGTTATTTTCATACTGAACCATGTCCATGCTTATTATTTTGTATTTATTATTATTTGGCCTGGGGAAGGGAGGGGGGGGGGGTTGTTTAGAGTGTCATTATCTCAAACAAACAAATTATATAAACTCGGTATGTGAATATAATTAGCCTGAATTTTCTCCATTATCATTCTTAACAAATGGTAGAATATCACAAATGTTCGTGCATCGCGTTGCCGACGACTCGCCAGTTGTTTTAGTTGTAGGGTGTGCGCAAGAGGGCATTACAGACTGAACTTCAGGGAGGCATTGATATGTTCACATTCAGTAAAACCAAGGAGATATCACTTGTACTGTATCTCCTTGGTAAAACGCAACTGCCTCCCAAAACCACATGCATAAACATACACTCACAATAACTAACAATAACCACATTCATTTAAATGCGAATGCCTTTCCAAAACAACATGTACAAACAGACAGCCACAATAAGTAACAATAATATTAAAAGTCTTCTAACTTGTTCAAAATAAACATGTACTACTAATAAGATAGATTTATATATCGTAGCTACTCATTTATAAAAATACTCTATTGTGGTGTTATGATTCTGATTCACTAATTTATGTAACCTTTTGAAGACTATGTATGAACCACTCGAATATATATATTATTATACAAATCAATTGTTTGTTTGTATGCTATATAGATCTACTTAATTTCAACAAATAATTAATACACTTTGTTTTCTTCTTTATTGTTTTTACCCCAAATAATTTGCTGAAGACGACTATAAGCACAAGTTAACATGAAGCCAAGCCTAAGTGCGACCACCTTGTCAAAATATCAAGTTTGAACAAATATGCAAACATCCACGCCTCATTTTCAACAAAAGACGGACGAGAAACTAGGATTCGATTTTACATAGCCTAAAACAAATAGACCGCAGTTTCTGGTGGTAGAAATTCTTTCCTTTGATCGAGTGCATGCAAGCGCGTACCCCAACTTGAAAAAAACAATGACAGGGCGCAAACAGAAAAAATAAATATTATTCCCGATTTTGCAGGAGGTAATTTGCATGACATTGCAAATGAGTTGAACAGATTCTATGCCCGTTTTATACTAAAAGCTGTAATGATGAGATAGCTAGACAATGTACATAGTTGAGGAATGATGACTCTCCCCCAATTTGTTAACAGATGTTGTGAAATATTTCAAGAGAACCAACCCTAGAAAAGCAATGGGACTCGATAACATTTGTGGAAAATTGTTAAAAGTTTGTTCGTGGCAACTAGCAATGACATTTCACACTCTTTTTCAGGAATCTCTTGATCAAAACTATTTGCCCAATTGCTGGAATTCCCAGCAGCCAGTCACCTCAAGCTTCCCAGCCAAATGATTTCAGACAAATAGCCCTTATGAAAAGTTTTGAAAGGGTTGTATTGCAATTAAGGAATTCTTATTCCCTAGTGTGTTAAAGGATATTGATGTAATGCAAATGTGAATACTATTACCAAACAGATGTGTTAACGATGCTATACTTTCACTTACACATTTTGTCTCACAACACACTGATATAGCTGGTTGCTATGTACGGATTTCATTCGTAGATTT
Source organism: Strongylocentrotus droebachiensis (assembly GCA_035222895.1). Classification (NCBI taxonomy): domain Eukaryota; kingdom Metazoa; phylum Echinodermata; class Echinoidea; order Camarodonta; family Strongylocentrotidae; genus Strongylocentrotus; species Strongylocentrotus droebachiensis. The sequence continues at coordinate 381,591 of JAVYIG010001013.1, read as the reverse complement.
TTCGTCCGCTTTTCATCATCATCAATTTCAGGTGGCGCTATATAAATCGCTGCTGTGGTCTTCACGAGAGCACGCCATGCAAATCTTTCACGTGAAAAGGGCACTTATTCGAATGGGAAATTAAGGCACTAATCACAAGAAAAAAAGGCACTTTAATATTAGAAAGAAAAAGAGGGTACGTGAAAACAAAAGGACAGTTATAAGAGGTCAAAAGGGGCACTTAATAGAAGGGGAAGAGGTACCTCTTACAAAGAAAGGGCACTTGACAAAGTAAAAGGGGAACCTCTCAGAATTGAATAGAGGCAATTATTAGAGGTAAAAATGGCAGTTATCAAAGATGGTTGGTTAGTGGCATCTATCTGATGTCAATGAGGGCATTATTTTATCAAAGGTGAAAAGGGGCATTTATGAGAAGGAGAAAGAGAACGTGGAACATGCACATAATATTATTAATGAAGGAAAAAGGGACACTTATCTGAACTAAAAGGGGACACTTTTGACATGTTACAATGCATGCCCTTGGGGGCACCTTTTTGAATCCCCCCTCGGAGTTCTGCCTCTTAAGTAATAGCACACAGCGTCAGCAAGTCTAGTTGAACGTGATCAAAATGAGGACAATAAAATAAATTTTACAATGCCTCACTCGCATGGATTAACATTATAGATATGTGCATTCTTGAAGGGTTTCAATGTTGCACGGCAGGTGCGAAGGAGTCTTTAAAAAAAAGGCACCTACAAAGGGTAACCATGAAGTTGAAAGAAAGCAAGTTGTAGACATTGGTGTACACCCCTGCATTGTATAAGGGATGATCGTCAACAGGTTTTTCTTTAATGTTTGAGAACCATACTTTGCAGATGTTTGTGATTGTCTGACGATTAAAAACCATACAGAAAATCTTTCGATAAAATTCACAATCCTGATGGGGTTTTAAGCACGATATTTTAATGAAAGAATTAATAAGACTTAACAAAAAGAAAAGAGATAGGCTTACAATAGATGCAAGCGAGCGTAGCAAGCAATTTTTCGGGAAATTAGTCAGAGAAAAAAATGCTCTCTTGACTGAGAAATCTTTTGTTTCGGGTGAGATGAGGGGTGATAAAAACATCTTGTCGAAGCACGTCTGGCAATTATGTCTCTTTTTAACATAAATGACATCGGTAATGTTAATGAAGATGCCTTGAGTTTTAAAACCCCTTCATATTGGTTAAATCTATTTATTCTTGAACGAAGGGCATTTGGTTACCTAGGTACTCTATGACAGTTAAAAGGGGTTTAAACGTTGAAAGGTTGCCTATTTTATCAGTTGGATAGCATATGTGATCGTAGTTTAAAGGGGCAAACGTTAGTGCAAAAAAGGCACACTTCATGAAGAAGGGGAAATGGAATTTTTTTTAAAGGAAAAAGGGGCAATTGACAAAATAAACGGGGCAGTTATCAGAGGTGAAAAGCGGCACTTCTCATACCTAAAAATATAAAATATATAACTGTATGAACTACTCACATTCTTTGTATAATCAATCAATAGGCCTTTAAGTACAGATTAATGACGTCATTCACCGCCTTTAGTTTAGGTGCACGATCAATTATTCGATGTCAAGATACTTAAGTAATAAATAAACAACTGGTTAGGACTTCTAATGATGTCGTCCGTGGTAATATTCCGTGTACTAAATCCCCACTCGACACGTACGACGTTCTAAAAAACTGCTTAAAGTTGTGTAAACTGTGAGAATATAGAAAACGTCTATCAAATCACAATTCCAACCTTATTTTTGACTGTCCGAATTTCGCTTGCATTTAAATATCCTCATTTACTAAATGCAATGTAACTCGCTTAAGTTAAGAAATATTAAAAGTTCTCAAAATTGCCTCCTTGTTCTGAAGAGACCGACATGAAGCAGCCCATAGAGAGAAGGTATATTGGAATGCGATCAAATTGAGGAAAAATGGAAAATAAATTTAACAATGACTCGCTCGCATTTATAAAGAGATACAAATGATGTATTCCCGGCGGGTTTCAATGTTGCACTGCATGTGTCCAGGGGTCCAGGGGTGCAGAGGTCCAGGGGCGGAACCCCTGCAATCTTCAAGATGGCTGTCTTGACCGATAGAAACTCTCATTCATCCCTTAAATAGTGCACTACCCCTATGGCTTTATTTCATTGGAAATCAAACCTGTCTCTCACACGCTCTCTACCTCTCTCTCTCTCTCTCTCTCTCCCTCTCGCTATCAAAGGTTACACGATGATGTGTAAAAACACGCCTCATATTCATATATACAATGTTCCTCTCCGAGTTCTTGTTCTCCCGACTGTTCAGTAAAAGCCGTTAATAACTATGCTATAGTAAAGCAGTAGTCTAGTAACCGGTAGGTCTAGGGTTCAAATCCAAGTCCACGCGTTAGACCCTAACGGAAAGCATTAATCCTCTTTACTTGCCAAAGTCCCTTGGAGATCCCCTGTCGATCCCATACAGGCCTACGTGCAAGAATACGCATGCTTTCTTAACTGTCAGGTCAAACAAACCATCGAACCACCACACAACTACATGGTCACGTGAAGTCCATCTCAGCTAACCTTGAAGGGGGTTGAGATGGACTTCACCAGGCCAGTCGGTTTATTGGTTAAAGTAAAGTATGAAACGCAAACATTTACCCCAAAACTCTTGATCAATAGTGGTCCTTTATTACAAACGATCTCCTCTTCATGACATGAAAATAATGAATATTGTGTTATTGTGAGAATGTTCCTACACAGGTATGATGACCGATATCCATTGGACATATATGCTATAGTTATTTACGAATCGGTATTACAAAGCCATATTAGGCACTCTAAACTGACCGAAACAATGGACTTTGTATACACATGATAGAGATAATGGTATATTCATGCCTTCTTCTCTTTTCTTTCTTTCTTTCTTTCTTTCTTTTTCTTTCTTGTCTTCCCTTCTATTTCTTTCATCTGATGATGCTTATTGTAACTAACTACTAAGAAAGCATGTATATGCTTGTAATGAAACAAGCATCGGACCGACGCCGTTAAGTCCTCTCCGAGGGACTTGGTAATGAGGATTAATGCCTTATACCAAAGGACATGAGCGTATTTACTTGGTATCGAACCCGGGACCTACCAGTTTCGAGGCCACTGCTATACCACTCAGCCATCGTGCATCCTTTCTTTATTTGTTCTCCAATTCTTTCCTTTCCAATTTTTCTTTTCAATGTTTATTTTTTAGAAGGGGAGGGGGCCTATTTCCAGGCGATATGATCCGCGTTCTCAATGACGTATTGAGATATTGTGGAATAATTGCACAATGCATATTTTACTGCTTTTACAAAATATCCAACATGTGATAGGTATTGTATCAATAGCATTGAGTCGTAATTATATGTGTACACAAGGGTGTTAAATGTGGCCAATTTGACGTAAATCTAATATTTTTGTTTAGATATTGGTACACGTTTTAAATGTCGTACCCTTCAAAATACTGACATAAATACTGTTTGATAATATACATATCAATAATAATCTTTTGTTATTTATTGTTATAGATTCCTTGCTTATTCACAATCATCAAAGTACAATTATAAGTATGTTTTTAGAAAAGGCCAAGCTTTATGATGACGTAAGCCACATACGTATCTATTCTTTCTGCAGCAACCAGGCAAGTAGCCAATTTGAAGTTCATGTACAGGAATAAGGATATTTTTATTGGAAAAAACAAATTCCTTGGTTTGCTAATGTAATAATATATATTTTGTTGGTCTTAAATTATGATAATGCTTATTGTTGCTATTCAAGTGGAAAGTATATAATTGTGAAATGGCCTACACATGTATTGATAAATGGTACTAGTCTTGAAAACAGAAATAAATTAAATATTATATTAAGTCTCAATAATCTCTGATTGACTTAGCCCTCCACAGGGCCTAGGGAGCATGAGGAATATTTGCGTGTGTCTAAAGATGTGGCAGTATATTTTGTCAGAGAGAGAAATTGACCACATACAACATCTCGTTTCAACATTCAACCATGTAACGTCGTAACCTGTTCATTATTAAAGACTACCTACTATAGTATACGCAGTAATTAATTTTTTTTCCATGTTGCCGGAAGTTAGTCTAATTTTCTCAGACATCAAATTGGATCGTGGGGCGAACAGAATAAAATAATGTGAAATTGTAGGCGCATCTAACTATTATCACCCGTTTTATATCGTATATTTTTGATTTGATTTGATTTCTGCATTTTTTCCAAATAAAATATAACTGAATAACAAAGAACATAATACACATGTAAGGTATAATACAACATAAACAAACAATGATTTCTTAATGTCAAAATGTTTTTTGTACATAATATATGTACATATAATAACGAAACTTATTATTTCCATAACATATTATCATAAATGTAAAGTATTATCCGAACTATTCTGTTGGAAAAGTGCAGGAGACCGCAATCATAAGCAAAGCTTAACATTTCATTTATTTGGTCGCTTTATTTGTTCAGCATAAATTTTAGTTTCGACCATTCATCTAAAACACAGCCACATGTACATGGGTATTGACGGTTTCAACACTGCTAAAATAGACTAAGGAACAGTTCCAAAGTCTTACGTTACCATAAACTTTTTTTTTTTAATAGGATAATTTGGGCCTATTATTATACCGGTCAATTTTTATGTTTTTCTAAGACTGTTGTTCTAAATTGCTATACTCTTAATCAGAATAGACGTTGGATCGGAATATAACATTATTAAAGTTTATGATGGAGAGAAATGACGATGAAATTATAGGAAATAATGTTTGCGTCAAGCTTGTGAAAAGACTATTGCAGTCTAAATATACACGCCAATAAAAACTATAAAACAACAACATTATGTGATCTTTCTGATGGACATCACGGAAGTTCCGTGATTGACACACGAGCAACGAGGGAAGGGGGGGGGGGGCGGGGGGTATTGAGCACTACTTTTTTGTTTAAAATCGACACCCCCACCCCCCCTTTTTTTTTGTGCCCAGGGGAGGACGCCCGTCTTCATTTTGATTTGAAAGCAGGTTTTTGGCCAGGTGAGGGACCCCCTCCTCTCCCCCCCACCCCCCCACCCTTAGATATGCCACTGGGGATAGCCGTAGGGTCGACGGTCAGTTGGAGTCGAGATGAGAGTCAGATCATGAGACACACTTGATCAGCTTAATGTCACAAATAGCGGTCTGCGTGTGCTTAGAACTAGACTAGTCTATTACTATTAGTTCATCGTCGATCCGTCGCCCATGCCCTCCTCATACAGAGACAGACCACGCCACAGAAGCCGCTAAAATGGTGTTTTCGAGATGTTTTAAGGTAAGGTTTGTTTTGGTTTTTCCTTAATTGTCAATAAGAGTAGTAGATTATATAGACCCCTCTTATCATAGCTTCATTACTTATTTGAAACCGCAGTATCCAGACTAGAGCTACATGTACATTGTAGGCCTAGATTCTACATGTACATGTAGGTATGGTACCGCGGGGAAATCACCACCATTGGTTGAATGAATTAAGCCCGGCTGCGCCCGCCAGGCCTAAGAAGATGAGACTATAACTTTGTTAGTCAGTTAATTAATGCATTTTAGTACAAGTACTCGTCAATCGATGAGTGCGAACCTAGCCTGCATGTTCCTGATGTTGGACCGAAAGCCTTTGCTTTGCCTTTGGTCTCTGAAAAGTCTGATATCAATCAATGGTTATGGTTGTTCTGCTAGATATAGACTACTAGTACTACTAGGCCTAGACTCTAGGCCTAGCCCTAGGCTTAGCTACATGTAGCCTATACTATAGATCTAGATCTAAACATGATAAATAACTACGTCAGGCTCCTCCATATTCACTGACTGCCTCAATACAGAGCTGACTGAGTGTGGCTGTGGGGAGGTTATCGGGGCTATCAACTTGGGGAACTGCTTCAAGGGAGATTGTATGCAATTTTTTGTTGATCAACAGGGAAGGGTAATAAGTTCCCACCCCCCCCCCCCCAAGTACGCTGGTTTATTTTACACGTCTGGCGTGAGGTTTTTTCATAAACCAGGAGCTTGCGGGAGAGCAGGAGGAAGGGCGTGGTGGCGGAGTCTCCCGCTACGAGCTGGTGGGACGGCGGGAGAAGGAGTGTGGTGACATAAGACTCCCTCCAAATGCGGGAGGGTTGGCAGCCCTAGGTTATGCAATGCAGTTTGTGTGTGCATGAGCGCCATACCCATCCTGCACAGTTCAGTAGCTTCACAAACTGGAGCTGGACAGATAAGCTGAAAATAAGTCCATAGATGTACACCTCTACAAATGGAAAGAATGCAAACTGCCATTGAAGAACGTGATACTACAAATACACGCAAAATCTTGTCACTCCAAGCAAACGAGCAGGAGAATTACTCACGACGGAACTGAATTCAGTGTACATGTACATGTACATGTAATTGTAAGTGCTAACAATATGGCACAGATGCAATCATCCTCAAAGCAGTCATTGAGACCTTTGGCCTTGGCATCTCTCTCGCCAATAGACAGAAATAACTGTCTGGTATGGGGAATTTCAAAATAAAACTGACATTTGTCAAACTTCCCCATACACAGACACATTTACGGTTATCCTTGGCATATGCACAATGGAGGGGGTGGGGGTGGGGGGGGGGGGTCAATTAGAGATTTACTCCATAATTTTTGCCTACTTTTTTTTCATTATCTAGACAACATGATATAGAAAAAAAAATGATTGAAAACAAAATGAATCTAATTTTCTTATACCGGTACTATGAAAATAACATTAATTGTAGAACATCAAAATAGAAGGACTTACATGTACTTTCAGCTTATCTGATGCTTTTCTTGAAGCTTCTGTGCGAGTTGAGATGGGTGATCACACACAAACTGCATTGCATAGCCTCCCCTCACTAACCCGTACGTATAGAGACAAAATCTTGCCCAATTACAGCTAAATTCAACTTGTATACAAAGTGCATTGGTCTTTGAGTGGAAGAAAACTTACTGGAAAAAATCAATCCAAGAAGACCCTATCAGAAGAAACATGCTGGTCTGCTATCCGCAACAAGATCCCATCCTAAACCACTGGGAGGACACGTTAGGATGAGTTATTGAACTCATCCCCTTAATAAATTATAACAAAAATGTAAAAAGCTAGTCTCATGCAAAGAAGATCTTGATCATTTGCCTGCAATGGATAATTTAGATACATACCCCCAACTACATATTTGGCTGGTACATATCTTGTACAATGAACCATAGTGAACATTTCCCTTGCAGTTTAAAGCCCCTCTAAAGTGTTGGGAGCCCCAAATTTGCCAAAAATTTGATGACAAAATTTCACTTAAATTGTATCATAATGTGAAAGACAAGGATGTCATTTAAAACACATTTCTGCAAGGATTTTCAAAAAATTGTGTTTGAAGATAAATATTGATAAAAAAAAGAATACTTAATTTTGTTTTTTTGAATCTCTTTTTACTGAAATAATCAAATTGGCAAGCTGATAGTAGTTAAATATTCAGAAACCCAAATCAAACATGCAAACATTTACTTATACACTAGATGATTACCGGTATATAAGGATTAATGTTAACATTGACCATATTTATATTTGTACATGTACATGTACATGTATGTATGCCAAATAGTGGTAATGATTTTGTTGGTATGAGTTACTCACATTTTCTATACCAGGGTAACTATTAAACAAGACTGCATCTCTGATTGAACAAATCTTTACTAATATGTAATGATGTACATGTATATGCCAGTATAACTCCTGGTATTCTTTATTGTGATGCAACTGATCACTTCCAATTTTCCAATTAAGTAACCACATAATAACTCCTCCATCTGAGTCCTTCAATACCGTCAAATCAATGATGACACTTAATTGGCCCTAAAGGTTGATGTACTGTACAATGTACAAAAATCTCCTGAAAAGAAAAAGGAATGAACTGAAAATAGCTGTAAAATACAACAACACCATTCTTGTATGACATTTGAGTTACATGTAGTTTGGTTGATAGTTGATACGCAATGAATTCTATGAATGCTTCTGAAGATAATTAAAAAAAAGTAAGAATGTGTAGAAGATATTTGATAAATTATTATGCAGAACCAGACTAAATTATTATCCAGAATAGTGCTGCGACCGTGTATAGGCACTAAACCACCACTACACAACAGATAAACGAAGAACAAAAAATCACCTGTTTTTCAGGATTATAAGAGTCTGAAGTCAATATTTCACAAAAATGTCTGTCATCAGTCTAAAAATAAAGTTTAAGTTCCACTGCTACTTCCTTGAATAATCATTTCCATACACTGTACAATTTTGATTCAATGCCGTTGAGTCTCTTCTCTTGTCATCATGCAAATAATGCCAATTATTGTGATCTAACTTTCCAGCGAGCGCAATGGTTTTGTGTGCAGTATGGTTACTACACCTGTACAGTTACAACTTTTCCAATGCCATTGAGTCTTTTCTCTTGCCGTCATGGTAATAATAATAGGCAATTTTTGCAAACTCATTGCGGAATTAGAATCTGCGGTTCGTGTGCAAAATCGAGAAGATACTATAGTAACAGTTGGATGACCGCTGAGGCCCTGAAATCTAGAACGGGTTTTGGCCAAATCTACGGGCGTTCTCAATGACGCCCCAAGTGAATCAAGTGCCTCGATACAAACTATTTAATTCACCTGATAATAATAATAGTATTTAAATAGACAGAATCCAATCTGCATACATTAGTTGTTGCCACACTTTTGCAGTTTGCATTCTGACTATTGCGAATCCTAGACGGGTGAATGAAATAATTTGTATTGAGGAACTTCACAATGACGTACAGTATGTATTAAATTTGATTACATTACGAAAATGGCCTGTTCCCTTCAACGCAATACAGTACAGACGGGACTACACGACTAGCACAACTTGTCTCGACCAAGCCACAAAACGGCTTTTTATCAAATTTCAACAATAATTTATCATCAAGTTTTAAAACAATTCATGTTATATCCATATTCATGTTGTTACTGTTCAGAAACAATAATCGGAAGAAACAAAACTCACCGAAGAGTCATTTGTGCCAGGGGCGGATCTAGGGGGGTTAGGAGGTTTAAATCCCCCCTTTGGCTGGCCAAGGTTCTTTCTACCTCCCCCCCCCCCCGAAATATTGGTTGGCACTTTTTCAAATTGAAAACAAATTTTAGTGCTCCCTACCCCCCACTAAGCGAAATATTGGTCGGCGCGATTTTTCAAATGTCAACCCCGCCCGCCCACGCCATAGAAAAGAAGCTAGATCCGCCCGTTCAAATTCGTCATCCTTCGTTATTAGACGACAAAATTCTCATAACCATCTTTGGTACAAGCTCACTGATTGGCTGTTTATTCACTTGGGGCGTCATTGAGAACGCCCATAGATTTGGCCAAAACCCGTTCTGGATTTCAGTACCTCAGCGATCACCCTGCTGTTACTATAGTAGCTTCTTGATTTTGCACACGAACCGCAGATTCTCTGTCCGCAATAGACCAGTTTCGTAATGTAACCAAATTTAATGCATTAGTCTTTGTAAAGTGCCTCAATACAAATTATTTTATTCACCTGGTAAGAATAATAGTATTTCAATAGACAGAATCCAAACTGCATACATTAGTTGTTGCCAGGTTGGACAAACATTATGGCTTGACCTACCTAGCAACAACTAATGTATGCAGTTTGTATTCTGTCTATTGAAATACTATTATCCTTATCAGGTGAAAGAAATATTTAGTATCGAGGCACTTCACAAAGACGTTTGCATTAAATTTGGTTACATTACGAAAATTGCCTAATAGCATTGCAAATGCAATACCTCCGTAGAGATACATGTACGTACGCATTCACCGAAAAGCGAAACCACGTATTGTATTGAGGGCAGTCTGTATGCGACGGCCATAAACCTGAGTGCTCTGCGTCCGCGAAGGTCTGTATGTTGCTGAGCAAATCAAAATCGCTAATATGTCAATCATTGCGGTCTGACTATTCCATGAGCATGATGATTTTGTGTGCAGTACTGTTACTACTGTAACAACTTTACAGAGAAAAATGGTTGTTGTGAATGCGCGCTGGATTGCTGGTCTTAAATGTACTGTACAACATACTGTACATGTACAAATGTACCTAGCTGAAATACTGCTTTTGTTTTTGGTAAATGTCATAATAATAATAATAATAAACTAGACTTTAATTCGTCACTTTGACGAATTAGGTGATACGTGCTATTTTGTTATCATGAAAGTGTGCCGATGATGATCTCATGATAATGATCATAAATACGATAAAGACCATGATTAAGAGTGGTATAGCGCCCCCTTCAGGTATTCGATAGAGATTTGTAGAATCAGGATTTCAGAAAAAGTCGCCTAACACGCAAACTAAGAAAATTCTGACATGTCACCTTTAATTGAAATTTTCACTATGATGATGTCATCGAAATGATAAATGATGTACGTCTATATTGTAGATAATTTATTAGCTACACCGTATCAAAATTTGGGAGAACATAGAATACAAATAAGCTAGATAGTGCTCAAAGATCAATGTCATGAAGATTCATGATGTGAACGAAATTCACCTTCCTTAGGCATAACACTCAAGTTAAGAAAATTCTGAAATGTGGCCTTTAATTGAATTTTGTACTATGATGACGTCAATAAAATAAAAAGTAGTGTGTATTTATCTTGAAGGCAATTGCCTCAACTACAAGATACCGAAATTTGGAAGAAAATCAGTCAATAATATGAGAAATACACTAAATTTTCCATAAATATAATGACATCATAAAATGCAATTTCGTATTTTGACTTTCAAGGCCATTATGATGACGTCAAGATGTATTTAATGGCCAAATGAGCTATGAAATCATATCTCCGACTCATACTCTATCAAAATATGAAAAAAACTTGGCAGTCCTTATTCATCCCAATGGACTTTTTATAGGTATGTTTTTGTCCATATATACTATGTAATACATGAGCTCGCGCGCACGGATATTTATCTTGAACGGACGCTCATTCCGTTATTACTAGTGATAAAGAGATGAATATGGTATCAAAATTTGGCGATTTTATGTTGCAAAATGCCAGAACGCGCACAAAACGCGCGCGCATGTGCGTTTGAGGGATTTTTTGTCAAATGCTCTATATGGCTTGAAACGTATGCAAAAACAAATTGGGGTGATTTGGAGCATTTTAAAATTTTGCGCGCACGTAAACGCGCGCACAAACGCGTACGTGCGGATTTGCGCATGTTTTTTGGTCTGAAATTGACCGGAAGGATATTGATCTTATTCATGATAAATATGAATGAAAAATTAGTTTCCGTTATGAAGGTATGATCATAAGTCGATTTTCACAAAATGGCGCCTGGATGACGTCACGATAATTTTGTGTCATTGAAAAGTCATGCAGTTCTAAGTTAGACTAAGATCTATCATCATTGAAAGTTTCATGACAATGGCTTTTGCCATTCTTGAGATATCCTGCGAACAAAATTTAGGAAGAATAATAATAATTTCTTCTATACAGACACAAAATAAATACTAGACTTTAATTCGTCACTTAGACGAATTAGGTGATACGTATGATTACATAACGAATAATGCATTACACGATATATTATTTTGTAAAATGCTTCTCCCATTATGATCTATTCATATGTCAAAATTTAATTGTGTCTCCTTGATCATCATGGATCTAGGGAAGATAGATTGAAACAATATATGACCTTTGACCCTGTGCAGTAACCATGCAGTTACACATTTGACTCTAATTTACATCATGAAGAACACCTTTTGACGATTTTATCTTATTCAAAGAAATGAAAATGTAATTGATAAATGATTATCATCATTATGATAATGATGATCATGATGATAAAGATCATGATCATGAGCGCGATCATGACATCTTATTGAAAAAATGAGGGTTGATTTAGATAGCATATAGTCTCAGCTACAACATACTCAAAAATCAACAAAATCCAAGCAGAAAAAACGGCGATATTGCTCGCAAAAGACAGGAATGTAGACTCCATTTTTGAGAAAAAGTCATCTCCCATAGGGATAACACGCAAAAAGTAATGGATTAAGTGAAAATAGGGTAATAATAAAGTAAAAAGGGTTGTTTATGACATTATTTGCGATTCTACGTGTTTAAATAATCAAATGAGATGGTACAGTGAAGGTCAAAAGGAAAAAAAAGGTGAAGAAAACAATTGTTGGAGACACCCGGACTCGAACCAGGGATCTCGAGGTTGGAAGTCAAGTGCGTTACCGATATACCAAAACATCTCTCATAGCGATTACACGTAAACGGGAAATGGAATTCTCAAATCCCACTTTGCAAGTGAAATATGAGCATGATCCCGGCATATGATCGAAAAATAAAGTGCACATTGAAGATAGCGTATTGTCTCAGCTACAACATACCCGAAGCTCAGCGAAAACAAAGCTAAAACAACGGAGATATTGCTCGTGAAAGACGGAAATGTAGAATCCAGTTTTGAGAACTAGTCATGTCTCATAGACAATACACGCAAAATGTGAAAAATTGACATGCCTCCTTTAATCGCAAAAATACGCCATGATACTTTTGTCAAACTAGAAAATTGTGTGCACTGCACTTATAGAAAAATATCTGAGCTAGAACATATCAAAATTTTGAAGAAATAAAATCAATCTTCACAGAGATACAATCAATTGTCCAAAAATATGCAAACGTCATAATATGCAAATTTAAATTTTGAGTTCGGAGGCCATTATGATGACATTATGAGTTATTTGAGGGTCAAATGAGACATTAAATCATATCTCCATTTCATAATCTATCCACATATGAAAAAAATATTGGGAGTTCCTATCTATTCTAAGGAGTTACAATGAATTTTGTATAGGCATGTTTTTGCCCATGTATTGTGGGTAAAGATAACGCATGCCCCCGCGCGCTGTCAACTTTGACGGACGCTCATTGCGTTATTAAAAGGTGAACAAGTTATCAAAATGCTTGAAAAAATATGCCAAATACGATCACAGAAAAAATTCGGCGATTCTATGTTGCAAAATGCTAGTACGCGCAAAAAAAGCGCGCGCATGCGCAGTTGCATGATTTTTTGTCAAATGCTCCATATGGACTGAAACGTATGCAAAAAAATTTTTGGATGATTTGGAGCATTTTAAATTTTTGCGCGCGCGTAAACGCGCGGACGAACGCGCACGCGCAAATTTGCGCACGTTTATTGACCTGAAATTGACCGGACGGATATTGATCTTAATCATGATATATATGAATGAAAAATTTCGTTACGTTATGAAGATATGATCATAAGTTGATTTTCACAAAATGGCGCCTAGATGACGTCACGATAATTTTGAATCTTTGAAAAGTCACGCAGTTCTAAGTTAGACTAAGATCTATCATCATTGAAAGATTCGTGACAATGGCTTTATTCAGTCTTGAGATATCCTGCGAACAAAATCGAGGAAGAATAAGAATACTAGGAATAAAAATCTTGACGAAATCAATAGGTGATACGTAGACTTCGTTACGTATCACCTAATAATAAATAACAATCTTGACGAAATCAAAAGGTGATACGTTGACTTCGTTACGTATCACCTAATGATTCCTTCAAAATTTGCAATTTCAACTTTCGATCGAAAATTGTAACATGATCCCAACATCTGATTAAAAAACAAAGTCACCTTTTTTTATAGCCCATGGTCTAAGCTATAACATACCCAAATTTGGGAGAGAATAGAGCACAAATGAGCGAGATAGTGCTGAAAGATGGATGTGATGTAGATTCATAGTGTGGACAAAATTCACCCTCCATAGACATGACACGCAAATGACGAAAATTCTGACATGTGGCCTTTAATTGAATTTTTTACTATGATGACATCATTAAAATGAAAATTGGTGTAGACTGATCTCGAAGACGATTGCCTCGGCTACAACATATTAAAATCTAGAAGAGAACCGATGAATATTAAGAGAAATACACTAAATTTTCCATAAACATAATGACGTCATAATATGCATTTTTGTATTTTTGACTTCCAAGGCCATTATGATGACGTCAAGATGTACTTAATGGCCAAATGAGATATGAAATCATACCTTCGACTCATACTCTATCTAAATATTAAAAAAAATTGGCAGTCCTTATTCATATCAATGGACTTTTTTGGGGCATGTTTTTGCCCGTATATGCTATGTATTACAAAAATCGCGCGTGCGGACGGTTATCTTGAACGGACGCTCATTCCGTTATTAATAGTGATAAAGAGATAAACATGGTATCAAATTGTTCGGAAAATTATGAGGAATATCCTGTCAAAAGTTTTTGCGGAGGAATTATTTTTCGTTCGGCCGTGACGAACGAAAACACGCAAAAATGCGTGTTTTGCGCGATTTTTTATGAAATGCTTATAATGGCCTAAAACGTATGCAAAAAAAATTTGAGACGATTTTGAGCAATTTTAAATTTTACGCGCGCATTAACGCGCGCACCTACGCGTACGCGAATTTTTGCGCGCATTTATTGACCTCAAATTGACCCAGCAAACATTGACCTTGATCATGACAAATATGAATGAGAAATGGCTTTCTGTTATGAAGATATGATCACAAGTTGATTTTTACAAAATGGCGTCTGGATGACGTCACGATAACTTTGAGCATTTGAAAAGTCACGCAGTTCTAAGTTAGACTAAGATCTATCATCATTGAAAGATTCATGACAATAGCTTTATGCAGTCTTGAGATATCCTGCGAACAAATTCGAGGAAGAATAATAAATAATAACTAGACTTTAATTCGTCACTTAGACGAATTAGGTGATACGTATGATAATGGTTTACATAACGAATAATGCATTACACGATATATTGTTTTGTAAAATGCTTCTCCCATTTATATGCTTCTCCCATTATGATCTATTCATATGTCAAGATTAAATTGTGTTTCCTTGATCATCATGGATCTAGGGAAGATAGATTGAAACAATATATGACCTTTGACCCTGTGCAGTAACCAGTTACACATTTGACTCTAATTTACATCATGAAGAACACCTTTTGACGATTTTATCTTATTCAAAGAAATGAAAATGTAATTGATAAATGATTATCATCATTATGATAATGATGATCATGATGATCATGATCATGATCATGAGCGCGATCATGACATCTTATTGAAAAAATGAGGGTTGATTTAGATAGCATATAGTCTCAGCTACAACATACTCAAAAATCAACAAAATCCAAGCAGAAATAACGGCGATATTGCTCGCAAAAGACAGGAATGTAGACTCCAGATTTGAGAAAAAGTCATCTCCCATAGGGTTTACACGCAAAAAGTAATGGATTAAGTGAAAATAGGGTAATAATAAAGTAAAAAGGGTTATTTATGACATTATTTGCGATTCTACGTGTTTAAATAATCAAAGGAGATGGTACAGTGAAGGTCAAAAGGAAAAAAAAGTGAAGCAAAAAATTGTTGGAGACACCCGGACTCGAACCAGGGATCTCGAGGTTGGAAGTCAAGTGCGTTACCGATATACCAAAACATCTCCCATAGCGATTACACGTAAACGGGAAATGGAATTCTGAAATCCTACTTTGCAAGTGAAATATGAGCATGATCCCGGCATCTAATCGAAAAATAAAGGGCACACTTGTGATAGCTCATTGTCTCAGCTACAACATATTCGAAGCTCAGCGAAAATAAAGCTAAAACAACGGAGATTTTGCTCGCGAAAGACAGGAGTGTAGAATCCAGTTTTGAGAAAAAGTCATGTCCCATAGAGAATACACGCAAAATGTGAAAAATTGACATGCCTCCTTTAATCGCAAAAATACACCATGATACTTTTGTCAAAAATAAAAATTGTGAATACTGCATTTGTAGAAAATTGTCTCAGCTAGAACATATTAAAATTTGAAAGAAAATTGATCGACATTTACAGAGATACAATCAATTTTCCAAAAATATGCTGACGTCATAATATGCAAATTGAAATTTTGAGTTTGGAGGACATTATGATGACGTCATAAGTTAATTGAGGATCAAATGAGACATGAAATCATATCTCCGACTCATAATCTATCCAAATATGAAAAAATATTAGGAGTTTTTATCTATTATAAAGAGTTACAATTAATTTTATATAGGCATGTTTTTGCCAATGTATTGTGGATAAAGATAACGCAAATCCGCGCGTGCTGTCAACTTTGACGGACGCTCATTGCGTTAATAAAAGGTGAACAAATTATCAAAATGCTTGGAAAAATGTACCAAATATGATGACAGAAAAAAATCGGCGATTCTATGTTGCAAAATGCCAGTACGCGCGAAAACGCGCGCGCATGGGCGTGTGCGTAATTTTTTTATCAAATGCTCCATATGGCCTGAAACGTATGTAAAAAAAATTTGGGATGATTTGGAGCATTTTAAAAAATTTCGCGCGCGTAAACGCGCGGACAAAAGCGTACGCGCATTTTTGCGCGCATTTTTTGACCTGAAATTATCCAGACGGATATTGATCATATTCATGATAAATATGAATTAAAAATTACTATCCGTTATGAAGATATGATCATTAGTTGATTTTCACAAAATGGCGCCTGGATGACGTCACGATAATTTTGAGTCTTTGAAAAGTCACGCAGTTCTAAGTTAGACTAAGATCTATCATCGTTGAAAGTTTTATGACAATGGCTTTATTCAGTCTTGAGATATCCTGCGAACAAAATCGAGGAAGAATAATAGGAATAGGAATAATAATAAAAATCTTGACGAAATCAAAAGGTGATACGTAGACTTCGTTACGTATCACCTAATAATAAAAATCTTGACGAAATCAAAAGGTGATACGTTGACTTCGTTACGTATCACCTAATGATTCCTTCAAAATTTGCAATTTCAACTTTCGATCGAAAATTTTAACATGATCCCAACATCTGATTAAAAAACAAAGTCACCCTTTTTTATAGCCCATGGTCTCAGCTATAACATACCAGAATCTGGGAGAGAATAGAGCACAAATGAGCGAGATAGTGCTGAAAGATGGATGTGATGTAGATTCATAGTGTGGACAAAATTCACCCTCCATAGACATGACACGCAAATGACGAAAATTCTGACATGTGGCCTTTAATTGAATTTTTTACTATGATGACATCATTAAAATGAAAATTGGTGTAGACTGATCTCGAAGACGATTGCCTCGGCTACAACATATTAAAATCTAGAAGAGAACCGATGAATATTAAGAGAAATACACTAAATTTTCCATAAACATAATGACGTCATAATATGCATTTTTGTATTTTTGACTTCCAAGGCCATTATGATGACGTCAAGATGTACTTAATGGCCAAATGAGATATGAAATCATACCTTCGACTCATACTCTATCTAAATATTAAAAAAAATTGGCAGTCCTTATTCATATCAATGGACTTTTTTGGGGCATGTTTTTGCCCGTATATGCTATGTATTACAAAAATCGCGCGTGCGGACGGTTATCTTGAACGGACGCTCATTCCGTTATTAATAGTGATAAAGAGATAAACATGGTATCAAATTGTTCGGAAAATTATGAGGAATATCCTGTCAAAAGTTTTTGCGGAGGAATTATTTTTCGTTCGGCCGTGACGAACGAAAACACGCAAAAATGCGTGTTTTGCGCGATTTTTTATGAAATGCTTATAATGGCCTAAAACGTATGCAAAAAAAATTTGAGACGATTTTGAGCAATTTTAAATTTTACGCGCGCATTAACGCGCGCACCTACGCGTACGCGAATTTTTGCGCGCATTTATTGACCTCAAATTGACCCAGCAAACATTGACCTTGATCATGACAAATATGAATGAGAAATGGCTTTCTGTTATGAAGATATGATCACAAGTTGATTTTTACAAAATGGCGTCTGGATGACGTCACGATAACTTTGAGCATTTGAAAAGTCACGCAGTTCTAAGTTAGACTAAGATCTATCATCATTGAAAGATTCATGACAATAGCTTTATGCAGTCTTGAGATATCCTGCGAACAAATTCGAGGAAGAATAATAAATAATAACTAGACTTTAATTCGTCACTTAGACGAATTAGGTGATACGTATGATAATGGTTTACATAACGAATAATGCATTACACGATATATTGTTTTGTAAAATGCTTCTCCCATTTATATGCTTCTCCCATTATGATCTATTCATATGTCAAGATTAAATTGTGTTTCCTTGATCATCATGGATCTAGGGAAGATAGATTGAAACAATATATGACCTTTGACCCTGTGCAGTAACCAGTTACACATTTGACTCTAATTTACATCATGAAGAACACCTTTTGACGATTTTATCTTATTCAAAGAAATGAAAATGTAATTGATAAATGATTATCATCATTATGATAATGATGATCATGATGATCATGATCATGATCATGAGCGCGATCATGACATCTTATTGAAAAAATGAGGGTTGATTTAGATAGCATATAGTCTCAGCTACAACATACTCAAAAATCAACAAAATCCAAGCAGAAATAACGGCGATATTGCTCGCAAAAGACAGGAATGTAGACTCCAGATTTGAGAAAAAGTCATCTCCCATAGGGTTTACACGCAAAAAGTAATGGATTAAGTGAAAATAGGGTAATAATAAAGTAAAAAGGGTTATTTATGACATTATTTGCGATTCTACGTGTTTAAATAATCAAAGGAGATGGTACAGTGAAGGTCAAAAGGAAAAAAAAGTGAAGCAAAAAATTGTTGGAGACACCCGGACTCGAACCAGGGATCTCGAGGTTGGAAGTCAAGTGCGTTACCGATATACCAAAACATCTCCCATAGCGATTACACGTAAACGGGAAATGGAATTCTGAAATCCTACTTTGCAAGTGAAATATGAGCATGATCCCGGCATCTAATCGAAAAATAAAGGGCACACTTGTGATAGCTCATTGTCTCAGCTACAACATATTCGAAGCTCAGCGAAAATAAAGCTAAAACAACGGAGATTTTGCTCGCGAAAGACAGGAGTGTAGAATCCAGTTTTGAGAAAAAGTCATGTCCCATAGAGAATACACGCAAAATGTGAAAAATTGACATGCCTCCTTTAATCGCAAAAATACACCATGATACTTTTGTCAAAAATAAAAATTGTGAATACTGCATTTGTAGAAAATTGTCTCAGCTAGAACATATTAAAATTTGAAAGAAAATTGATCGACATTTACAGAGATACAATCAATTTTCCAAAAATATGCTGACGTCATAATATGCAAATTGAAATTTTGAGTTTGGAGGACATTATGATGACGTCATAAGTTAATTGAGGATCAAATGAGACATGAAATCATATCTCCGACTCATAATCTATCCAAATATGAAAAAATATTAGGAGTTTTTATCTATTATAAAGAGTTACAATTAATTTTATATAGGCATGTTTTTGCCAATGTATTGTGGATAAAGATAACGCAAATCCGCGCGTGCTGTCAACTTTGACGGACGCTCATTGCGTTAATAAAAGGTGAACAAATTATCAAAATGCTTGGAAAAATGTACCAAATATGATGACAGAAAAAAATCGGCGATTCTATGTTGCAAAATGCCAGTACGCGCGAAAACGCGCGCGCATGGGCGTGTGCGTAATTTTTTTATCAAATGCTCCATATGGCCTGAAACGTATGTAAAAAAAATTTGGGATGATTTGGAGCATTTTAAAAAATTTCGCGCGCGTAAACGCGCGGACAAAAGCGTACGCGCATTTTTGCGCGCATTTTTTGACCTGAAATTATCCAGACGGATATTGATCATATTCATGATAAATATGAATTAAAAATTACTATCCGTTATGAAGATATGATCATTAGTTGATTTTCACAAAATGGCGCCTGGATGACGTCACGATAATTTTGAGTCTTTGAAAAGTCACGCAGTTCTAAGTTAGACTAAGATCTATCATCGTTGAAAGTTTTATGACAATGGCTTTATTCAGTCTTGAGATATCCTGCGAACAAAATCGAGGAAGAATAATAGGAATAGGAATAATAATAAAAATCTTGACGAAATCAAAAGGTGATACGTAGACTTCGTTACGTATCACCTAATAATAAAAATCTTGACGAAATCAAAAGGTGATACGTTGACTTCGTTACGTATCACCTAATGATTCCTTCAAAATTTGCAATTTCAACTTTCGATCGAAAATTTTAACATGATCCCAACATCTGATTAAAAAACAAAGTCACCCTTTTTTATAGCCCATGGTCTCAGCTATAACATACCAGAATCTGGGAGAGAATAGAGCACAAATGAGCGAGATAGTGCTGAAAGATTGATGTCATGTAGATTCATAATGTGGACGAAATTCACCCTCCATAGACATAACACGCAAATTAAGAAAATTCTGACATGTGGCCTTGAATTGAATTTTGTACTATGATGACGTCCTTAAAATGAAATTTAGTGTGTATCGATCTTGTAGACAATTGCCCCAACTACAATATATTAAAATATAGAAGAAAATTGAAGAATATTGAGAGAAATACACCAATTTGGCCATACATATAATGACGTCATAATATGCATTTTTGTATTTTGACTTCCAAGGCCATTATGATGACGTCAAGATGTACTTATTGGCCAAATGAGATATGAAATCATACCTCCGACTCATACTCTATCTAAATATGAAACAAAAATTGGCAGTCCTTATTCATCCCAATGGACATTTTATAGGCACGTTTTTGCCCATATATGCTATGTATTGCAAAAATCGCGCGTACGGACGGTTATCTTGAACGGACGCTCATTCCGTTATCAATAGTGATAAAGAGCTCAACATGGTATCAAATTGTTCGGAAAAATATGAGGAATATTCTGTCAAAAGTTTTTGCGGAGGAATTATTTTTCGTTCGGCCGTGACGAACGAAAACGTGCAAAAATGCGTGTTTTGCGTGATTTTTTATCAAATGCTTATAATGGCCTGAAACGTATGCAAACAAAAATTGGGATGATTTTGAGCATTTTGAAAAGAATCGCGCGCGTTAACGCGCGCACGTAAGCGTACGCGCAATTTTGCGCGCATTTATTGACCTGAAATTGACCGGACGGATATTGATCTTAATCCTGATAATTATAAATGAGAAATGCCTTTCCGTTATGAAGATATGATCATAAGTTGATTTTCACAAAATGGCGCCTAGATGACGTCACGATGATTTTGAGTCTCTAAAAAGTCACGCAGTTCTAAGTTAGCCGAAGATCTATCATTATTGAAATTTTCATGATGATGGCGTTATTGAGTCTTGAGATATCCTGCGAACAAAATCGAGGAAGAATAATAAAAGAAAGAAAAAAAAAGAAAATCTTGACGAAATCAATAGGTGATACGTTGACTTCGTTACGTATCACCTAACTAGACTTTAATTCGTCACTTAGACGAATTAGGTGATACGTATGATAATGGTTTACATAACGAATAATGTATTACACAATATATTATTTTGTAAAATGCTTCTCCCATTTATATGCTTCTCCCATTATGATCTATTCATATGTCAAGATTAAATTGTGTCTCCTTGATCATCATGAATCTAGGGAAGATAAATTGAAACAATATATGACCTTTGACCCTGTGCAGTAACCAGTTACACATTTGACTCTTATTTACATCATGAAGAACACCTTTTGACGATTTTATCTTATTCAAAGAAATGAAAATGTAATTGATAAATGATTATCATCATTACGATAATGATGATCATGATGATAATGATCATGATCATGAGCGCAATCATGACATCTTATTGAAAAAATGAGGAGTGATTTAGATAGCATATAGTCTCAGCTACAACATACTCAAAAATCAACAAAATCCAAGCAGAAATAACGGCGATATTGCTCGCAAAAGACAGGAATGTAGACTCCAGATTTGAGAAAAAGTCATCTCCCATTGGGATTACACGCAAAAAGTAATGGATTAAGTGAAAATAGGGTAATAATAAAGTAAAAAGGGTTGTTTATGACATTATTTGCGATTCTACGTGTTTAAATAATCAAAGGAGATGGTACAGTGCAGGTCAAAAGGAAAAAAAAGTGAAGAAAAAAAATGTTGGAGACACCTGGACTCGAACCAGGGATCTCGAGGTTAGAAGTCAAGTGCGTTACCGATACACCAAAACATCTCCCATAGCGATTACAAGTAAACGGGAAATGGAATTCTGAAATCCTACTTTGCAAGTGAAATATTAGCATGATCCCGGCATCTAATCGAAAAATAAAGGGCATATTTGTGATAGCTCATTGTCTCAGCTACAACATATCCGAAGCTCAGCGAAAACGAAGCTAAAACAACGGAGATTTTGCTCGCGAAAGACAGGAGTGTAGAAACCAGTTTTGAGAAAAAGTCATGTCCCATAGAGAATACACGCAAAATGTGAAAAATTGACATGCCTCCTTTAATCGCAAAAATACACCATGATAATTTTGTCAAAAATAAAAGTTGTGGATACTGCATTTGTAGAAAATTGTCTCAGCTAAAACATATCAAAATTTGAAAGAAAATTGATCGATATTTACAGAGATACAATCAATTTTCTAAAAATATGCTGACGTCATAATATGCAAATTAAAATTTTGAGTTTGGAGGCCATAATGATGCTTTTATGAGTTAATTGAGGATCAAATGAGACATGAAATCATATCTCCAACTCATAATATATCCAAATATGAAAAAATATTAGGAGTTTCTATTTATTCTAAAGAGTTACAATGAATTTTAAATAGGCATGTTTTTGCCCATGTATTGTGAATAAAGATAACGCAAATCCGCGCGTGCTATCAACTTTGACGGACGCTCATTGCGTTATTAAAAGGTGAACAAGTTATCAAAATGCTTGGAAAAATGTACCAAATTTGATGACAGAAAAAAATCGGCGATTCTATGTTGCAAAATGCCAGTACGCGCGAAAATGCGCGCGCATGCGCGTGTGCGTAATTTTTTTATCAAATGCTCCATATGGCCTGAAACGTATGTAAAAAAAATTTGGGATGATTTGGAGCATTTTAAAAAATTTCGCGCGCTTAAACGCGCGGACAAAAGCGTACGCACATTTTTGCGCGCATTTTTTGACCTGAAATTGACCAGACGGATATTGATCTTATTCATGATAAATATGAATAAAAAATTACTTTCCGTTATGAAGATATAATCATAAGTTGATTTTCACAAAATGGCGCCTGGATGACGTCACGATAATTTTGAGTCTTTGAAAAGTCACGCAGTTCTAAGTTGGACTAAGATCTATCATCATTGAAAGTTTTATGACAATGGCTTTATTCAGTCTTGAGATATCCTGCGAACAAAATCGAGGAAGAATAATAAGAATAATAGGAATAATAGGAATAAAAATCTTGACGAAATCAATAGGTGATACGTAGACTTCGTTACGTATCACCTAACTAGACTTTAATTCGTCACTTAGACGAATTAGGTGATACGTATGATAATGGTTTACATAACGAATAATGCATTACACGATATATTATTTTGCTTCTCCCATTCATATGCTTCTCCCATTATGATCTATTCATATGTCAAGATTAAATTGTGTCTCCTTGATCATCATGGATCTAGGGAAGATAGATTGAAACAATATATGACCTTTGACCCTGTGCAGTAACCAGTTACACATTTGACTCTAATTTACATCATGAAGAACACCTTTTGACGATTTTATCTTATTCAAAGAAATGAAAATGTAATTGATAAATGATTAGCATCATTATGATAATGATGATCGTGATGATCATGATCATGATCATGAGCGCGATCATGACATCTTATTGAAAAAATGCGGGTTGATTTAGATAGCATATAATCTCAGCTACAACATACTCAAAAATCAACAAAATCCAAGCCGAAATAACGGCGA
Source organism: Strongylocentrotus droebachiensis (assembly GCA_035222895.1). NCBI lineage: Eukaryota > Metazoa > Echinodermata > Echinoidea > Camarodonta > Strongylocentrotidae > Strongylocentrotus > Strongylocentrotus droebachiensis. The sequence goes on along the minus strand of JAVYIG010001013.1, from coordinate 357,570 downwards.
TATTGCTCGCAAAAGACAGGAATGTAGACTCCAGATTTGAGAAAAAGTCATTTCCCATAGGGATTACACGCAAAAAGTAATGGATTAAGTGAAAATAGGGTAATAATAAAGTAAAAAGGGTTATTTATGACATTATTTGCGAATCTACGTGTTTAAATAATCAAAGGAGATGGTACAGTGAAGGTCAAAAGGAAAAAAAAGTGGAAAAAAAAGTGTTGGAGACACCCGGACTCGAACCAGGGATCTCGAGGTTGGAAGTCAAGTGCGTTACCGATATACCAAAACATCTCCCATAGCGATTACACGTAAACAGGAAATGGAATTCAGAAATCCTACTTTGCAAGTGAAATATGAGCATGATCCCGGCATCTAATCGAAAAATAAAGGGCACACTTGTGATAGCTCATTGTCTCAGCTACAACATATCCGAAGCTCAGCGAAAACGAAGCTAAAACAACGGAGATTTTGCTCGCGAAAGACAGGAGTGTAGAATCCAGTTTTGAGAAAAAGTCATGTCCCATAGAGAATACACGCAAAATGCGAAAAATTGACATGCCTCCTTTAATCGCAAAAATACACCATGATACTTTTGTCAAAAATAAAAATTGTGAACATTACATTTGTAGAAAATTGTCTCAGCTAGAACATATCAAAATTAAAAAGAAAATTGATCCATATTTACAGAGATACAATCAATTTTACAAAAATATGCTGACGTCATAATATGCAAATTAAATTTTTGAGTTTGGAGGCCATTATGATGACGTCATGAGTTAATTGAGGATCAAATGAGACATGAAATCATATCTCCGACTCATAATCTATCCAAATATGACAAAATATTAGGAGTTTCTATCTATTCTAAAGAGTTACAATGAATTTTATATAGGCATGTTTTTGCCCATGTATTGTGGATAAAGATAACGCAAATCCGCGCGCGCTGTCAACTTTGACGGACGCTCATTGCGTTAATAAAAGGTGAACAAATTATCAAAATGCTTGGAAAAATGTACCGAATATGATGACAGAAAAAAATCGGCGATTCTATGTTGCAAAATGCCAGTACGCGCGAAAACGCGCGCGCATGCGCGTGTGCGTAATTTTTTTATCAAATGCTCCATATGGCCTGAAACGTATGCAAAAAAAATTTGGGATGATTTAGAGCATTTTTAATTTTTGAGCGCGCGTAAACGCGCGGACGAGCGCGCACGCGCGCATTTACGCACGTTTATTGACCTCAACTTGACCGGACGGATATTGATCTTAATCATGATAAATATGAATGAAAAATTATTATTCGTTATAAAGATATGATCATTAGTTGATTTTCACAAAATGGCGCCTGGATGACGTCACGATGACTTTGAGTCTTTGAAAAGTCACGCAGTTCTAAGTTAGACTAAGATCTATCATCATTGAAAGATTCATAACAATGGCTTCGTTCAGTCTTGAGATATCCTGCGAACAAATTCGAGGAAGAATAATAATAAATAAACTAGACTTTAATTCGTCACTTTGACGAATTAGGTGATACGTAATTAATGCTCATGTGTAACATAATGAAGAACGCATTTTCACGATTTCATCTTTCGTTATAAAATACTACTCCCATTATGGTCTATATCCATGAGTCAAGTTTCAACTGTGTAAGGCAGAGGGAGACAGAGCAATAGAATAAGAGGGAGGCAAGGTAAGAGAGAGAGAGAGGGGGTGGAAGAGTAGAGAGAGAGGGGAGAGGGTAAAAGAGTAGAGAGAGAGATATAGATAGATGCAGAGACAGACCAAAAAAGGGAGAGGGGCAGAACATGAAACCAAGTAACACATCAATCCACATCTTTAAATTATTTCCCACCTCATTCCATATTCTGGACCCTTCAGAACATTCAAAGAAGATAAGACGATAGGTTTCTACCTCTTTTCTACAAAAGGAACATACATTTGACTGTGTTAATCCAAAAAGATACAGTTTATCATAACAAAATATGATGTTATGTAAGAGTTTAAACTAAAATTCACTGGTAACCACGATTAAGAGTGGTATAGCGCCCCCTTCAGGTATTTGATAGAGATTTGTAGAATCCGGATTTCAGAAAAAGTCGCCAAACACGCAAACTAAGAAAATTCTGACATGTCGCCTTTAATTGAAATGTTCACTATGATAATGTCATCGAAATGATAAATGATGTACATCATTCTTATAGATTATTTGCTTAGCTACGCCGTATCAAAATTTTGGAGAACATAAAGCACGAATAAGCTAGATAGTGCTCAAAGATCAATGTCATGTAGATTCATGATGTTAACGAATTTCACCTTCCATAGACATAACGCGCAAATTGAGAAAATTCTGACATGTGGCCTTTAATTGAATTTTGTACTATAATGACGTCAATAAAATAAAAAGCAGTGTGTATTGATCTTGTAGGCAATTTTCTACGCTACAAGATACCGCAATTTGGAAGAAAATGAGTCCATATGAGGAGAAATACACTAAATTTTCAAAAAATATAATGACGTCATAATATGCAATTTGGTATTTTGACTTCCAAGGCCATTATGATGACGTCAAGATGTATTTAATGGCCAAATGAGCTATGAAATCATATCTCCGACTCATACTCTATCAAAATATGAAAAAAAACTTGGCAGTCCTTATTCATCCCAATGGACTTTTTATTGCCAGTATATACTATGTAATGCATGAGCTCGCGCACACGGATATTTATCTTGAACGGACGCTCATTCCGTTATTAATAATGATAAAGAGATGAACATGGTATCAAAATGCTTGGAAAAGTGTGCCAAACATGATGACAGAGACAATTTGGCGATTATATGTTGAAAAATGCCAGAACGCGCAAAAAACGCGTGCGCATGCGCGTTTGAGTGATTTTTTGTCAAATGCTCCATATGGCTTGAAACGTATGCAAACAAATTTGGGAATGATTTGGAGCATTTTAAATTTGTGCGCGCACGTAAACGCGCGCACGAACGCGTACGCGTGGATTTGCGCACGTTTTTTGATCTGAAATTGACCGGAAGGATATTGATCTTATTCATGATAAATATGAATGAAAAATTACTTTCCGTTATGAAGATATGATCATAAGTTGATTTTTACAAAATGGCGCCTGGATGACGTCACGATAATTTTGAGTCTTTGAAAAGTCATGCAGTTCTAAGTTAGACTAAGATCTATCATCATTGAAAGTTTCATGACAATGGCTTTTGCCATTCTTTAGATATCCTGCGAACAAAATTGAGGAAGAATAATAATAATTTCTTCTATACAGACACAAAATAAATACTAGACTTTAATTCGTCACTTTGACGAATTAGGTGATACGTAGCTATTTTGGTATCATGAAAGTGTGCCGAAACTGCCGATGATGATATAATGATAATGTTCATGAATACGATAATGACGATATTGATGATGATGATGACCATGATTAAAAATGGTATAACGCTCCCTTCAGGTATTCAATTGAGGATTGTTATATATGATAACTGAATGTCACCTATGATTGATTTTTTTACTATTATAACGTCATGATAATGTTTAACCCTTTGAGTGCGAGCCCGCGTACGGCGATTGTTTCCCCTGTGACGGAGCGATTTCGGTTACATCGCCAGTAATGGAAATTTGGCGGTGCTTTCTACTTTCATTGCTCATTGCGCCTCGTTCAGTCATTTTCGTGATTTTTAGTAAATGTAAAAATAAAAGATCAGACTTTTTCCTTTCTAAAAATGTAAGTTTTGTTTATCAATACGAAAAAAGGGTCTGTTATTTTTTAGGGGAATTGCCGTCTTATTTTGCTGAAGCTTCACGTCTTTCCTTTTCAATACACTCACAATACAAATTGCGTAAGCACCGCCGCACGCGCAGATCGGTCGATACCTCCATTCATTTCCCCATTGTCAATGATTGTCGTCTGCTAAAGATCGGCCGATTATCAACCGAGCCATATATAATAGGCCTAAGCCTTCGTTTTACATGGGTTTTCGACACATTTTGTAACTTTATTCTGACCAACATTATGCCATGATCTACACTAAATGCCCCCTTTTTTTTTAGGTGCAAATCAAATATAGGACTATTTGGGAAATGAAGTTTGAGATGAACATTGTTTTATTCTCGAAAACGAAAATAATATTTACTTTGAATGCTTTCGACTTCGTTTCTCATAATTTGAAATATTCTTTTTGTTTTAGTTTTTGCCTCCCGCTTAATTTTGTTTATTTTTTCTCTATCTATACATCTCTTAGAACCCTATTTTGATATGAGGTTGCTGCATCAATAAAATATTTATTGAATTTTTGTACGCATATTTGATTTGTTTTGTTTGTAATGGAAAGAGCTAAATTATCAATGACAGAGATTACAACAAAATCATAATTCATCACAATCATCTCTCTCTCTCTCTATTTCTTTCTATCTATCTATCTAGCTATGTCTGTCTATGTCTGTCTGTCTCTCTCTCTCTGTCTCCCTCCTCCACCTCCCTCTCTGAATACGTCAGGAATTTCGTGACATTGGAATTGTGCTTCAGTGTGTTTTGTTTCCGCATCGCGTTGTTGTGTTTTTTAAGTTTGTTTTAAAGGTGTGGCTATAATAAGGAGTTAATCGACGTAGTCTAGGTAGTCTTTTATTTATTCGAAAATAAATGATATTGAAAACATAGTAATTCATTATATGTTATGAAACAATAAAGAAAGAAGTGCAAACAACGTAGGAATTAAATTTATTTGTCTTCATCTCGATCTGTGTTCTCGTTCAACCTATCGTGTCAATAAAACTTTGATAATCCTTGTTTCATGATCAGTTCTGTAGATGGCATGTACATGTATACATGAAATGACGATGATAATGATGATGCTTACAATATTGTTATAACATAGTAATGCATGATAATAAAAATTATTTTCTTCATCTTGCACTCGCTTTTCTTCATTGCCAGAAAACTTGTTTTTATGTTGCATTGCTTTTTTTTCTTCAACAATGGTAGCATCTTTGCCCAGGAAAAGTCTCATATTCGTGGCTATACCGCCGGAGTTGCTCAAGACAAGAGTGATATTCCGTGTATGACCTCGTAAAGGTATATAAGTTAGAGTGGTTGTTTGTATTGTCATGTAGATTTATCTATTGACCTACGTTTAGGCCTAATCCTCTTCTTTCAAAACGGTAAACTTCCAGAGTAGTTACTTCTTTACAATCTTTTGTTCCTCTTAGGGTGGGGGATAACCCTTTCATAAAAGAGGTCCATACATGAATGATTCGCTAAATTGGTCAAGTTTATAAAATGAAAAGCGTATTGTCATGTAAATACCCTACATCGATAAAGCTTAGATAAGTATATGATGGAAAAAATGCCACACTGGTAGGGTAGATAAATATAAATAAGTAATCGGGGTCGAAATCGAACTGATAATACGACCCGTAATACGAATATCTGAAATGCGGAAGGGTGCATGGAACTTTGGAAGTAGAGTCAAGCAAGAATCCTGGCAAGAATATAGAACGGACGCGCGCGTACGCGTCCGTCTGCAGCTGTACGGGTATTTCGGACCTTTTTTTCGATCTGAACACTAACCTAGAGTAAAGTTGAAATGATATCACTTTTTCTCGATTTTTTCCTACATAACTATATTATTTTTTTAATGGATGAGATGAATTAATATATCTAAATAATACTTCAAAGAACTTTAGCACATAATAGCTAATAATAAGCTGGAAAACTTTGTCAACATATTAGGGATATATCTCGGCTTCTGTAGAAGCCCGTCGTCACAGACTTAACAACTCGCTCGGCTTCTGTAGAAGCCCGTCGTCTCCAAAGTGTTAATAGTCTACATAAATCTTGTGTAAAATTGTCTCAGCTACAACATACTCAAACATCAACAAAATCCAAGCAAAAATAACGGCGATATCGCTCACAAGAGACAGGAATGTAGAATCCAGATTTCAGAAAAAGTCATCTCCCATATGGATTACACGCAAAAAGTAATGGATTAAGTGTAAATAGGGTAATAATAAAGAAAATAGGGTTGTTTATTTCATTATTTGCGATTCTACGCGTTTTAATAATCAAAGGAAATGGTACAGTGAAAGGTCAAAAATAAAATAAAAAGTGAAGAAAAAAAATTGTTGGAGACGCCCGGACTCGAACCAGGGATCTCAAGGTCGGAAGTCAAGTGCGTTACCGATATACCAAAACATGTCCCATAGCGATTACACGTAAAACGAAAAATGGAATTCTCAAATCCTTCTTTGCAAGTGAAATATGAGCATAATCCCGGCATCTGATCGAAAAATAAAAGACACACGTGTGATAGCTTATTGTCTCAGCTACAACATATTTGAAGCTCAGCGAAAACTAAGCTAAAACAACGGAGATTTTGCTCGCGAAAGACAGGAGTGTAGAATCCAGTTTTGAGAAAAAGTCATGTCCCATAGAGAATACACGCAAAATGTGAAAAATTGACATGCCTCCTTTAATTTCAAAAATACGCCATGATGCCTTTGTCAAAATGGAAAATTGTGGATTATTTATTTGTAGAAAATTGTCTCAGGTAGAACATTTTAAAATTTGAAAGAAAATTAATCGATATTTACAGAGATACAATCAATTTTCCAAAAATATGCTGACGTCATAATATGCAAATTGAAATTTTGAGTTTGGAGGCCATTATGATGACGTCATAAGTTAATTGAGGATCAAATGAGACATGAAATCATATCTCCGACTCATAATCTATCCAAATATGAAAAAATATTAGGAGTTTCTATCTATTATAAAGAGTTACAATTAATTTTATATAGGCATGTTTTTGCCAATGTATTGTGGATAAAGATAACGCAAATCCGCGCGTGCTGTCAACTTTGACGGACGCTCATTGCGTTAATAAAATGTGAACAAATTATCAAAATGCTTGGAAAAATGTACCAAATATGATGACAGAAAAAAATCGGCGATTCTATGTTGCAAAATGCCAGTACGCGCGAAAACGCGCGCGCATGGGCGTGTGCGTAATTTTTTTATCAAATGCTCCATATGGCCTGAAACGTATGCAAAAAAAAATTGGGATGATTTAGAGCATTTTAAATTTTTGCGCGCGCGTAAACGCGCGAACGAGCGCGCACGCGCGCATTTAGGCACGTTTATTGACCTGAAATTGACCGGACGGATATTTATCTTAATCGTGATAATTATGAATGAGAAATACTTTTCCGTTATGAAGATATGATCATGAGTTGATTTTCACAAAATGGTGCCTGGATGACGTCACGATGATTTTGAGTCTTTGAAAAGTCACGCAGTTCTAAGTTAGACTAAGATCTATCATCATTGAAAGATTCATAACAATGGCTTCATTCAGTCTTGAGATATCCTGCGAACAAATTCGAGGAAGAATAATAAAAAAAATAATAAAAATCTTGACGAAATCAATAGGTGATACGTAGACTTCGTTACGTATCACCTAACTAGACTTTAAATCGTCACTTTGACGAATTAGGTGATACGTATGATAATGGTTTACATAACGAATAATGTATTACACGATATATTATTTTATAAAATGCTTCTCCCATTATGATCTATCTATATGTCAAGTTTTAATTGTGTCCCCTTGATCATCATGGATCTCGGGAAGATAGATTGAAACAATATATGACCGTTGACCCTGTACAGTAACCAGTTACACCTTTGACTCTAAATTACATCATGAAAAACACATTTTTACGATTTTATCTTATTCAAAGAAATGAAAATGTAATTGATAAATGATTATCATCATTATGATAATGATGATCATGATGATAATGATCACGCAAAAAGTAATGGATTAAGTGGAAAAAAGGGTAATAATAAGGTAAATACGGTTGTTTAATACATTATTTGCGAATAATGTTTTAATAATCAAAGGAGATGGTACAGTGAAAGGTCAAAAAGAAAAAAAAATGAAGAAACAAATTGTTGGAGACACCCGGACTCGAACCAGGGATCTCGAGCTTGGAAGTCAAGTGCGTTACCGATATACCAACACATTTCCCATGGCGATTACACGTAAACGGGAAATGGAATTCTCAAATCCTACTTTGCAAGTGAAATATGAGCATGATCCCGGCATTTGATTGAAAAATAAAAGACACTTAGTGATAGCTGATTGTTTCAGCTACAACATACCCGTTAAACAACGGAGATATTGCTAACGAAAGACAAGAATGTAGAATCCAGTTTTGAGAAAAAGTCATATCCCATTGAGAATACACGCAAAATGTGAAAATTTTACATGCCTCCTTAAATCGAAAAAATACGCCATGATGCCTTTGTCTAAATGAACAATTGTGAAAACTGCGTTTGTAGAAAATTGTTTCAGCTAGAACATATTAAAATGTGGAAGAAAAAAGATTAATATCTACAGAGATACAATCAATTTTCCAAAAATATGCTGACGTCATAATATGCAAATTTAAATTTTGAGTTTGGAGGCCATTATGATGACGTCATGAGTTAATTAAGGGTCAAATGAGACATGAAATCATATCTCCAACTCATAATTGATCCAAATATGAAAGAATATAGGGAGTTTCTATCTATTCTTAAGAGTTACAATGAATTTTGTATAGGCATGTTTTTGCCCATGTATTGTGGGTAAAGATAATGCAGGCCCGCGCGCGCTGTCAACTTTGACGGACGCTCATTGCGTTATTAAAAGGTGAACAAGTTATCAAAATGCTTTGAAAAATGTGCCAAATATGAAAACAGAGAAAATTCGGCGATTCTACGTTGCAAAATGCTAGTACGCGCAAAAAACACGCGCGCATGCGCGTATGCATGATTTTTTGTCAAATGCTCCAAATGGCCTAAAAAAAATGCAAAAAATATTTGGGATGATTTAGAGCATTTTAAATTTTTGCGCGCACGTAAACGCGCGGACGAACGCGTACGCGCGCATTTACGCACGTTTATTGACCCGAAATTGACCGGATGGATATTGATCTCAATCATGATAATTATGAATGAGAAATAACTTTCCGTTATGAAGATATGATCATAAGTTGATTTTCACAAAATGGCGCCTGGATGACGTCACGATGACGTCGAGTCTATGAAAAGTCACGCAGTTCTAAGTTAGACCAAGATCTATCATCATGGCAAGTTTCATGATAATGGCTTTAGCCATTCTTGAGATATCCTGCGAACAAAATTGAGGAAGAATAATAATAATTTCTTCTATACAGACACAAAATAAATACTAGACTTTAATTCGTCACTTAGACGATTTAGGTGATACGTATGACATTGGTTTACATAACGTAGAATGCATTACACGATATCATATTATTTTAGAAAATGCTCCTCCCATTATGATCTATCCATATGTCAAGTTTTAATCGTGTCGATCCCTTGATCATTATGGATCTAGGGAAGATAGATTGAGACAGTATATGACAATTGACTCTGTGCAGTAACCAGTTACACCTTTGACTCTAATTTACATGATGAAGAACGCAATTTGACGATTTTATCTTCTTCAAAGAAATGAAAATGTAATTGATAAATAAGAGCTCATGCCTGAATAATTAAAAGTGAATAGTGTATGACGTCACGGTGTCCCGGCGTAAATGAAAAGTCAAAATAAAAAAGGGAATACATTAGCGAACATTTTGAGTTGTCGACAAGAGATTCGCTAGTTGCTTGAAAATAAAATCTTTAAATATTGGATGGATATATATTGTCACTGTATAAAGAATGTAGATTAGAGGGATATTGATCTGTTAGTCTTTCTCGAAGGCTTATCAATTAAAGGAATACAAAAAATTGAATGTATTGCGCTCAAGAAATTATGTACAAAATTGCCAATAAATTTCACGAGATCAATGTTAAAATCTCCCATTATATAAACCTGTTTATGTTCAGTATAAGTTTTCTGTAAACAAAATTCAAAGACAGGGATGAAATCATTGATATTTGATTGAGGTTTCCTATATATGACACCTACAATAATATTCTTATGTCTCGGCAAGTTGCTTTTAATAAACAGTGATTCATAATTGTATGATGGGTATAATATAAATATATCATTGCGTATTTCATATTCAAAGTTGTCAGCGACCAATAGACCAACAGCTCCACCCTTTTCTTCTTGGCGACTAGAATGTATAAATGAATAACCAAACACATTGAATAATAGTGGCGTACTGTCATTAATCCAAGTTTCAAAGAAATCTATACATAAAGTACAGATGAAATTGGATAAAGCATTAAAATGTATGTTTAAAATACGGGAATTAAAATGTAAAATACTAAAATGATAGTCAATGTTACTGAATTCAGTCGTAAAATCCTCATCAATATAATATTTACAGTTCAGAAACCTAATGAAATGAAACTCATCTTCTTTTTCGGATAAATAGTTTAAATAATTGATATCTGTGTAAGTATCTGTAGTATTACTACCAAATATTAAATGAAGTTCGTCATTATTCAAGTCTTGAATAGGAAATGAAGAATGAGTACAGAGTGGGTTATTAATGTAGACAAATGCTTATGTTCCCTATAACGCTCATTTCATGTATTTTAGTACCAGAGAAAAAAAGAAGTCAGTCACTCACTAGTGTCTGACAGTAAAGTCTAGAAAGTAGAAGTGTTTCCTTACATAATTTGAATACAAGGACACTACTAACGTTTAAGTTTCACAAATAGGACATACGTGACATAATTCATCATTTCAACATTCAATTGAAGATTATGACATGATCCCATCATCTGATCGAAAAACTAAAAAGCACCGTTTTTATAGCCCATGGTCTCAGCTATAACATACCCAAATTTGGGAGAGAAGAAAGCACAAATGAGCGAGATAGTGCTGAAAGATTGATGTGATGTAGATTCATAATGTGAACGAAATTCACCCTCCATAGACATAACACGCAAATGACGAAAATTTTGACATGTGGCCTTTAATTGAATTTTTTACTATGATGACATCATTTAAATGAAAATTGGTGGTGACTGATCTCGAAGACGATTGCCTCGGCTACAACATATTAAAATCTAGAAGAGAATCGATGAATATTAAGAGAAATACACTACATTTTCCATAAACATAATGACGTCATAATATGCATTTTTGTATTTTTGACTTCCAAGGCCATTATGATGACGTCAAGATGTACTTAATGGCCAAATGAGATATGAAATCATACCTTTGACTCATACTCTATCTAAATATGAAAACAAATTGGCAGTCCTTATTCATCCAAATGGACTTTTTATAGGCATGTTTTTGCCCATATACGCTATGTAATACAGAAATCGCGCGTGCGGACGGTTATCTTGAACGGACGCTCATTCCGTTATTAATAGTGATAAAGAGATAAACTTGGTATCAAATTGTTCGGAAAATTATGAGGAATATTCGGTCAAAAGCTTTTGCAGAGAAATTATTTTTCGTTCGGCCGTGACGAACGAAAACGTCCAAAAATGCGTGTTTTGCGCGATTTTTTATGAAATGCTTATGATGGCCTGAAACGTATGCAAAAAAAATTTAAGACGATTTTGAGCAATTTTAAATTTTACGCGCGCATTAACGCGCGCACCTACGCGTACGCGCATTTTTGCGCGCATTTATTGATCTGAAATTGACCCGACAAATATGGACCTTGATCATGACAAATATGAATGAGAAATGGCTTTCTGTTATGAAGATATGATCATAAGTTGATTTTCACAAAATGGCGCTCAGATGACGTCACGATAATTTTGAGTCACTGAAAAGTCACACAGTTCTAAGTTAGACTAAGATCTATCAACAGTGAAAGATTCATGACAATAGCTTTATTCAGTCTTGAGATATCCTGCGAACAAATTCGAGGAAGAATAATAAATAAATAATAATAAAGAAAATCTTGACGAAATCAATAGGTGATACGTAGACTTCGTTACGTATCACCTAACTAGACTTTAATTCGTCACTTTGACGAATTAGGTGATACGTGCTATTTTGTTATCATGAAAGTGTGCCGATGATGATCTAATGATAATGATCATAAATACGATAAAGACCATGATTAATAGTGGTATAGCGCCCCCTTCAGGTATTCGATAGAGATTTGTAGAATCAGGATTTCAGTAAAAGTCGCCTAACACGCTAACTAAGAAAATTCTGACATGTCGCCTTTAATTGAAATTTTCACTATGATGATGTCATCGAAATGATAAATGATGTACGTCAATATTGTAGATAATTTATTAACTACACCGTATCAGAATTTGGGAGAACAAAGAATACAAATAAGCTAGATAGTGCTCAAAGATCAATGTCATGAAGATTCATGATGTGAACGAAATTCACCTTCCTTAATAGGCATAACACACAAATTAAGAAAATTCTGAAATGTGGCCTTAAATTGAATTTTGTACTATGATGACGTCAATAAAATTAAAAGTAATGTATTTTTCTCTTAAAGGCAATTGCCTCAACTACAAGATACCGAAATTTGGAAGAAAATCAGTCAATATTATGAGAAATACACTAAATTTTCCATAAATATAATGACGTCATAATATGCAATTTTGTATTTTGACTTTCAAGGCCATTATGATGACGTCAAGATGTATTTAATGGCCAAATGAGCTATGAAATCATATCTCCGAATCATACTCTATCAAAATATTTAAAAAAACTTGGCAGTCCTTATTCATCCCAATGGACTTTCTATAGTCATGTTTTTGCCCATATATACTATGTAATACATGAGATCGCGCACACGGATATTTATCTTGAACGGACGCTCATTCCGTTATTAATAGTGATAAAGAGATGAACATGGTATCAAAATGCTTGGAAAAATGTGCCAAACATGATGACAGAGAAAATTTGGCGATTTTATGTTGCAAAATGCCAGAACGCGCAAAAAACGCGCGCGCATGCGCGTTTGAGTGATTTTTTGTCAAATGCTCCATATGGCTTGAAACGTATGCAAAACAAATTGGGAATGATTTAGAGCATTTTAAATTTTTGCGCGCACGTAAACGCGCGCACGAACGCGTACGCGCATATTTGCGCACGTTTTTTTATCTGAAATTGACCGGAAGGATATTGATCTTATTCATGATAAATATGAATGAAAAAATTATTTTCCGTTATGAAGATATGATCATAAGTTGATTTTTACAAAATGGCGCCTGGATGACGTCACGATAATTTTGAGTCTTTGAAAAGTCATGCAGTTCTAAGTTAGACTAGGATCTATCATCATTGAAAGTTTCATGACAATGGCTTTTGCCATTCTTGAGATATCCTGCGAACAAAATTGAGGAAGAATAATAATTATTTCTTCTATACAGACACAAAATAAATACTAGACTTTAATTCGTCACTTTGACGAATTAGGTGATACGTGCTATTTTGTTATCATGAAATTGTGCCGATGATGATCTAATGATAATGATCATAAATACGATAAAGACCATGATTAAGAGTGGTATAGCGCCCCCTTCAGGTATTCGATAGAGATTTGTAGAATCAGGATTTCAGAAAAAGTCGCCTAACACGCAAACTAAGAAAATTCTGACATGTCACCTTTAATTGAAAATTTCACTATGATGATGTCATCGAAATGAAAAATGATGTACGTCAATATTGTAGATATTTTATTAGCTACACCGTATCAAAATTTGGGAGGACATATAATACCAATAAGCTAGATAGTGCTCAAAGATCAATGTCATAAAGATTCATGATGTGAACGAAATTCACCTTCCTTAGGCATAACACGCAAATTAAGAAAATTCTAAAATGTGGCCTTTAATTGAATTTTGTACTATGATGACGTCAATGCAACAAAAAGTAGTGTGTATTTATCTTGAAGGCAATTGCCTCAACTACAAAATACCGCAATTTGGAAGAAAATCAGTCAATATTATGAGAAATACACTAAATTTTCAAAAAATATAATGACGTCATAATATGCAATTTTGTATTTTGACTTCCAAGGCCATTATGATGACGTCAAGATGTATTTAATGGCCAAATGAGCTATGAAATCATATCTCCGACTCATACTCTATCAAAATATGAAAAAAACTTGGCAGTCCTTATTCATCCCAATGGACTTTTTATAGGCATGTTTTTGCCCATATATACTATGTAATACATGAGCTCGCGCACACGGATATTTATCTTGAACGGACGCTCATTCCGTTATTAATAGTGATAAAGAGATGAACATGGTATCAAAATGCTTGGAAAAATGTGCCAAACATGATGACAGAGAAAATTTGGCGATTATATGTTTCAAAATGCCAGAACGCGCAAAAAACGCGCGCGCATGCGCGTTTGAGTGATTTTTTGTCAAATGCTCCATATGGCTTGAAACGTATGCAAAAAAAATTAAGAATGATTTGGAGCATTTTAAATTTTTGCGCGTACGTAAACGCGCGCCCGAACGCGTACGCGCGGATTTGCGCACGTTTTTTTATCTGAAATTGACCGGAAGGATATTGATCTTATTCATGATAAATATGAATGAAAAATTACTTTCCGTTATGAAGATATGATAATAAGTTGATTTTTACAAAATGGCGCCTGGATGACGTCACGATAATTTTGAGTCTTTGAAAAGTCATGCAGTTCTAAGTTAGACTAAGATCTATCATCATGGCAAGTTTCATGATAATGGCCTTAGCCATTCTTGAGATATCCTGCGAACAAAATTGAGGAAGAATAATAATAATTTCTTCTATACAGACACAAAATAAATACTAGACTTTAATTCGTCACTTAGACGAATTAGGTGATACGTATGATAATGGTTTACATAACGAATAATGCATTACACAATATATTATTTTGTAAAATGCTTCTCCCATTTATATGCTTCTCCCATTATGATCTATTCATATGTCAAGATTAAATTGTGTCTCCTTGATCATCATGAATCTAGGGAAGATAGATTGAAACAATATATGACCTTTGACCCTGTGCAGTAACCAGTTACACATTTGACTCTTATTTACATCACGAAGAACACCTTTTGACGATTTTATCTTATTCAAAGAAATGAAAATGTAATTGATAAATGATTATCATCATTACGATAATGATGATCATGATGATCATGATCATGAGCGCGATCATGACATCTTATTGAAAAAATGAGGGTTGATTTAGATAGCATATAGTCTCAGCTACAACATACTCAAAAATCAACAAAATCCAAGCAGAAATAACGGCGATATTGCTCGCAAAAGACAGGAATGTAGACTCCAGATTTGAGAAAAAGTCATCTCCCATAGGGATTACACGCAAAAAGTAATGGATTAAGTGAAAATAGGGTAATAATAAAGTAAAAAGGGTTATTTATGACATTATTTGCGATTCTACGTGTTTAAATAATCAAAGGAGATGGTACAGTGAAGGTCAAAAGGAAAAAAAAGTGAAGCAAAAAATTGTTGGAGACACCCGGACTCGAACCAGGGATCTCGAGGTTGGAAGTCAAGTGCGTTACCGATATACCAAAACATCTCCCATAGCGATTACACGTAAACGGGAAATGGAATTCTGAAATCCTACTTTGCAAGTGAAATATGAGCATGATCCCGGCATCTAATCGAAAAATAAAGGGCACACTTGTGATAGCTCATTGTCTCAGCTACAACATATTCGAAGCTCAGCGAAAATGAAGCTAAAACAACGGAGATTTTGCTCGCGAAAGACAGGAGTGTAGAATCCAGTTTTGAGAAAAAGTCATGTCCTATAGAGAATACACGCAAAATGTGAAAAATTGACATGCCTCCTTTAATCGCAAAAATACACCATGATACTTTTGTCAAAAATAAAAATTGTGAATACTGGATTTGTAGAAAATTGTCTCAGCTAGAACATATCAAAATTTGAAAGAAAATTAATCGATATTTACAGATATACAATCAATTTTCTAAAAATATGCTGACGTCATAATATGCAAATTAAAATTTTGAGTTTGGAGGCCATTATGATGACGTCATAAGTTAATTGAGGATCAAATGAGACATGAAATCATATCTCCGACTCATAATCTATCCAAATATGAAAAAATATTAGGAGTTTTTATCTATTATAAAGAGTTACAATTAATTTTATATAGGCATGTTTTTGCCAATGTATTGTGGATAAAGATAACGCAAATCCGCGCGTGCTGTCAACTTTGACGGACGCTCATTGCGTTAATAAAAGGTGAACAAATTATCAAAATGCTTGGAAAAATGTACCAAATATGATGACAGAAAAAAAATCGGCGATTCTATGTTGCAAAATGCCAGTACGCGCGAAAACGCGCGCGCATGGGCGTGTGCGTAATTTTTTTATCAAATGCTCCATATGGCCTGAAACGTATGTAAAAAAAATGTGGGATGATTTGGAGCATTTTAAAAAAATTCGCGCGCGTAAACGCGCGGACAAAAGCGTACGCGCATTTTTGCGCGCATTTTTTGACCTGAAATTGACCAGACGGATATTGATCATATTCATGATAAATATGAATGAAAAATTACTATCCGTTATGAAGATATGATCATTAGTTGATTTTCACAAAATGGCGCCTAGATGACGTCATGATAACTTTGAGTCTTTGAAAAGTCACGCAGTTCTAAGTTAGACTAAGATCTATCATCATTGAAAGATTCATAACAATGGCTTTATTCAGTCTTGAGATATCCTGCGAACAAATTCGAGGAAGAATAATAAATAAATAAATAACAATCTTGACGAAATCAATAGGTGATACGTAGACTTCGTTACGTATCACCTAACTAGACTTTAAATCGTCACTTTGACGAATTAGGTGATACGTAATTTATGCTCATGTGTAACATAATGAAGAACGCATTTTCACGATTTCATCTTTCATTATAAAATACTACTCCCATTATGGTCTATATCCATGAGTCAAGTTTCAACTGTGTAAGGCAGAGGGAGACAAAGCAATATAATAAGAGGGAGGCAAGGCAAGAGAGAGAGAGAGGGGGCGGGGTAAATAGTAGAGTGAGAGAGAGAGAGAGGGGAAGGGTGAAAGAGTAGAGAGAGAGATATAGATAGATGCAGAGACAGATCAAAAAGGGAGAGGGGCAGAACATGAAACCAAGTAACACATCAATCCACATCTTTAAATTGTTTCCCATCTCATTCCATATTCTGGACCCTTCAGAAAATTAAAAGAAGATAAGACGACAGGTTTCTACCTCTTTTCTACAAAAGAAACATACATTTGACTGTGTTAATCCAAAAAGATACAGTTTATCATTACAAAATATGATGTTATGTAATAGTTTAAACTGAAATTCCCTGGTGACCATGATTAAGAGTGGTATAGCGCCCCCTTCAGGTATTTGATAGAGACTTGTAGAATCCGGATTTCAGAAAAAGTCGCCAAACACGCAAACTAAGAAAATTCTGACATGTCGCCTTTAATTGAAGTTTTCACTATGATGATGTCATCAAAATGATAAATGATGTACATCATTCTTATAGATAATTTGCTTAGCTACGCCGTATCAAAATGTTGGAGAACATAAAGCACAAATAAGCTAGATAGTGCTCAAAGATCAATGTCATTTAGATTCATGATGTGAACGAATTTCACCTTCCATAGACATAACACGCAAATGACGAAAATTCTGACATGTGGCCTTCAATTGAATTTTGTACTATAATGACGTCAATAAAAAAAAACAGTGTGTATTGATCTTGTAGGCAATTTCCTAAGCTACAAGATACCGCAATTTGGAAGAAAATCAGTCAATATTATGAGAATACACTAAATTTTCAAAAAATATAATGACGTCATAATATGCAATTTTGTATTTTGACTTCCAAGGCCATTATGATGACGTCAAGATGTATTTAATGGCGAAATGAGCTATGAAATCATATCTCCGACTCATACTCTTTCAAAATATGAAAAAAAACTTGGCAGTCCTGATTCATCCCAATGGAATTTGTATAGGCATGTTTTTGCCCATATACACTATGTAATACATGAGCTCGCGCACACGCATATTTATCTTGAACGGATGCTCATTCCGTTATAAATAGTGATATAGAGATGAACATGGTATCAAAATGCTTGGAAAAATGTGCCAAACATGACAGAGAAAATTTGGTGATTATATGTTGCAAAATGCCAGAACGCGCAAAAAATGTGCGCGCATGCGTGTTTGAGTGATTTTTTGTCAAATGCTCCATATGGCTTAAAACGTATGCAAACAAAATTGGAAATGATTTGGAGCATTTTTAATTTTTGCGCGCACAAACGCGTACGCGCGGATTTGCGCACGTTTTTTGATCTGAAATTGACTGGAAGGATATTGATCTTATTCATGATAAATATGAATGAAAAATTACTTTCCGTTATGAAGAGATGATCATAAGTTGATTTTTACAAAATGGCGCCTGGATGACGTCACGATAATTTTGAGTCTTTGAAAAGTCATGCAGTTCTAAGTTAGCCTAAGATCTGTCATCATTGAAATTTTCATGACAATGGCTTTTGCCATTCTTGAGATATCCTGCGAACAAAATTGAGGAAGAATAATAATAATTTCTTCTATACAGACACAAAATAAATACTAGACTTTAATTCGTCACTTTGACGAATTAGGTGATACGTAATTATGCTCATGTGTAACATAATGAAGAACGCATTTTCACGATTTCATCTATATAAAATACTACTCCAATTATGGTCTATCCATGAGTCAAGTTTCAAATGTGTAGGGCAGAGGGAGACAGAGCAATAGAATAAGAGGGAGGCAAGGCAAGAGAGAGAGAGAGAGAGAGAGGCGGAGGGTGAAAGAGTAGAGAGAGAGAGAGGGGGGGGGAGAGTGTGAAAGAGTAGAGAGAGGGATATAGATAGATGCAGAGACAGACCAAAAAAAGGGAGAGGGGCAGAACATGAAACCAAGTAACACATCAATCCATTGCTTATTAAGAAACTGAAACATCTTTAAATTGTTTTCCACCTCATTCCATATTCTGGACCCTTCAGAACATTCAAAGAAGATAGGACGATAGGTTTCTACCTCTTTTCTACAAAAGGAACATACATTTGACTGTGTTAATCCAAAAAGATACAGTTTATCATTACAAAATATGATGTTATGTAAAAGTTTATACTAAAATTCCCTGGTGACCATGATTAAGATTGGTATAGCGCCCCCTTCAGGTATTTGATAGAGATTTGTAGAATCAGGATTTCAGAAAAAGTCGCCTAACACGCAAACTAAGAAAATTCTGACATGTCGCCTTTGATTGAATTTTTCACTATAATGATTTCATCAAAATGATAAATGATGTTCGTCATCCTTGTAGATAATTTTCTTAGCTACACCGTATACAAATTTGGGAGAAAATCAGTCAATATTATGAGAAATACACTAAATTGTCCATAAATATAATGACGTCATAATATGCAATTTTGTATTTTGACTTCCAAGGCGATTATGATGACGTCAAGATGCATTTAATGGCCAAATGAGATATGAAATCATATCTCCGACTCATACTCTATCTAAATATGAAAAAAACTTGGCAGTCCTTATTCATCCCAATGGACTTTTTATAGGCATGTTTTTGCCCATATATGCTATGTAATACAAGAGCTAGCGCGCACGGATATTTATCTTGAACGGACGCTCATTTCGTTATTAATAGAGATAAAGAGATGAACATGGTGTCAAAATGTTTGGAAAAATGTGTCAAACATGATGACAGAGGAAATTTGGCGATTATATGTTGCAAAATGCCAGAACGCGCAAAAAACGGGCGCGCATGCGCGTTTGAGTGATTTTTTGTCAAATGCTCCATATGGCTTGAAACGTATGCCAAAAAAATTTAGGATGATTTAAAGCATTTTAAATATTTGCGCGCACGTAAACGCGCGGACGAACGCGTACGCGCGCATGTGCGCAAGTTTTTTGACCTGAAATTGACCGGACGGATATTGATCTTATTCATAATAAATATGAATGACAAATTACCTTCCGTTATGAAGATATGATCATAAGTTGATTTTCACAAAATGGCGCCTGGATGACGTCACGATAATTTTGAGTCTTTGAAAATTCACGCAGTTCTAAGTTAGACTAAGATCAATCATCATTGAAAGTTTCATGACAATGGCTTTATTCAGTCTTGAGATATCCTGCGAACAAAATTGAGGAAGAATAATAATAATTTCTTCTATACAGACACAAAATAAATACTAGACTTTAATTCGTCATTTGACGAATTAGGTGATACGTAATTATGCTCATGTGTAACATAATGAAGAACGCATTTTCACGATTTTATCTTTCGTTATAATATACTTTTACCATTCATGGTTTATCGATGAGTCAAGGTTCAACTGTGTAGGGCAGAGGGAGACAGAGCAATAGAATAAGAGGGAGGCAAGGCAAGATAGAGGGTGAAAGAGTAGAGAGAGAGAGAGAGAGAGAGAGAGGGGGAGAGGGTGAAAGAGTAGAGAGAGAGATATATAGATAGATGCAGAGACAGATCAAAAAAAGGGAGAGGGGCAGAACATGAAACCAAGTAACACATCAATCCATTGCATATTAAGAAACTGAAACATCTTTAAATTGTTTTCCACCTCATTCCATATTCTAGACCCTTCAGAACATTCAAAGAAGATAAGACGATAGGTTTCTACCTCTTTTCTACAAAAGGAACATACATTTGACTGTATTAATCCAAAAAGATACAGTTTTTCATTACAAAATATGATGTTATGTAAAAGTTTATACTGAAATTCCCTGGTGACCATGATTAAGAGTGGTATAGCGCCCCCTTCAGGTATTTGATAGAGATTTGTAGAATCAGGATTTTAGAAAAAGTCGCCTAACACGCAAACTAAGAAAATTCTGACATGTCGCCTTTAATTGAATTTTTTACTATGATGATGTCATCAAAATGATAAATAATGTACGTCATTCTTGTAGATAATTTTGTTAGCTACACCGTATCAAAATTTGGGAGAACATAGAGCACAAATAAGCTAGATAGTGCTCAAAGATCAATGTCATGTAGATTCATGATGTGAACAAAATTCACCTTACATAGGCATAACACGCAAATTGAGAAAATTGTGACATGTGGCCTTTAATTGAATTTTGTACTATGATGACATCAATGAAATAAAAAACCGTGTGTATTTATCTTGTAGGCAATTGCCTTAGCTACAAGATACCGCAATGTGGAAGAAAATCAGTCAATATTATGAGAAATACACTAAATTGTCCATAAATATAATGACGTCATAATATACAATTTTGTATTTTGACTTCCAAGGCCATTATGATGATGTCAAGATGCATTTAATGGCCAAATGAGATATGAAATCATATCTCCGACTCATACTCTATCTAAATATGCAAAAATAACGGGGAGTTTATAGGCATCCCAAAGAGCTACAATGGACTTTTTATAGGCATGTTTTTGCCAATATATGCTATGTATTACAAAACTCGCGCGTACGGACAGTTATCTTAAACAGACGGTCATTCCGTTATTAATAGTGATACAAAGATAAACATGGTATCAAATTGTTGAGAAAAATATGAAGATATCTTGTCCAAACAAAAATAGATTATTGATAAAGAGTGAGGAGTTTGGGCTTGATAAATCCAGTCGTCAAGATGAAAGGGTAATAAATACTCGGCTCCTGCCCAGAGGAGGGTGAGCAATGTATTCTTGCCTGATAGAAAATGTTACTGCATAATTATGTCTCTTGGAATTTATACAATCATGACAATTTAGCATGAGCGATAAATGTATGTTTTTTTGAAGGCTCTAATGTTCTACGCATTTGGACAATTGAATTTTTCATTATGGTTGGTCACAAAAAAAAAAATGCAGATTTTGAAATGAAAGTCAAGCTGGTCGAACAATGGACCCATCGCTCTATGCGTCAAGTATTTTTTTGTGACAGAGCACCACCGCGGACAGATGCGACGTAAAGATCAGCTAGAATGATTCAATTACATGCCACGCCCTGGTCTCCGTGGCAGAATAAGCCAGTTCACGGTTGCAGTCTGACCATGAGCAGATAAAGGTCATTGCAGAACAAATTTTAAAATACACGGAGACGAAATACTAGATACGTGCTCATGAAAGTTATGTAACATTATTGATTCATGCACATCCAGTGCACTCCATGGTACACAGGTGGAAGTATTCTTTGAAAAAGGGGAACAAAGGCTATTTATATAGCACCTCCATCGCTGTACATAGGAGTAATTATTTCAAAATGTACAAAGTCGGACCTCTTAATGTTTTGAAGATCTGTGGATATTCGGGGATCATTGCAGTAAGGTGGTAACCGTGAACTGGTCTATTAGCTCGCACACAGGCGCGCCGAAAGCAGTTTGGGATTGGGGGGGGGGGGGGGGGGGGACAAACGTTCCAGGGGGCTCACCTTCCAGGGGCAGTGGCGTAATGAGCTAAAACGTTTGGAAGCCCCGGCAGGGGGTCAAGGGGCTGAGCCCCGGAAGCACAGGGCTTTTAGGCATTAAATTAAGGTCAGATAAGCATATTTATATACCTTATTTGTGACACTGTTAGGTCACTATAATTGGCGGAGAGTCCAGGGGGCAGAGCCCCCGGAAGCTCAGGGGTTTTAGGTATTAATTATGGTTATATAAGCATCCAGGGGCCCGCCTTAGGGCCCTTGGTGGGGGGTCTAGGGGGCAGAGCCCCCGGAAGCTCAGGGGATTTTACGGATTTAATCATGGTCAGATGAGCATCCAGGGGTCCTATTTAAGGCAATTGATGTGGTCCGAAAGCTGAGGGGTTTTACGTATTTAATTACAGTCAGATGAGCATCCAGGGGCCCGCCTTAGGGCCCTTGGTGGGGGTCTAGGGGGCAGAGCCGCAAGAAGCTCAGGGGTTTTAGGTATTTAATTACGGTCAGATGAGCATCCAGAGGCCCGTCTTAGGGCCCTTGGTGGGGTCCAGGGGGCAGAGCCTCCGGAAGCTCAGGGGTTTTAGGTATTTAATTACGGTCAGATGAGCATCCAGGGACCCGTCTTAGGGCCCTTGGTGGGGTCCAGGGGCAGAGCCCCCAGAAGCTCGGGGTTTTTAGGTATTTAATAACGGTCATGAGCATACAGGGGACCTTCTTAGGGCCCTTGGTGGGGTCCGGGGCGGAGCCCCCGTAAGCTCTAGGGTTTTAGGCATTTAATTACGGTCAGATGGGCATATTTTGATACTTCATTTGTGACATTGGCAGGTCTCTAATTTTTTCTCTCTCTCTTTCTTTTTTTCTTCTCTGTAACATACTTTTTTTTAAAGTGAGGGGGGCTCGAGTTCCCAAGCCCAGCTGTTTCTTCAGGACCTGACATGAAGGCTTCTAAATAAGCATATTTTTCTCCCGACTGTAAATTTGGGAATTTCCAGTTTTCTAACAAACGCATAAAAAGGTATATGACTTACAAAAAAATTGAGAAAAAATACCGGAAAATCATGTCATTTGAGCAACATTTGTAAATCACTGGTATCGAATAAGAAATACCCCCCCCCCCCGATCAGTAAGCTAGCGTTTAGGGGCTCATGTTTTTTTACCCCTATAACAAAAAATACACACGCTCACAATATTTCCACGATATGCGCGTATCGCTATTATAAAAACCTCCATTTATAGGGGGCATGCGGAATGTTTAGGAAATTGACTTCCTGTTAACTTTTTTTTTTTTTTAATGGAATTTTATATATGATTTTATTGCTGTTTTTATTATTGTTATGTTCTTTTGGGTTGAAAATACAAACCATCTTTACTCGTTTACTGCATTTGTTTCTTTTTTTGGAGAGGGGGGGGGGGGGGCGTTTTGGGGTAGGCAAAAATGCGTTTTGTCGCCCCCCCCCCCCACTTTTTTTTTGGGGGGGGGGCAACTGCCCCCCTGCCCCCCCCCCCCCCCCCCCCCCCCACTTCCGGAGCCTATGCTCGCATACCTGTACGAGCTGCCTATAGATGCAAATTACATTTCATCGGGGCACGGCCCCGGACGCTAATTTTTTTTTGTACCACGGCGAGCCTAGATTTCTGTTATATCATGAATATTCATTACGCAGGTCGACTATCGACTATCGACTATCCTACGCACGTACGTAGCATGCGCAGCATCGAATATCGTGTGTAACACTTACGTTGAATTAAAAACGACATAGAAAAGCAATGTCATGGTCATTTAGATATTTTAGTCATAAATGCTGTGTTTAATTATTAGTAAATGCCAAAATGTCAGTAGACTGTCTACTGTAGACACGATATAAAACATATAATATTTCAAGTAAGAGTTATATAAAACGATTGTTCTCTTGATAGGCAACTTAATTTCTTGAGGTCAAGTTGAATCTACTTCTTTTTATAAATAGAAAACTAATCAGTTCTAGGTTTGCTTGTTTAAATAATACAAGCAGAGGTTGAATTTTGGTATTGAATATGTGAAACAGTATTATAAACAATTAGCAAAGGTGAATTTGATACCCTGCTTGTATAGACTGTCCCTTTGGTTATCAAGGATGGAACATGTGCCGGTGCTTAACTGATAAGGAAAGAAAGCAGTTATTTTAATCCGGTTAGAATTTGTGAGAACAAATAGAGCATGTGTGTTACAAATAAATTATTATTTGTTTAATACGAAAGAGTATCTTTACCCCTATCTTTATGAGGATAAAGTACGTAGCTATGGAGTTCGATTTTACTATGTCATTTTATGACAAGTACATAAAGGACGCATCATGCAGGCACTAAAGTAATTATTCAGTGGATTATGCAGTTAAGTGAGCATAGATCACATTGCAATACACATGTATTAATTTACATGCTAAATGTCTGTAGGTCATGTATTCTTGTTATAATTACGTCCGACCTCTAGAAAATAAAACACACCAGAAGTCAAATCCAGTTTATCAAATTCACCTTTGCTAATTGAACTTAACTCATAATACCAAAATTCAACCTCTGCTTGTAATATTTTAACAAGCAAACCTAAAACTGATTATTTGTCCATTTATAAAAAGAACTTCAACTATCATGACCTCGGAAAATTCATAAATTGCCTATCAAGAGAACTCTTGCTTGAAATAATTTATAGTATCTTGTCTACTGACATTTCGGCATTTATTGTATTATCTAAATATCCATGACCAGTGGCGTAGACAGGTTCGTACACCTGGGGGGGATGACAGTAATCTTGTGGTTATCTTGTGGTTTCCAAACCACAAGATAACCACAAAATACTTGTAAGATTTTCTTTTTTTTACCGTCTGAATTGGCTTTCACCGTGTGAATGCGGCTAATAACAATAAACACAATTACAATAATGATTAGAATTATTATTATCATCATCATAATTATTATTATTATTAATATTATAATTGTTATCATTATTATTATTACTATTATTATCATCATTATGACTTATTAAGTAAGCAAATATCATTCCCCAAAACCTGGGGGGGGGGGGGTGATTGTACATGCCATCCCCCTCATCCCCCCGTTGTCTACGCCCCTGTCCATGCCATTGCTTTTCTATGTCGTGTTATAACATTAATCCAACGTGTGCACACGATATTCGATGCTGCGCATGCTACGTACGTACTTTAGTTTCCGCCTCGATCAGACATGAATATTCAATAAAAATCGAGACTTTCCCCGACCCTGCGTAATGAATATTCATGAAATAATAGGAATCTGGGTTTGCCGTGGTACGAAAAAATAAGACGCGCCCCAGACCTAACATAAGTAGCATTATTTAACGATACACATAACATTTGCCTGCTTTACAATCGTACCACAGACAAATAATATTCTCACCAGGTGAATGAAATAGTTTGTATTGAGGAACTTTACGTAGGCCTATGCATTAAATTTGGTTACATTACGAAAATGGCCTATTACAACAAGCCATTTTGTAAATACTATCTGCGCATGGGCTAGTGTTGCTAGGTAGGTCAAGCCTACTGAGTAGTTTGTCTAACCTGGCAACAACTAATGTAACTAACGCACTTTTTTTGTAAATAAAAGTTGTCTCGTTGAAAGTTCAGGCTATAATGATTGAATTACACACTTATAATGTGCCACGCTTTGGTATCCGTAGCAGAATTAGCTCGCACACCTGTACGAGCTGCCTATGTACATTACATTCCATCGGGGCACGCGGCCCCGGATCCAACATAAGTAGCATTCTTTAGCAATACAAATAACATTTGCCTGCTTTACAATCGTACCGCAGACAAATAATATTTTTACCAGGTGAATGAAATAGTTTGTATTGAGGCACTTCACAAATTAAGACGTATGCATTAAATTTGGTTACAGTACGAAAATGGCCTATTACAACAAGCCATTTCGTAAATACTATCTGCGCATGGGCTAGTGTTGCTAGGTAGGTCAAGCCTACTTTGCAGTTTGTATTGAGGAAAATTTACAAAGACGTGTGCATTAAATTTGGTTACATTACGAAAATGGCCAATTACAACAAGCCATTTCGTAAATACTATCTGCGCATGTGCTAGTGTTGCTAGGTAGGTCAAGCCTACTTAGCAGTTTGTATTGAGGAACTTTACAAAGACTAATGCATTAAATTTGGTTACATTACGAAAATGGCCAATTACAACAAGCCATTTTGTAAATACTATCTGCGCATGGGCTAGTATTGCTAGGTAGGTCAAGCCTACTTAGCAGTTTGTATTGAGGAACTTTACAAATTAAAGACTTATGCATTAAATTTGGTTACATTACGAAAATGGCCAATTACAACAAGCCATTTTGTAAATACTATCTGCGCATGGGCTAGTGTTGCTAGGTAGGTCAATCCTACTGAGCAGTTTGTCCAACATGGCAACAACTAATGTAACTAACGCACTTTTATTGTAAATAAAAGTTGTCTCGTTGAAAGTTCAGGCTAGAATGATTGAATTACACACTAATAATGATGCCACGCCTTGGTATCCGTCGCAGAATTAGTTCGCACACCTGTTCGAGCTGCCTTTGCAAATTACATTCCATCGGGGCTCCTGGCCCGGACCCAACATAAGTAGCATTCTTTAGCAATACAAATAACATTTGCCTGTTTTACAATCGTACCACAGACAAATAATATTCTTACCAGGTGAATGAAATAGTTTGTGTTGAGGCACTTCACAAATTAAGACGTATGCATTAAATTTGGTTACATTACGAAAATGACCTATTACA
This sequence comes from Strongylocentrotus droebachiensis, assembly GCA_035222895.1. Taxonomy (NCBI): domain Eukaryota; kingdom Metazoa; phylum Echinodermata; class Echinoidea; order Camarodonta; family Strongylocentrotidae; genus Strongylocentrotus; species Strongylocentrotus droebachiensis. The sequence continues at coordinate 330,326 of JAVYIG010001013.1, read as the reverse complement.
ACAAGCCATTTTGTAAATATTATCTGCGCATGTGCTAGTGTTGCTAGGTAGGTCAAGCCTACTTAGCAGTTTGTATTGAGGAACTTTACAAAGACTTATGCATTAAATTTGGTTACATTACGAAATGGCCTATTACAACAAGCCATTTTGTAAATACTATCTGCGCATGGGTTAGTGTTGCTAGGTAGGGAAAGCCTATTGTAAAAGATGTTACGTACCTTTGACATGGGTATATAAGGGGTCTGACAAATGCATATGTGTGACATTTTGATAGCAAGGACATTAAGGATAACAAGATGTCGACTAACCACTCCTCAGTTCAATTGATGGTAGTAGAAGGTTTTGAAGTGAGAAAAGTGAAGGCGAGTGGTCGCCAATACCTTTTCGGCAATGTCATCGAAAGTGGTAGAGAAGGTGTAATTAAGGGGTGTTTTGTTAATGAGGCGACGAGCGAAGCTGCTGTGGATCTCGTCAAATTGAAGGCCGGTGACAAAATCATCATAACGCACGTGGTGGGTAAGGGAGGCCCTAGTCTCCGTTTGCTAGCAAATGCGACGGTAAGTGAAAGTTTGGAACTTTTTGGTGTCCATGTATGGATTTTTGTGTTGAGTAAGCGTCCACTTGACAATATATGATCATTTATTTAGCCTAAGGCCATTAAAAAAAAATACATGTTTAGCGCCCCCGCCCGTTTCCTTTTTGGGGGCCGCCTCCTATTTATTTATTTTTGAAACTTTTTTTTTTTTTTTTCATGTTTTTTTTCTTTATTTATTTAAAAAATAAAAAATAAAAAAAATAAAAAAAATAAAGAAAAAAAACATGAAAAATACTGCTAAAATGGATCTATTTCTGATTTAAAAAAAAAAAAAAAAAAAAAAAAAATGTCGGCGGCCATCTTGAAAAGTAGCCCGACTGTCAGGGAAAATGTACCGAGCGGTCATTTTGAAAAGAAAAAAAAAAAAAAAAAAAGGGCCTCCTTCTTTCTATTTTTTGAAAAAACAGGACGCTAAACATGTTTTTTGTTTTTTTGGCCTAATCAATGGTTGACTAAATTGTGAATTATAATTTGCTTTATTCATTGAAGGGCTTTTAATAGGCCTGTACTAGATACATTTGCTTGACTAAATAAAGCAATAATATCATTAACAAAATTATTTAAAAAAAGTAATATTTTGTCTTCGATAACCATTAGAGGTATGGTAAAACTATATTCATTCCATTAAGCCTAATCAATTCTTGGCTAAAAATAAATTATAATTAATTTTAAATCTGTAATGGTTAAACGGTAGTATAAATTATCAATATGATTTAGTAGCTTAAATATTTGTTGAATTTTTTTTGTTTTTTGTTGAAAGTATGGCTTTATTAATTTGCAGTTTCATTATGAAGGATGGTATTTATATTAAGGTAAATATGTTTATACTTGGGGCCTTTAAAAAAATGGTTTATAGTGGTATTGTTGTAGAGAAGTGGCTATGTATCACAATCTTTAAATAGTTATAAATTGTATTTTATTGATATAAATTGTATTTTTAGGTGTTTTCTGAAGTCGTCGATTTTGAGGTAAACCAGGAAGCTGTGGACAGCTTCATCAGGCCGAAAAGTGTTTCTGTCTCTGAGGCTCGGGGGAGCGCCCCAAAAAGACGAATGACGGTTGAAGGTGATGTGATAGAGGTATGTATTTTGCTGTTGTAAAATGTAACAATTGTGACGATTTTTTTTTTAACTTAGTGATTTTGAATCGTAAAAGAAGTTTTTTCAAATTGTGAGGATTTTATGAAACATTAAAAAAGATATTTATTTATATAAACATTAATGATATCATATTACGATTTGAGTGTATAGTGTAATGCATTATACATTATACTGGGGAAAACCAGAAGTGCCAAGTGTGACGGACATGAGTGCTATACAAGAACACACTATTGTTATTTTCAAATGTTTTTGTATTTTTCGAATTAAATACGTGATGTACTTGTTTATGGTGTTTTGCAGGTAGGCCAACTTGTGGAGGGTGCAAGTTACAAAAGGCGGACGATAACCTTGAGACAGCATGACGACACTCAATCGATACCCATAACCCTTTGGGGTGAGAGCGCTTCGCAGGATGTTGCAGAAGGGCTGTCTGTCCTGGTGACGGCCGTCACCAGAGACGCCAATGGCCTACAGGGGTCGGTGTCCACGAAAATTGAGGTAATTTTGTTTTACTATAGGTTTTCCCGCCCAATTTTATCAGAGTTGCATTTCGAGTTCATACATAGGCGTTTAAGTTTGAATGATATTTGTCAACTCTCTGCTCTCATGGTTCATTTTCATTTTTTGAGCTTTCAATTTTGTTTTATCATTTCTTTTGAATTTTATTTAATTCAGAGAAAAATCCATTTAATTTAATGACCAATTTTGCGCCAGCTGGATAGACGTTTAATTTGTCCATTTGTGAATTTGAATACATTAATGTTTATTATGGCAATGCAGGCGCTAATTTGAATTCATTTACTTGCTTTTTTAATTTGAACGCGCTTTTTGCACGTTGATGTGGGAAAATCATGAATTGCATGTTTATACAATCAAATTGAATGAACTAGATAGCTTTTTGAATGTTTTTTTGTTTTTATGTTGAGTTGCACAGTTTGATATGTCTACACACGTACCAAATTAATCCGACACGTAGACACAAAATGATCTTGGTGATTATTTAACTTTGCTCGAAATTGAATGATCGCATCGTTAAATCAGATGCCACTTTAGTTGTGATTTTGTAGGTTTGTTTTGAACTTTTCATGATTAGTCATTGATTTTGTTTGTGTTTTAAACTGAAGAGCAATTAATCCAACCCTTGTAATAAGTTTATGTGTATAAAAGCAGAAAAATAACACAAACAAAATGGCAAAAGTTTGAAATGAATCGACCAATAGTAAGGAAGTTATGAATGTTTGAAATATGAGATTACTCAGTCTATGCAAATCTCAAATTGGTAGTTCGGTCAGTGGATTGTGACGAAGGATGTGGATCAGTCTCTCATTTGTCGTGTACAAAAATACCATTAATTTTTGTTTTTCTCGTATGTTTGTTCTCCCTTGGAACACTACTCAAAATTATAGATAGCATAGTATTTATAGGTCCTTTAAAAAAAAAAACCCTCCTGAGCAATGAATTTTCGAAAAAATACAAATTTAGTCATTTATATATTGGAACAGATGGAAAAGTAGCCGACACTATATCTCATTGGCATTACTGGTTCAGCCAATTTGAAGTGCTCATAGGTATAGTGATTACTACTTTCAAAAATTCATAACTTTTTTATATTCAACTTTCATCAGTTTGCTTTTCTGCTTTGTATTAGATTAGTAGTCTATTTGGGTTAGATTTTCCTTTAATGTTCATTGGTTTAAAAATGAGTTGTAAACAATTATTTAAAGCACATTTTGAAACGATAGTTTTTTAAATCATTTTTTAAAGATTTTTTGTTAAATGTTTGAAACTTCAAGACACCGTAACATGAGTTAGTAGACATAACGTTTTTTCGAGACAAAATCAGTGCGAGTATTGCGGTGGGACAAAAAGTCTCCAAATTTGTCCTTTTACGTTGAGTTTAACGCCGCCCATAGAGTAAGTTTATATCATGAAATACTCAATACTTGTTTAGTAAAGGATAAAAATGTGTAGATTAATTCAATGTTGAGATATAAACTGTGCAAGATTTTGTGTCTATGTGTCGGATTAATTTGGTACGTTTGTGTAGACATACACTCAGCTTCAAAGAGGTCAGTGTGCGCTGTTCTGGTAATGCGATTGCATTGTGAAAAAAAAGGTGCGGAATGGATCAGAAAAGTTGATCATATAGCTGTTGTTGTTGTTGTGTTTTGAGTTATTGGCGATTAGTCAGTAATTTGACTATTGTCGCCAAACTTTACGGCACGTGTTAAATCTCTCAATTTTGTATTTTTTAAAAATATATTTATTTCGTTTTATATTTAGATCTAGTCTATTTATCTTTTAAGATAGTATCGAAAAATAATATCGTAAGCAAAACATTCATGGGCTTTGTTAGTGTTTCTTAACAGTACGTGCAGATTATTTGTTATATCACATACACACCATACACAGATACACAAGCCTCTAGACCTATATTCAATAATCTTATACCTTTTATCATTGTTGTTACTTTTTCTTATTTTATTTTCTTAATACATTATGTTATTATATATTTAATGTAGGTCTACTGAGTGTAATTTAGCATATTTATAATATTGTATTATGTTTTACTGTTCTTATTTTATTTTCTTATTACATTATGTTATTATATGTAAGTAATGGTGTGTAATGCAAGGTTCTGGAGTCATCAAACTCATCATAAATTTGGCAGAGTCTTGGTAAAGTAACAATCACTTACACAGAAAGATGTATATGGGACAACACACATGGTGTCGGGGCTTATTATCGATGTTCCGATGTGTTCCTCCTTCAATACAGCCCCTTTACGATGCCTGATTGATTAATATATTAAAGATATACTTGACTTTTGGTTTTAAAAAAGAAAATTAATTCTCACAGAATCAAATGAAACTTCTACACTGAATATTCAAGATTACAAATTGAAATTTGCCAAACGATTTGGGTACAAAAATTTTCCTTATCTTTCTATGCTCATTACTCAACCAGTATACATTTTCTTCCAAAATTGTTTGGCACATGACATTTATTTGTAATCTTGAACATTCAGTGTAAGTTTTGTTAGATTCTGTGAGAATTAATTTTCTTTTTTTACCACTAGGATCTAGAACTCAAGTTTATCTTTAAGTTTAACGTGTCTATCGGTCAAATGTTAGTTGTTTATTTTTAAAAAAACGCGTAAATTTAGTGGAAATTGAATTTAACGCAGAGACACAAAGTATTGCAGATATATGTAGAAGTGAGTGTAAATGGAGTGAGGTATTTGATTAGACCATAGTTTATTTACTTAAAAATCAAAAAAACCAAGATTGGTTTTGAGAGTAGCATGAGGAAGTATTTAGGAGGAAAAGAATCCAAGATCCAAGTAAGAATTGATTTCACCATCTAAAGAAATCAGGCTTGCAAAAAGTAGGTCACTGTTATTAGGGTCATTCACAAAATGAAGTGTCTTGAGGACCTGATATATTATTTGGTTTGTAAAAATACTGCATGCATTGTCTATTAAATTTTGGTTGCTCATATGAGAGAGAAATTGGTTTATTTGGAGAAAGTAAACGTGTATGTATAAATAAAAAGCAATTTTAATATAGACTCTATATAGACTATCTAGATCTAGAGGTTTATATGCAAGTGTATAAATTAAAACATTTAGATTCTAGGTCTAGTCTTGGCAAATAATAGAATGCCATGCTATTTATTTGTATAGAATTCGAGTCCATAGCAGAAAAGACTTAATGAGTGCGCATAAAATGTATGCAAATTTTTAAAGAATAATGGCGCTAGTGTAGTTTCGTATCTATTTTTTTTAGCAGTTTAATATCCATTTTAATTTTTTAGCAAATGAATTTTAGCACAATTTTTTATTAATTTCAATCATAATCGTATAGACCTATTGCATTTTTCACCTGAATTTGGATAACATCCGACATCGGGAAACCTCCGTTTAGGGCTTCGATGTCGACGTCGTCGCTCAGTACTAAGGCCATGTAACAAAATATGCATGTTTAGCTTTTCCTCCCGCTTTTTTGGGGGGGCCGCCTCCTATTTTTTTTTTTTTTTTTTTTTTTTGAACATTTTTTTAAATTTTTTTTTGAAAAAAAACAAACATGAAAAACATTGCTAAAATAGATCACTTTCTGATTTAAATTTAAAAAAAAAAAATGTCGGCGGCCATCTTGAAAAATAGTCAGACTGTCAGGGAAAATGTACCGAGTGGCTATTTTGAGCGGCCATTTTGAAATAATTAAAAAAAAAAGGGCCTCCCTATTTTTTTGAAAAAAAAGGATGTTAAACATGTTTTTTTTATTTGGCCTAATTGTGTAAGTTGGGGCTCTGATCGGATCGGAAGATCGGAGCGACACCCTCGTACCTTTGATCAGTATCGGACTTGAAGATCGACACCAAAAATCGGCTGATTTTTTGTTTATTTTTTATTTTTTTATTTTTTTTTATGACGAAAATTTTCAATTTTCATAAAGTAGGCATGCATTATAATCCAAGATGGCGGCCCGCATGTTTTGCCTCTTCTCTTAGACCAATATTATTAATTTCAAAGTCATGAAAAGTCACTAGATATAACAAACATGGTCTACAACAACTTCACATGACAAAATAATCCCAGCTATGAATTTTGTAAAAGCCTTTGATAGCCAAAAACTTGAAAATTTTCGTCATTAAAAAAAAATAAAAAAATTCTGTCAATGTTTTTTGGATCATTTTTATTGATCGGCAATCGGAAATTATTATCTGATCATTCCTGATCGGCTCAAGATCGGCCCCCGATCCGATCATTTGTTACAGGCCTACCCAGTACCGTCTCTATGCTAGTCCTGCACCTCAAACCTTGTATGGTGGTATCATAACATGCACGATACCACCATACGAGAAGTCTGCATAATTTTGGACTGATAGCTTCAGTTTGAGGTGCAGGACTATAGCATAGAGATGATTGGTACTGAGCGACGACGGTGACATCAAAGCTCTAAACGGAGGTTTCTTGATGTCAAATATGATCCAAATTGAGGTGGAAAATGCAATAAATGATTATGATTAAAATAAGTAAACAATTGGGTTAAAATTTCTTTGCTAAGAATGGATATTAAAGTGCTAAAAAAAATGAATACCTAACAACACTAGCGCCAGAATAATTTGGTCATTTTTTGAGTTGTATAAAAAAAATAGGAGATTTACAAGTTTGATAAATTATCATTTTGGCTGAGTTGAAAAACAGCAACAGTTATTTAGCAAGGTACATGTAGATTGAATGCAAAAACAAAAAAAAAATCAAATTTGTTTTTGCGCATTGTTATTTAGGTCAGTTGTGAAAGTCACTTTGATAGGTGTATGTGACAAGTTATTGGATTAAGGTGATACATGAACAAAGCACATGCTTTAAGCACATTGGATTAAGGTGATACATGAACAGACTTGGAGCACGTGCTTGTGTTGTGAACATCATAGAGTTAATATTGATTGGATTTTTGGCAAGAAATACATTAAACCATTCAATGAAATATCTTGTGTGTAACTCTATGAATAAGTATTTTTTTGAATACTACTGTAAATATGTGAATGTTAACACCGGATTTTCTATCTGCATTTTCTCTTTGAGTGCAGATTGAATAAAACCGTTATCGAATAGAAAGTGGCGTCCAGTCTTATTTATCGAGTGATTCACACCATTATGATTACATTTTTTGTTGTAATAATATTATTTAATTTTTTTCTAGGTTTTAACAATTTTGTTCGACGTGGCATCTTTTCAAATTCAAAGCCCAGTAGCTTGTGAGAGTGTCATATTTAATTTACTTTTATTTCTCATTTTAAGACATCATTTTACTCATAATTCTTTTTTTTGTAATCTAGTCAAACTGTCAATTTTTAAAAGTAACCCTTTAGTTTACAGATAGGCAGGAATCATCAGTTAAGTACATGCCCGACATATTTTTTTTTGGCGGCATCGAAGATGGTTCAAAGGGAATGAATTAGATATGACTCCCATCTCTTAAAACTCTTTGGTACTTTGAATGAAATATGTTATGTGTACTACTGTTTTGTCACAATATGTTTGTATTGATATTTCTTTGTCTTTTTTTGTTTTATTTTTGCATTTATGTAGATGGTGAAAGAAAAATGGGTAGAGGGAGAGGTGATTGGCGTGAGAAAAACAAGGTTTGTACTTTTTGGTGGTTATTTGTTATGTGTATTTTATGTTTTTATTGTAGTACATGTACACATGTGTAGGTGTAAAAAGTCTTTTTTTTTCCATTTGCATAGTAAGACTAAATTGGTTTAGATTTTTGTATACTCTCTTACATGTAGCTCCGGCAATTGTGTATAATTAAAAAGAATTGCGTAAATGCCGAATCTGTTCCTAGCTTTTAGAATGATTATTGCCGTTTTGTTTGTTTTTTGATGTGCGTAAATGTTTTTATATTTAGATTTTTGTTGTTATAACTGGTACATGTACATGTAGTTGGATTACAACAGAACCCGGTATAATCGTAGCGTTAATTTTAGGGGTAATTGTGCATTTTGTGATGAAAAGCATCAAATTTAGTAGGGGAGACCGAGGACAAATGTAACACTTTTGTTCAATTTTGACATCAACTTTATTATAATTAAGAAATTAAAGGTATATAAAATGAAAGATGCATATCTTGGCTTGAAATATGACTCGGTTTGGGTTAAGTAAAATAAATTAAGAGCACATTTTTGAGGGGTCCAAGAAATTTGAAAATTTGGCCGACCGATATTTTGTTTAGTTAGGGAGGGGGGGGGGGGGGGGGGGGTGGTAAGATCACCTTTTTAATATTTTTTTATTAAAACAAATTTGAGGGGAGGGTTTTCCTCAAAATCGCACACATACAAAATATTGAGGAGGGGGGAGGGGGTCGACCCTCAAACACCCCCTGCTTACGCGCCTGGGTGGAGAAAATGATATTGTGTTTTTCAAATTCTGCTTTTGTGATCTGTTGTATTTTGTTTTAATGGAGCACCGGTAAATTTTTATATTCAATTTTTTTCGTAAGCATTAGTGTTTTAGGGGCTAAATTTTCTAGTGCTTATAATACATCCACAAAGGCATCAAAATATATCAAATTGTCAAGAATCACTATCCGTTTCCGTTTTCACTCAAATTTTCATATTATCTTTAATTGTACATCTAGTATTGAAGTCACTACCTTAGCACTACTATCTCTCATCTTAACAATGTAGTTTCGTGTAGGCTTAGTAATTATTTTGAATTCATGCACATATTGAAATTCCAGGCTCTAAATTTAGACAAACTGTAGGGCCCCATTTTCTAACTAAAGTCCCATTTTTTATATATATATATATATATATATCAAGGCTTTATAAAGACATTGAGTTGTGAAATATGTGTATAAATGGCCCTTATTAGGTTTTTAAATATATGTTAATTGTATTTTCATTTTCTTTTTATACAGCGTACCCATGCGTATCATGATGAAAAATGGAAATTGCCTCAAGATCGCAGACGGCATGGACGAAAATCTCGTATCCTCCCTACTTGGATTTCCAATAAGGTATAAAATTGGGACAGATGGGATTGTTGTGGAGATAGAAAAGTTGTAATATGTTTTTTTATATTTCGTTATATAGTGCGTCCCACAAAAAAAAGAATCTGAAAAATTATTGATGTTTATCATAACTTAATCACAATTATAACTAATAAATGACATATTTGTAAAGCTTAGAGCCTCTTTTATTTGATGCAACTCATATGATGCATATTTTACGCATGAGTGATTAAAATCAATTTGAAGAGAGGGAACCAAAAGGTCATTTGGCGTATGGTATCTAAATTTCAAAAGAGAAAATATTTTTAGAAAGTTCAGTTTTTGCCCTTTTATGTGACACCTCAATCAGGAAAAAAGAGCAAAGTTTTGTTTAAAGTTTTAAAATTTGATTTAAGAAGTCAGTTTTCACTGGCTGCCTGTTGTAGCAACAAGCAGAATTGACAAAAGACAAGCTCCGTTTCGTTGACAACCAGCCATGCAGGAAGTCTTTCGACCATGTCTGATTGTCAACAAAACGGAGTAAGTCTTTTGTCAATTTTGTTTGTTGTTACAGCAGGCAGCCAGTGAAAACGAATTTGTTTAAACAAATTATTTTAATTTAAGCATCACTTTAAGCAAAAAAATTATTCCTTGCTTATTTTTCATGATTGAGGTGTCATATGAAAGGGCAAAAGCTGATTTTCTCTTTCAAATTTAGATACCGTGCGGCAAATGACTTTTTGTTCTCTTTTTTCAAATTGATTTTAATCACTCATGCGTGAAATATGCATTATATGAGTTGCTAAGCTTTACAAATATGTCATTTATTCATTATAATTGTGATTAAGTTGTGATAAAACGTCAATGATTCTCGGTTTCGTTTTTTCTGGGACGCACTGTATAGTCGTTTGTAATTACTGTATCTCTGTAAATATTGATTGTTTTTCAACCAATTTTTGATATGTTGTAGCCAAGATCATTTTCTACGTGGTCAATATCCACTTTTTATCATTTTGATGAAGACATCATAGTCAAAATTGCGACTAAAGGCGACATGTCGGAAGTTTCTTAATTTACGTGCAATGCTTATAGAAGGTGAATTTTGTTTACATCATGAATGTACAGTACATGACATTGTTTTTTGAACAGTATCTCGCTTATTCTTGCTCTATTTTATACCAAACTTTGGTATGTTGTAGCCTGCCCGATGGGCTATAGGCAATGTGCCTTTTGTTTTTTGATCAGATATTATTATGTCGAAATTTACAATTCAAAGTTGAAATTGCAATTTTGATAATATGTCACGTATGTCCGAACTGTGAAATTTAAATGTTAGCAGTGTTTTTATATTCAATTATGGAGAAAAAAAAAGTTTTTAGACTACACTATTGAAACTGACTGCATTTTTAATTTTTTTTTACAGGGGGGGGGGGGGGGGGGGCGGAGGGGTAATAACGTACATAACATTAACTTGAGGGAGCTTCGCCGCCAAAGGCGTCGGGTCTCCAGAGGCTGCGTTGGAAATGATTCAAACGGCAGCGGGTTGGGTCACATTTTTTTTTAAATGTAAAAAAATGTGGTAATTACAATTTTGACTTGCAATGTTTTTCGTCTTTTTGAGGCGTCTTTTCAACCACTTAAAATTGTGGAATCTAACCTTTTCTTTTTTGGGTTGGGTCACATTTTTTTTTAAATGTAAAAAAATGTGGTAATTACAATTTTGACTTGCAATGTTTTTCGTCTTTTTGAGGCGTCTTTTCAACCACTTAAAATTGTGGAATCTAACCGTTTCTTTTTTGGCCTTAAAATGAGACATATATTAACTTATAAAATCATGCATTGTATCACTTTATTATTGGTTTGTTATGATTATTATGGTTAATAATCATTTAATTGTTGAAATATTTCTTTATACAGGGTATATTAAAATTAAGAAACAGTGTAAAAAATTAAAATTAAAATATTATATCTCGAATTGATTGAGGGATGTTTATTTTATATTGAACTGGATGTATGCATCACAAAGTGATACGTGTAGTTCAAATTTATTTCAATGATACAAGAAAAAGAAATATTTTTTGCGGGACCATTTATTAAACTTAAATTTTATATATCTAATTGCAACTGCAGATTAGGTAACAATTGTGTAAGAAATCGCACATCTTTTGCATGCCTTTTTTTTTTTTTAGTGGTCAACTGCTTTGAATTGATTTTTTTATTTTTATAAAAATAACATTAATGCATTTGTATAAACTTGCATCTGTACAATTCTGTTATAGATTTATTATTGATTTTGTAAAAAAAAAAAAAAATTATGAAACAATATGAGTTTGTTACATAATGTGTTAAATGACATCATGTTTTACATCATTGAACAATTTTAAGAGAAACTTTGCCATAAAATAATGGCAAATTTTGAACTCCCAACACTTTAGAGGGGCTTTAATCTTGTGAAATCTCAATGTATGTAAATACGATCGTAATAAGGTTATGAATGTATTGACAATTGTAATTGTAATAGTGTATATGTTGATTGTAATCTACCGGTATTCATTTGTGTATTTTTTTTTAACAAAGTGATATAACCATTATTTATGTTTTATTGAAATGTAATAAAAAAAGTCTTAACACTAACAATACTTGGTTTACATTGTATCGTTTAAAAACAGTGGATTTATAAATTTATTAATAAGTTACAGTAGAAAAAACATTAAAAAAACTTGTCACGGTTTAAATTATGTAGGGCAGAGAGAGACAGAGCAAGAGAATAAGAGAGAGGGAGGGAGGCAAGAGAGAGAGGGGGTGAAAGAGCATAGAGATAGATAGATGTAGAGACAGACCCCCCCCAAAAAAGAGGGACAGAACAAGAGAGGAGAGATGCAATTGAGAACAATGCCTTTAATATTGCTAGCACAAGTGGGCTCTTAAATACTGATCATAACAGTGTTACCAATAATCAAAAACAATAATGTTCATAAATACGATGACGATATTAGTGATAGTGATTACCATGATTAAAAGTGGCACAGCGCCCCTTTTAGGTTTTTAATAGAAGATTAAACTGTTTACTTCTACTAAACAAGCTCGAAACACTTTTTTTATAAATATTAAAACATGTACATAGTCATTTAATATAAAATATGAGTAACTTATTAATATTGTACACATCCATAACCCAACATCTACATGTATAAGATGTTAAATCTAGAAACGATTGTTAGTATGCATGGCATTGAATGGCCAAAGATTGAAAAATTGTCTCAAACTTCCTTGGACATTGTTATACATATAAAGGAGATAAGCTGAGATGACGCTGAGAAAAAGGGGAGAGAGTAGAGAGAAGCAGAGACAGGAGACGGAGCAAGAGAGGAAAAGGGAAAGGAAAATAATGAGAGAGAGAAAAATATAAGAGATGCAGAGAGAGACTAAGATAAGGAGAGAGGCATAACAAGACAGGTGAAGGGAGACAGAGCAAGAGAGAGGGGGAGAGAGAGAAAGACGTAATTGAGAAAGATGCCTTCAATATTTTTAGCAAAAAAAAGCTAGGCTCTTGAATTTCGATCATGAAAGTGTGCCGAAACTGCCGATGATGATAAAATGATAATGTTCATAAATACGATATTGATGGTAACGATTTTTTTTGTGTTTTAAATGATATTTTATTTTTTTCCTCATAAATTCACATAAAGAGAAATTCACATAACAAAAAAGTATCACAATAAGTAATATCAAACAAGATGTTTGATACAAGACACTTCATGAATTACATCAATCAAAGAACAACATAAAACAAATCTCAGATTATACATGATTCTACATTTTTTTGTTGCATGTAAGTGATGTAACAGTTTATAATCGAAATAACAGTAGAAAAAGGCTTAAAGGTACAAAGTCCCACCCTATCACACACTCTCACACCAACAACTTCATGACTCCCATGATTAAACGTGGTATAGCGCGCTCTCTTCAGGTAGGCTGTTCGATAGAGGATTGTTATATAAATGATAACTGTTACCGGTAACTATTACTAAACAAGCTCAAATTTTTGCCTGATTGCAGAGATATACTTCGACGCACTAAATACGCAACAATGATGTCATTAGAGCTGATTATGACTAATAAGGACTATATCTAAACTGAGTTACAGCTAGCCTATAATCTAGGCGGAGTGCCGAGCTGGTTTGAGTTCGTTGCTCACCGCCTATAACCACTGGTCTAGCTTTAGTCGTTGTTTTTTTATTATCGACCTTGAATCCGTGGCAGTTTTCGTACGAAAAACTGCCACGGATTCAAGGTCGATAATAAAAAAAACAACGACTAAAGCTAGACCAGTGGTTATAGGCGGTGCGCGGCTCACGGTTCGTAGTCTCGCCGTATCAGACGTTCTGCTTAAGGTTAGTCTAGCAGCAAAGAAAAAAGCTCGGCACTCCGCCTAGATTATAGGCTAAGTTACAGCTAATTCGACCGTGCCCAGGGGCGGCTGAGCGATTTCCAAAGTGGGGGGGGGGGGGGGGGCACCAAAAAAAAAGGGCACTTTGTGGAAAAAAAGGGCACCTACATTGGGAAATCTCAAAGCGAAAATATACCATTTTTTAGACATTAATTGGTATATACCCCTACATTGTGATTACATAATCAGGGAGGATTTCATTATTTGTTTCTCTTCATACATCATACAAGATGTCGCTTAAGCATCATACTGTACAGTTGGGTGTGATGTCTGACTATGCATTGACGAGCGAGCGAGAAAATTTTTAAAGACCTGTGAGGTCGCAGTGCGAAAAATAACATCTTCTAAAGAGGAAAAAAACCAATCGTGATGGGGTTATAAGCACATTTTCATAACGGAAGACTGAAAAGACCTTTGATAAGTAACATAATTATATCATCTTTAAATGCGAGCGAGCGCAGCGAGCGAACTTTGGGGGAAATTGCTCTTAGTCGCTTTAAATAAGGGGCATGTTTAATGATTACATGAAAAGGGGGCAATTATCGAAAGGGATAAGACACTTATTAGAAAAGAAAAGGAGCACGTGTCAAAGTACAAAGGATAATTATAAGAGGTGAAAATGAGGCATTTTTTCACCTGAAAAGAGGCACTCACCGGTGATGAAAAAGAGGCGTTTACGGAAATGGGAAATAGGCATTTGTTGATGGAAAAGGGGCACCCATCAGATTTTGATAGGGGCATTTATAAGTAAAAGGGGCACGTATCATTATTAAAAGGGGAATTATCAGAGGTGAAAAGGGGCACTTATGAAAATGTAAAAGGGGCACTTATAATAAAGGAAAATGTGCATTTTTTTAATGAGAAGGGGGCACTTATTAGAAAGGGGAAGGGGTATAGTTATGAGAAGGGGCTCTCTCTTTTTAATGGGAGCACTTATCATAAGGAAAAGGGGCACTTATTAGAAAATAAAAGGGGCACATATTAAAATGAAAGGTGTGCTCATCCGAGTTTAAAAAAGGGGTAGTTATTAAAAGGAGAAGGGGCACTTTTTACAAAGGAAAAAAGGGGCAGTTGTCAAAGTAAAAGGAGCACCTCTCAGTTTTGAATAGGGCAATTATCAGAGGTGAAGGGGGCACTTATCAAAAGTGAAAAGGGGCACTTCTCGTACCTGAAAAGAGGCACTTACTAGAGATTAAAAATGGCACTTATTGAAGATAATTTCAAATCTCTACTCAAAACCTATCTTTTCAAATTGTAAATTGCAGTTGTGCGTCGGTCAATGGAGGTGCGCACCATATTTGTCTTTATTTAGTTGATTGCCACTGTTTTTCTTACCTTATCTATGTTACTTTTGTATTTTTGCTTTTTCTTCTAATTTAATTCTACGGGTTATAGTCTTTTCTTAATCAGAACACTGTGCGCTCAGAAACATCAGTATTAAGCGCCTAATAAATGTTATGTATTATTATTATTATTATTATTAACATGTCAAAGGAAATTGGGCATGTGTCAAAAATAAAAAGGGCACTCGTCAGAGGTGAAAAGGGGGGAAGGGGCACGTTTACTAAGTAATAGGGGCACTTGTCAAATTAAAAGGGGCACTTTTCCTATGTAAAAGGGGCACTTTTTACAAAATAAAAGGGGCATTTTTTCTATGTAAAAAGGGGCACTTTTGGGGTATCCGAAAAAGTGGGGGGGGGGGCACTGTGCTCCCCTGCCCCCCCCCCCCCACCGGGAGGGAGGGCCGCCTCTGACCGTGCCGTATTGATAGATCTACTGCCGTTTGAATAACGTTTTGACGCACTATGGATGTGGATGCTTTCGTGTCATCTGTCAAGTCTTGATATATTAAATATGCAAATAAATTATTTAAATATTTTTTGATATTAAGTCATGTACACAGTGATTTATTTAGTACTGATTTAATATAAAACATGAGTTAGATATTAATTTTTTACCCATCCATAGCCATAATCCAACATCTATAAGATGCTATAGAAATGGTTGTTAGTATGCATGGCAGTAAAAGGCCAAACGATAAAAAAATTCTCAAATTTTCCTTGATTTAATTTGTATACATGTAATAAACTATTAAATGAGACACTGACATGATACAGAGAGAAAGGGGATCGAGAGACTATATACAAAAAGAGAAGCAGAGACAGAGTTAAAATTGTAGATTAAAACAAATATTTTTAAATATTGATTTGTCGTTTAAATACACCGTATAGAAAAATCACAACAACAACATCGTGTTTTTTCCATGTGCTGTAAATCGAGCTTGCAAAGGTAAGCATTTGGTTGCTCTTGTAATTGTATAAAATCTCTGTTTTTATATGTATTATTCAATTATCGTGAATCAATTCATATTTGTACGTAGGAAATTTGGTATTATCGCGGTTTAGGTCACCACTCATTCACTATGCATAGCGGTTTATTGCGTCAGTAGTACTAGTAGATCTACAGTGATACGGTGACTTTTTTTTCCACATGTTGCACCCCAATAAATCAGTGCAAATGATGCGCAGGTACGGTAGGCCTAGCGCCTATGCTGAGTATGTACATGTATGAGTGGGTCGGTAAGAATTGTGTGGCGTGCCGTAGTTGAGCTGAGGGTGTTTGAGACGGTTTCAGACCAGGCCAAAGTTACCGCGTGCAACACAATTCCACCGACCCACAAAATGCGTATCATGTGCAAAATACCCTACCAAGGCTACCATAGTGTAGACAGATCCCTTGGATCTAAGGAGACAAATTGTGTCAAGTAAATATAGACAGTCACAAAGTATCGAAAGATCCCCAAACCACCCATTATCACAAAACATAGGGCCATGTTGGCAATTTGATTAAAGGAAAAGACTTTCTTAGTAAACCTTTCGGGTATAGAACCCAGAGACAGTAAAATAAAAAACTTCATGACAGAAACTGCCGTACCATCCCCATTTCTGCCATGGCTTTTTGAACCCCCACTGGTTTCGACCAAGTTGAGCTCTCGGATTTCAAAAGCCGACCATCCGAATGAACTACAGCAACAAAGCTTAAAATTGATTAATACAAAATGGTCGAACCAGTTGCATATACAGATGGATCTAAGTTTCCGGAGAAGGGCCAATGCTCGGCTGCTTTCTATATCCCACACTTTTCTGTACACCAATGTAAAAGATTAGCGAATTTTACCTCATCGTATAGAGCCGAGTTGGCTGCAATTGTTCTTGCCCTTCAATGGATCGAAGAAACAAACATCTATACAGGTGCAGTCATTTTTAGCGACTGCTTAAGTGCCCTCACAGCCTTGAAACATTTTAGTGACGAATCCTTTGTCACAGAAATATTTATAATAACGACCCGATTGAAATATAGAGGGATCGAAATCGCTTTGGAATGGATTCCAGGCCACTGTGGGATAGTGGGAAATGAAAAGGCAGACTTCTACGCAAAAAAAGCTCTAACTCAGGAAATTGAAATGCATAATAAATTGACTTTATTTGAAAAGACAAGTTTAATTTTGTACAGTTCAAAGTTACTTTGGCAAGAAAGGTGGAATGATACCCAATCGGCATTAAAAATCCTTCAGCCAAATGTTATCTCACAATATTCTTGTAAATTGGGAAGAAAAACTGAAACTATTCTTAGGCGACTACGCCTGGGAGTGTCTGGACTCAACCAAGACCTCTTGCGTTTGGGCATCCACTCCACAGGTTTCTGTGACAGCTGTCCAACATTAGAAACGGTCAGACATTTTTCGATAGAATGTCCAAAGTATATAATAGAAAGGGCCATGTTAATGTCAGAAGTTAATATTTCCAAGGAAGAGGACATTATGATATGTTTAAGAAACAGTGACTCTCATGTACAAATGGCAATTTCTCGCTTCGTTTTTAGAACGAAGCGATTATGTAAAAAGTAAAATCAAAAAGAGATGAAAAACAGAAACCGCAATCAATTTGAGCTGAATAGAAGAGAAAATAGGTATTTTGTGTATAACCTTATGCCTACACCTGTTAGTGTCTTATTATTTGAAGTTTTGATCGTATAGACCTATATATCTTATTTAGGCCTCTTTTAATTAAAAAAAAAAAAAATAATGATTGAAACAATTTATCATTATTTATTTGACCAATCGAAAAACATATCTTAATACATACACACAACTTTAGGGAAGTGGAGAGGAGAGAAAGAGAGAAGGATACATGAAATCTGCTGGCCACGTTTAAAAAAAAAAAAAAAAAAAAAAGCAATTAAAACTTGCTATATCATTACTCGAAAGCATGTCACCCCCCAATGATTATAGTAGTTAAAAGTCATGCGCTATATAAATAATCTCATGAACTAACTCATATAAACTAATAAAGCCCACAAGTGTTTTGCTTATGCAGTTGTCTTTCTCCTAATAAATAAATAAACCCTCTAAACATACAGGTACACGACGCCCCCTTGTCTATGCCAGAGTGACCTAGGTTGAGTTTATCAACCGAGAAGCGTACGGCGTAACATAACTCGCTGGGCTGGTAAGAAGGCATCATAGAAAGGACAGGGCCAGCGTGAGTTGGAACTGTGTGCGGATCGTGGTTTAATTTGAAATAATTTTTTGTTTTTATTTTTGTAGACTATGACTAATATTATATTAAAATGAGATTGGAAAAAGAAAGAAAGAAATAATAATTTTACCAAGACATTAAAAGAAAGAGATGCGATGAAATTGGCAACAATAGTCAAATTTGACTAATAGCCATTATAATACCAAACGAACAACAACAACAACAGCAATAACCATCTGATTTGGGTCATTTCTTTAATAAAACTGACATTTGTTGTCATTCCCCAATACAGATGGCAACCCAGAGATCTCGTACCGTGGGGGTAGCTATAGCCAACAATGGCAGCTTTTTTTGTCAAAACATTTTCTCCCCGATTTCCTTTATTTAGATCTAATTTTCTGATTTCTAAATCAGATGTAAATTAGGTCGGTATGTCATTTGTCCTAATTACAGTTATCAAAATTTGATAACTCAATATTAAATGGATAATTTACGGACTTACTTATATGAATTATCCAATTTGTATCTCCGAACTGTTCATGCACTCGGAACATAGGGCTATATGACCCGGCGGCCAAAATATTTCCGGGTCAACCTACCAAAACATAGCCAAATGGCCAATCAGAGCACTCGTTTCGTGGGAGTTCGTTGGTCAAGCTGGGCTTACTCGTACGTAGCTACGGTAGCTATTGGACGTTCGAAAAGAAAAAATGAATATTCATCAACTAACACCAAGACGGCTAATGTTGACGACGAGACTTTCTCGGATTAATCATTAATTTAGGATCTAAATGAGCAAGCTATCGTAAGTCAAATAAGCTATAGGTCTATAGACTATATGTTATTTTTAATTAGACTCTAATTATTGTAATATTGCAGCATGTATGAGGATGTAAAGAGTGAAAATCTCGTAGCATATCTCATTCATCGCGGTCCTGCCGAACCGAACCATTGGTTTCGTACAGTCCCGATAGGACAATCTTCAGTCTCTATAATCGGAGGTCTAGTGGAGCCAGACGTAGTCTCAGTGGAACAACCGACGGTTAGAGAGACTGAAGCTTTCGGTCTACCATAGTGTTAGTCTTTATAGATTAGCCATATAGGCCTAGATCTATACAGATTGTGATTTTAATGTTTGCGATAATGTTGATGCAGGTATTGCAGATTGGGTGCTAGTTTAGAACTAAGAAGTTTAAAACTAGCCAAAATTTGACCTGTAAATCAATGTAACTCTGGCGGGAGTCGGGCTAACTCAGACCAGGGGAAAACTCGGCCCAGGTACAAAAACGGTCAGTTTTTGGATGTTAAAGGTAATACAAAGTTTTGGTAAATTTTGAAATTGGGTGGATGGTGATTCTTTACAATTTTGATATATTTGGATGCCCCTGTAGATGTTTTATAAGCACTAGAAAATTTAGCACCTAAAACACTTCTGCTTTCGAGAAAACTTGAATATAAAAATTTACCGGTGCTCCCGGTAAATTTTGATAAATTTCAAATAGCACCTACAGCCGTACAATGATAGCTGCGACCATGAAAATCTCAGAATATGTAGCTGTGATATAGAATTTCCCAACGGGAATAGCTAATCGGTCGATTTTAGACAAGAAACATTGTTTTATGGTTTAATTAATATCTTGAACTTGAGAGGGAGCTATACAACATAAAACGTTTATTATTTACAAATTCATAACTTTATACTCGATTTCAACCGCGACAACTATCACTGAATATTGTAGGATCGCATATGCTTACAATATGTTCATTTAAACCAAATTCATGACCCCATACCAAAACTTTGTATTACCTTTAAGGTTTAGGGTTAGGTTTAGGGTTAGGGTTAGGGTTAGGTTTAGGGTTAGGGTTAGGGTAAAATGACAAAAAATGACAGTTTTTGCAGCTGGGCCGAGTTGTCCCTCCCCTGGTCCGAGTTAGCCCGTATCTAGCTAGGGCCTACTGCCGGCGACTATACTAAAACATACCCAAGGCCAATTAAATATTATCAAATGTCCAGATAAAGGTCATTATTTAAAATTCGGCTTAATTGCAGAATACCCTACCATATTATTAGTCTTTATATAGACTAGGCCTAGGTCTATTAGCCGTAGATCTAGAAAGAGAATGTGATTTTATTGTTTGCGATAACAACAGTGATACGGGTATTGAAGATTGTATGATGCAAGTGTTTGATTCTTTTGGTAGATAAAAAGTTGAATTATACACCTTTTGCGTCATTGCAGTACTGAATTTGTGACAAATTTAGATGGCTTTGTTGATACTATTTTATGCAAATTTTCTGTTATATTGATAAGTACTGATTTTTGTCTTTACCTTGAATTGTTTCTTGTCTGTACTTATAGTCATTTAATAGATGAATTACTTAAATTTTGAGCACTATTTTAGTAATGCTATAAGTCCAGCCCATGTAGTCCCACACATGTATTGGTACGTACAATGCTCGCTATTAAACGTTTACGCACTGTAGGCCTACATGTCTGTCTACGTCTATTTATGCAGTCTTTACACTGCTTAGTCTGCTGTCAAAGACCCTCATAGATATTTTAATCGACAAGTGATGCACGTAGAACTTTAGCTTACATTTAGCGCATGCACATTACGTTCATCCGATCTCAGCCTGATTTTGAGACATGGGCGCCGCTTTTCCGGTGACTGCAGCGAAGGTCACCTAAGACTAAAAGGGTATCGAGTAGAATCTATCGCCAATCATGTGAGGAGAATTTCAGGTCACTAAGTCAAGGTCAAAGGTCATTTCCAGTCACCAAACTTAGACTATATAGGCATCAGGTTAAGATTTTGAATTTTTATCTATTTTATGAAACTTGAACATAAGGGTTATCAAATATCACCAAATATAAGATTACCGTAGTCTTTTAGGTGACAAAGTCAAGGTCAAATGTCATTTTAGGTCTGCAAATTTAGACTTTGTTGTGGCATCAGTATCAAGATTTTGAATTTTTAGCATAATTTTAAAAATGTTCGTTCAAATTTCATTTTTTTGAAAAAGTATAAAAAAGTATGAAACAATGGAAATCAGTACACAAATTGCCAATTTGGTTATCAGTTTGTGACGTCAGCTAAATAAAACTTGAGTAGTCTGACATTAATCAATATAATTTACAATGTTGTGTTTATTTTTATCAATCTCATCAAATGATCTCTATGATTTTTGTCATTAATGTACTGTAATAGACCTACATGTACATATCATTACATTTTGCTAAATGTTTTTTTGTTTCTTTTCTTTTCCTCCTTTTGCATCAATGAATACAACGTGTGTGGTGTTAACCTTATCCTGCTGAATGCTGCTATTATACAGGTAAGAGACTGCTGTTTTATTTTTTATTTTAATATTGTGAAACAGGTACGGTAAAATTGGTTATTTAAAAATATTGTATGTGTGCAACGAGAAGGATGTAACACAGAGTTAATGCCCTTCTAGCTCTGAACAGATGTGGTGTGGGAGAGTTTTTTTTACAACATATTTGGAATAAGAACATGTGTTTTTCAAGAAAATGAAGACTTGGTGGAATTGATTGATATGTATATGGGACTATGTGACATGTATGTGACATGTGCGTGACATGTGTGCGATATCTATCCGGTCCAGATACAGTAGATATAATAATTTACTATTTATATCAAATACGGTAGTACCGTATTTGCCGGTGATAATGCCGCATAGGCCGCACCCCAACTTTGACATTTTAAAGAAGGAAAAAAAAGAACGGACAAAACAAAATAATCGTAATTTTCTCGTAAAACACTATTTTTTTTGACAAACGGATACCAAATTTATCAATATTCTTATAATTTACCGGAAGTTTAGCTAAAAAAGTGATCGCAGGCAGATTTGGTGTCCGATATATGCAAAATGTACCCCTACAACAATGTATGGTGTAATGCGAAATTGCATGAAATGGAAAACGAAATGGCGACTTCAGATGGATGCTTCGCGGTAGCTCCGTTAAACGGTCCCTTCCTTTACTTTTGCAAATGCATTGGCACAAACTTAGAGATCTATCGGCAAATGTTGTTTTAGGAAGTTGTTGTTTTAACAATGCAAGATAAAATAGTCGGTAAGATGTGTGGAAATGTCCTGTACCATAATGGTATAGCTATTTTACCGTTCGTAGTCCCATATGTGCAAATTTGTGCTGGTTTGGACTTTCGCACCCCAACTTTTTGATAATAAATCTAATAATAAGATTAAGATTGAGATAAAGAAATATTTAAAGAAAAGTCTTGAAGAAAACATGGAATATTATTAATAAAGCAATGGGAAAAAATGTAAGATAACTAACATTCAAGAGATTAAAAAAGTGATAATTGATAAGAATGACTTAGAAAATTATGAAATGTTTACGTGATATGATTGTAGATGGGAATGTATGATACAGGATTTAAAATTATGTACATTTTGTCTGTAATTCAAATGAAACTTTGTACAACTGATCATTCCAAGATTGACATGTCATATTCAAATTTTATGTTTCTTTTCTTTTACTAGGCGGAGACTTTTACATTCCTTTCATTCTCATTGAGCTTGTTGGCAGACTGAACAATTCCATTTCATCTTCACCCATATCCCCTCCCAACTGTCTTCAGACGTATATTCATCATTCACTTTTCTTTATCTCAGAAAGATCCTGCTCTCCGAAGAGAGTGTACCACAGCTGTCTCTTGTAGACCGTATTGGCTGTGTCTTTTATCCATTTCATCCCATTTCATCTTCACACTTGCAAAAACAAAAGAAAATTTTACAAGAGCAATTATGAGAACATTATTATATATTCGTGCAGAAGCATTCTATACCTAATCACAGAAGTCTTAAATGTTTGCTACAGAAGAAGTCCTACTTTTTACTTGTGATACTTTATATTACTGAATATTCTAAATTTCACAAATCTTCTCTTATTCTACAAGCTTTCTAAATCTATTCTTAATCACAGAAGTTATTCCTACAAGATCTCTAAATCTATTTTATACTAAGCTGTCTGAACTTTTCTAACCTATTTCATATTACTGAATTTTATATTTCTTAATTATGGAACTTGAAATTGATCAGTTCAAGGAAATGATGAAAGAGATTGTAGATATGCTATATACATGCGATCCGCATAATGAAGAATGTTGTGTCTGTAAAAATACAATTGAAGAAAGTGAAAACAAAGCTACTTGTGAGAGCTGCAATGAACATTATCATGTAACATGTATGGGTTTTTTGTGTCAAGATCTAGTAAATGAGCAAAGATTAATCTGGATATGTTCATATTGTGGAAATAACAACATTGCACATCGACTATTTGATAAAGTATGTATCCCCTCTCATATCAATAGATACCAGCCTCTAGAGACAGTGGATGAAGTATTCAATGATGATGTGCTCCTCTTAACCAAGCGAAATGACACACAAAAGAAATGCAGATCAAAGAAAAGGTATTTTAAGAAATGCAAGAAAATCATTATAGAGTCAGGAAATCAAAGTGTGAAAGTAATGAAATCAAGTGAGTTTGACACGCATGAACATGATCATCTAGTCACTCAAAGAGATTCCCCCAAACAACGTGATCAAGTGCATAGTGAAGAAGTAGGCAGTAATGAATGGATGAAAGTGAAATCAAAAAAGGCAAAGATGTTGGAAAAGATGCAAGACAGAATATCACATTCAACAGCAAAAAGTGACAGTGGAACAGGTCAGAAAAAGAGAATCATAAATGGTGTTGTTTTAGAACCTGGAGTAACGTACATTGGCAAAGCAATGAAATCTTTCTACGAAAGACGAAAAAGTAAAAAATCAAAACCCAAAGTAGACATCAAACTAAACAGAGATGTAGAATGTCAGAATGTATTGGATCAGGATAATAGTGTTCAAATGTACGCAGAATCATTGCTAAATGAATACTCAAAGTGTGTGCAATCACCAAAATCTATGATGTCCCATGAAACGAAACTCTACAAAGAAAATAACATGAAGCAAAAACAATCTTGGGCTGATGTAGTAGGCCATGTACAAAATGAAATAATACAGGAACATTCTATTGTTGGCAGTGCGACATGCAGTCATGTTTTTTTAAAACAATATAAGGGCAAAGAACAGAGCACATTTCGAGTATGTGGTGGTGCAAAACCAAATGATAAAGGAAAAGTATGTGACGGAAAGACTGAAAACGCGGGTGAAGTAAAGGTGGATAAAGATTGTAAGCAACATGTGGACAAGTCTATTTCTATGAAAATGTTTGAAATGAAACATGATAGTAAATTTCATAAACAGTCAGTCAACACCTCTAATGTAAATTTAGAAGAGAAGCAAATACCAAATGAGAACATGTCAAATATGGAACAAAATACACTTGTGCAATGTGTTGCCCTGGGCAATTTTCATCAAGGAAATGCTAGATTTGGATTTTATTCTGGAAAGCAATGTGTTTCTAACAGTTTTGCTGCTATTTTATACAGTAAAATTACAGATGTTTCCCAATGGCAAAAACAAGATCTTGACAAGGTATTGAATTATGGTAATGAGTTGTATAGATTTATTCAGCTTAGGCCAAAAAAAAAAAATTGTTTGGTTGTCCTCGATTGCTTTTCTGGAGTAGGGGCGGGCGGGCGGATTTTTTTTTTTTTTTTTTTTTTTTTTTAAATTCATTTTTTGTGTGTATTTTTTTGATTTTTTTTTTTTTTTTTTCCCCATTTTTTTTTTTTTAAATAATTTTTTTTCCATAAAAAAATAAATAATTGGGATTTTCAAGCACTTAAACAAACAAAGTCTATAAAAAACTTTAATATGGTAAAAGACTAGTTTAATGTACAATGAATATCAAGACCAACACAGAAAGTATTTTGGGCTTTGAAATACAGCACCTTTTAAATCTCCATTGTACTACTTATAGCTACTTGCGCCCTCTATGTAGCAAACAATGCCTAATCGGTGACCATTCGTCCCCATGATCCTCTTTATCTTATATTAACTGAGAGCTGATTTGATGAGATAACCACCTGTCCAGTGACCTTGCAGGGTGATCTAATCCCTCCTGTAAACTAGTACAGATGGGCTTTAAAATGAGTTTAAGAATGCTCAGAACCTGATTTGAATGAACAGGATTTTTACATAGAAAAATAAAAATGGCAAGTTTAATAAATACCTAATTGCGTACTGAAAAGATCAAACTGGCAACGGGACGCATTTTGATCCTTGCAAATGCATAAAATGGTTTGTTTGGCATTTAAGATTGCTCCCCCCCAAAAAAATTAAATAAAACAATTAAAAAAAAATGAATTAAAAAAAAAAAAAATTGAATTAAAAAAAAAAAAATATTAAAAAAAAAAAAAAAAAATACGAGCGGCCCGAAAATGACGAGCGGGCGGTCGAGGACAACCAAACAACTTTTTTTTTTTGGCCTTAGTTCTGCAATAAATGAAAATTTCTTATTGATATCTGAGTTACCTGATCAATTAGAAGCTTTTGATGTCCATTTTAAGATGCAATGTTCTCAGAGTGTTGTGGGTATAATTTGTGGAGATGAATCTTTTTTAAGTCATTTTAATGCAGTAACATTAAAAGATGCTCTCCATCAGGAATTAGATAGACATGATGCATGCTTTTGTACATTTGGTGGCCAAACATTTGCAATCATATCCACACAAGAACAATATTTTATTTTTGATTCACATTCAAGAGATAGGCATGGACTTATGACAGATGGTGGGACCAGTGTCATTCTATGTTTATCAAACTGGGAAGGTGTGTACGATCATATTTTGAAATTAGCTGAATCTATGGGTATCAATAGAAACCAGACTGAATTTGAACTTACAGGTATAATTGTGAATCTTATCAATTCAAGCGAGATTACTGTGACAGAACATGGTGATAATGGTCATGTGGCAAAAGATGAACAGGACTGTATAAATGTAGTTGAAGGTAATGATGGATTTTTCTTGCCAACAGATAGAACTGACAAAAGTAATAGATGTGTTCCCACAAATGTGCCTGATTCTATTGAAATCAATGAAGATGACTGCAATATTATTGATGCTGAAAATGATCGGAATGATTGCAGATATTTCGCAAGCAGTTTTTCGACAGATATGTCTGATTGTATTGAAATAGATGATGATGAGGATGACTGCATAATAATTGATGCAGAGCATGATACAAATTATTGCAAAGATTTGTTTAGTGGTGCTCCCTCAGATAGGCCTGATTCTATCAATATAGATGATGTTGATGATGATGACTGCATGGTAATTGATACAGAATACATTACAAATAACTACAAATATTTTCCAGTCCATTCAAGTGAAAAGAAAAAAATGTGTGCTAGATTTAATATTACAGATACATGTATCAGTTCGAAATCAGATATCGACACGTGCATTAATATTGGGACTCCTGCTATTATTTCAAATATTACTGGCGATGGAAATTGTTTTTACCGGGCAATCTCTCTTTTTCTGACAGGGAAGGAAGGCAATCACAAATTTTTGAGGCAAAAGTGTATCCAACATTTGCTGGAAAACTCGCACTTATTTGCTGGTTGTTTAAGATGTGAATTTTTATCAGTTAAAGACTATGTTAGTAAAAATAAGCCAGACATCAATGGTGAATGGGCCACAGAGGTAGAAATTGCCGTGATGGCCCATCTGCTTGAAACAGACATATTAATATTTAGTGATATTTATCTAAAGTGGAGACTATATTCATGGGATAACCCTGGACGCATTGTACATGAATCAAATATGGGCATTTATCTATTACATGTTAAAGGGGTCCATTTTGATTATGTTGAATCTGTTAATTGTATTGATTCGGTTATTGACGAAGGAAAACAAACAAAAGAAGTTACATGTAATAAAAAGAGATCTATTAATAGTGAAATGCTTAAAGACAAAAGTAAACTATCCAAACAATATGCATCTTGTGCAACGAAAGATGAAATTGAAGAAACGTTTATGCCAAGTCTAAGCGGAAAAAGTGAAGACATTTTTATGTCCAAAAGAAAGAGAAAAGGTGACACAATTCATGAAAGTGTAAAGTGTGCTAAGTCGAAAAAGATGTCTTTTCCAAAAATGCATAGATATTGCAAAACAAAAGAACCAAAACTGGAAAACGATAAGAGGGATAAAAAATCAGCTTCTAAAATTACAAGTTATCCATCAGACAATTGTAATACTATGAATAGAGGTGTTGCTGATGTTTTAAATAAAGGAAACGTGTTCATTGGAAATGACCCTTTAAAGATACGGAATGAAAAAATTGTATTGAAAAAAGTGTCAATTAGACTTGTACGTTTATCTGAATCTGAAATAAAGAAACTGTCATTTGATCTATTGAAAGGTATGAAGAAAACACAATCTAGTGCTAACTTTCAAGGTACAAATATTCCAGTAAAAGGGTCTACAATTGAATTTCCTCAAAAACAAATTAAAAAAGAAAAAAAGAAAAGCAAATGTAAGCAGTCCTTAAAGAAACGACAACAATTAGCTAAAGAAAGGATGAAAGCGAAACGAAAACAACTTAATGATCATGAATACGAAAATGAACAAAACAATGAGAATTATGCAAGTGACATGGATGGTTGCAAATTCAAAGGAGATTTCAGTGATGTAAAGAAGACAAAAATGAAACATAAGTATCACTGTAACAAAAGTTTCAGAGATGAAAAGAAGAAAAAGATTAAAGAGAAGTATCAGTCTGACGAATCTTTCAGAGATGAACACAAGCAAAAAATAAAGCATAAGTATGAGTCTAATATATTGTTTAGAGATGAACACAAGAAAAAAATAAAATTGAAATATGAGTCTAATGAATCCTTTAGAGATGAACATAAGAAAAAAATGAAACAAAAAATAAAACATGACTATCAGTCTAATAAATTCTTTAGAGATGAACACAAGAAAAAAATGAAACAAAAAATAAAACATGACTATCAGTCTAATAAATCCTTTAGAGATGAACACAAGCAAAAAATAAAGCATAAGTATGAGTCTAATATGTTGTTTAGAGATGAACACAAGAAGAAAATAAAATTAAAATATGAGTCTAATACATCATTTAGAGATGAACACAAGAAAAAAATGAAACAAAAAATAAAACATGACTATCAGTCTAATAAATCCTTTAGAGATGAACACAAGCAAAAAATAAAGCATAAGTATGAGTCTAATATGTTGTTTAGAGATGAACACAAGAAGAAAAAAAAAAAAAAGTATCACTCTAACCAGCATTATAGGCAGAGACTCGCAGAAAAAAATAAAGAACGTGCTGGACTTAAGAAAATGAGTTTCAAAAAATTAGAAAATGTACTAGGAAATTTCAGAAATGTTATTTCTCATGGACCAGAATATGTCTGTTGTGTATGTCTAAAATTGCTTTTTCAAAGTCAAGTCTTAAAATGCATTAAGCCAAATTACCAAAACAAAACGTGTATGAATGAGTCCTATTTACATATTTGCAATTCACACTGTAATGAAAACTGTCAATTGGCGCACTCATCTCGTGGACATTTATGGATATGCTTTACATGCCACAGAAAATTATTGGTGAATAAATTACCAGCTGAGGCTAGTGTTAACAGTTTGCAATTGCATGAGATTCCAGAAGAATTGAAGGACTTGAATAATTTAGAACAACATTTAATTGCACGTAACATAAGTTTTTTCAAATTAATCCGTTTACCTAAGGGAGGTCAAAATGCAGTTCATGGACCAGTTGTTTGTGTGCCTTCGAATACAATGAAAACTGTAAATATGCTACCTCCACCAGAAAGAGAAGATCAATTGATCCGTGTGAAATTGAAAAGGAAAATATCTTATAAGGGCCATCATGAGTATAAATTTGTTAATAAAAATAAGGTGCTAAATGGGTTGCACTATTTGAAAAAAAACAATAAGTGGTATTCTGATATAAGTATCAATGAAAACTGGAATAATTCGTTGTCAGGAGAAATGTGTAGTGCAGAAACAAACGACAATGACGATTCAATTCAAAACTTTGAAGAACAGGAAAATGATGACCAAGAAGCAAGGTTAAATGGAATTCAACTTGATACCTGCTTGCAACCAGTTGATATTGGACAAGAAATCCTTGATCAACATTTTGATGATATTTTCTGTTGTGCTCCATGTGAAGGCAACAATCCCATAGCACTTCTTAGAGATGAAAGCAATGAACCTAAATCTTTTCCTGTATTATTTCCAAAAGGTCAACCAACTTATCATGATTTCAGAAGTGTACGAGTGACCCTTGGAAGATATCTACAAAATAGGCTAATGCACGTAGATAATCGCTTTGCTAAAAATACAGATTTTATTTTTTATGCTCAGTGCATTTATGAAATTCAACAAGTTTTGTCTGGTGTTTCAATTGCATTGAGAAAAACATCAAGTAAAAGTGATACTGATGCACCAATCACTATCAAAGATTTAAAACAAATTGACAAAGTTCAGGACATATTAAAATCAGATAGAGGGTTTCGCTTTCTGAAACAGATAAGAGGTTCTCCTCCATATTGGTCTGCCACACAGAAAGATTTATTAGCCATGGTGAGACAGCTTGGTATACCTACATGGTTTGCAAGTTTCTCGGCAGCAGACATGAGATGGCCTGAAGTATTAAATACTTTATTAATGGAAAGAGGTGATAAACGAAAAATCAATGACCTAGATTGGACAGATAAATGTGAACTTTTAAAGTCGAATCCAGTGACTGTTGCAAGACTGTTTGACAAAAGATTTCACACTTTTTTGCAAAATGTTATTTTGTCTGAAGCACATCCCATTGGTCATGTAATAGATTATTTTTATCGTGTTGAATTCCAACAGCGAGGATCTCCACACACACATTGTTTATTCTGGGTAAAGGATGCACCAGAGCATGGATATAGTTCAGATGAGGAAGTAGTTTCCTTTATTGATAAATACATTTCTTGCAAGATACCATCCGAACAAGAAGATCCAGAACTCCATGAAATAATCACTCATGTGCAGCAGCATAGCAAAAAGCATTCAAAATCTTGTAAAAAGAAGGGAAAAACATGTCGGTTCAATTTTCCAAGACCACCATCTGATAGAACATGTGTACTTTATCCCAAAGAGGGTAATCCCGATGAAATTGATAGTGCAAAACAATTATTAGAATCTATCAAAAACGCTGTAAATCTGGAAAATAATTACACTAATGTCTCAGACCTTTTTAAAGATTGTAACACAACACAGACTGAATTCGAAACTGCAACTAGGTTATTAGCTAAACAAGAAATTTTGATCAAGAAAAGAGACCCCAAAGATGTATGGATAAATCAGTACAATCCTTTTCTACTGAGAGCATGGAATGCAAATATGGACTTACAATTTGTTATGGATGTTTATGCATGTGTTAGATATATTGTATCATACATTTCAAAATCAGAGAGAGAAATGGGAATGCTCTTAAGCCATGCTCAATCTGAAATAAATGAGGGAAATCATGATGCAAGAAAAAGTATCAGACAGCTCGGAAATGTCTACATGCAAAATCGAGAAGTATCTGCACAGGAGAGTGTGTATCGTGTATGTTCCCTTCGATTAAAAGAGTGTTCACGAAAAGTCGAATTTATTCCGGTTGGTCCAAATCCTGTTAGAATGAGTTTACCTTTACATGTTATTCAAAGTAGACCTGACGATAATGATGATGATAGGAGTCCATGGATGGCAAATAAACTTGATCGATATAAAGCTAGACCTAATGGAAGTGAATTTGACACTATGTGTCTTGCAAAATTCTGCGCATGCTACAGAATACTAACTGCATCGCAAGTGAAAGGCACTAAAACATCACCATATTTATTTGAATTGAAAAATAATTCGGGATACATTCAGAAACGAACAAGGTCTAGTGTTGCTGTCGTAAGATATCCACGATTTTCTAAAATACTTTCTCCAGAAAAATATTACCTCAGTATATTGCAACTTTTCCTGCCATTTAGTAATGATGAGCAGTTAAAACCACCACAGTTTGAGACATATCAGGAATTTTATAAAACAGGTAATGTCAAACTACAGGGAGGCAATTTGGAAAGTGTAAAATCAATAGTAGACAAACATTGTAAAGAGTACGAAAGAAATTCAAGAGCCATTGAACAAGCTGAACTTTTCATGGACAAATTTGGTTCTCCAGAAGATGCGTGGGCTCTTTTATGTCCTGAAAGTGAAAAAGAAAGACTAGAAAATCCTAAGAACAAAGTTGAAATGGATGAACCAGAATGTGAATTGGACATTCCAGATTTCAAACATGAAAAAAAGAATGAAACTTCTAGTGTGGAATTTCGAAGCCATGGAATTTCAAAACATGAATCGAATAGTTTGATTCGATGTTTAAACAATGAGCAAAAAGAAATCTTTTACAAAATTAGACAATGGTGCTTAGAGAAAGTGAATGGTACAGAAAGTCAACCTTTTCATGTACTTATTAGTGGTGGTGCAGGAACAGGAAAATCTTATTTAATAAAATGTATATACCACGAAGCTGTACGCATACTTGGTAAAATGATGGTTAATCCTGATGACATTTCAATCTTGAAAGTTGCACCAACTGGCATAGCTGCATTCAATATAGAGGGATCTACAATTCACAGTGCGCTCTCAGTTCCAATCAACGCCAAATTTCCTTATCGACCACTTGGTGAAGAAAGAATTAACACCCTTCGTAATAAGCTTGGACAGTTGCAAATTTTGATCATAGATGAAATTTCCATGGTAGATTCCAAATTGTTGTACTACATACACGGTCGATTAAGACAAATTAAGCAATCACGCACTGATTGTCCATTCGGTAACGTTTCGGTATTGGCAGTTGGAGATTTTTATCAATTACCACCTGTGAAAGGAACACCCTTGTATAAGGAATCGGTAGAACAATCGCTGTGGTCTGAAAATTTCAAAAAGGTAGAACTGGTTGAAATAATGAGACAAAAGGAAGATTTGGCATTTGCTCTACTCTTGAATAGATTGAGAGTTAAGGAAAAGAAAGACACTTTATCAGATGCAGATTTATCCATCCTTACCTCTTGTGAAACTGGTGAACAATGTGAAGAAGATATGCACATCTATTCAACTAATAAACAAGTAAATGAATGGAATAGCAGAATGTTGCACAGCAAATGTGAAGATATTATATGTGTTAAAGCTGAAGACAGAAATAACAGCAAGGATAATGACGAAATATGTACCGAACCATGTAAATCTAGTCAAAGTTCTTTGCCTCGCAATCTGTCAATTGCTTTGAATGCCAGGGTGATGCTTTTAAAAAATATTGATACCAATATAGGTTTGACAAATGGATGTATAGGTACAGTTGCAGAAATAGTAAAACGAAACAACGAATCC
Organism: Strongylocentrotus droebachiensis; assembly: GCA_035222895.1. NCBI lineage: Eukaryota > Metazoa > Echinodermata > Echinoidea > Camarodonta > Strongylocentrotidae > Strongylocentrotus > Strongylocentrotus droebachiensis. The sequence goes on along the minus strand of JAVYIG010001013.1, from coordinate 297,756 downwards.
AAGCCATACTGCATCAGTGTAAAATTTGATAGCCAGAAAATTGGCATTCAATCGATCAAAATGTATGAAGAATCAATGGGTAAAAATTACACAAGAAAGCAATTTCCCCTCAAACTGGCTTATGCTTGCACGGTTCACAAAGTACAAGGCATGACTTTAAATAAAGTAGTAGTATCACTGAAAAAAATATTTGCATCTGGACATAGCTATGTAGGCCTGAGTCGTGTAACTTCTTTATCTGGACTTACCATTGAAGATTTTCATCCAAAAGTTATATACTGTGATCCAAAGATTAAAAAACACCTTAATGATATGACCAATTTCTTGGAAACTTCTATAGCAGAGGAAACATATGATGATGGTTTATGCATAATGTTGCACAATATTCAAGGATTAAAACAACATTATGTAGACTTACAATGCAATCCAACATTCCTGAATTCTGATATTATTTGTTTGACTGAAACATGGCTATCGGATAAGGATGATGCTTTTGAAATATTCTTAGCTCATTTCAAATTGTATCATCAATCAAGATATAACTCTTATTCTATCACAAGTGACTCAAGGCAACAGTTCAAGGACCAGTCACATGGAGGTGTTGCAGTTTATAGCAAGAATGAATTTTCAAGCAGACTTGATATAAAGATTGATAATCTAGAGTTTATTGCTTTTCTTATAACCTGTCCTGTTTCTGTTGTCATTGCAGTTGTTTATCGCCCTCCGACATACAAAATAAAAGACTTCTGTGAGTGTTTGAATAACTTATTAGAAGAGCTACATAAAGTGGGTACAAAATGTATTGTAATGGGCGACTTCAATGATAACTTATTAAAACAGTCATCTAGAATACAAGACTTGATGTGTAATCATGGCTATACACAACATGTAAAGCAATCAACCACTGAAGGTGATACTTTGATTGACCATGTATACAGCAAAGGTCTACCGTTGGTTGAAACACAAGTGATTCCTATTTATTATAGTTACCATGAAGCAATTAAAATAAAGCTCTTTCACATTTGACATTTTAGATTTTTCAATCGTATCACAAGGTGATCCTTAGCTGTTAATCTAAACTACTCCAGACTTTATTTTGTTGAAGATTAAGATAAGGGTTGGTATTGAGTTCAAGGTTAGTTCTTTGAACTAATAATAATTACAGTGCTTATATAGCGCCTAACACTTACTTTGTCAGAAGTCTCTAAGCGCTCTACAATAATGCAGCATAATTACCCTGGCTTTAGCAGTGCAGCTGTTAAAGGTATTACAAAGTTTTGGTATGGGGTCATGAATTTAGTTCAAATTAACATATTGGAAGCCTATGCTTTCCTACAATATTCATTGATCGTTGTCGCGGTTGAAATCGAGTCTAAAGTTATGAAATTATAAATAATAAACTCTTTATGTTGTATAGCTCCCTCTCAAGGTCAAGATATTAATTTAGCTATGAAACAATGTTTCTTGACTAAAATCGACCGATTAGCTATTCCTGTTTGGAAATTATATATCACAACTACATATTCTGAGATTTTCATGGTCGCTGCTACCATTGTACGGCCATAGACGCTATTTGAAATTTATCAAAATTTACCGGGAGCACCGGTAAATGTTTATATTCAATTTTTCTCGAAAACAGAAGTGTTTTAGGGGCTAATTTTTTTAGTGCTTATTATACATCCACAGGGGCATCCAAATATATCAAAATTGTAAAGATTCACTATCCACCCAATTTTCAAAATTTCCCAAAACTTTGTATTACCTTTAAGTGAGCATTAGATATAGTGTTTGGTCCTGAGCTGAATTCGAGATTTGGTTGATGTAGAAAATTTGACCACGGACTACCTGTAATCATCTTTGGAGCATTTTCACTTTCTCTGATTGAAGCTTTCTCAGACCTAATCTTCATTACATTAATAAATTAAAGTTAAACTGAATTCGACCTCCACCACAAAAGGCAGCGACACTACCGCCCCAGAGATCACGTTTTGTCCCTGTAACGTCTTCGTCCAGGCTGCGTCCTGTGCCAGCAGTGCCACGGCCTCCTGGGACGCCTCTACAGCTACGGACGCCTCAGAACCCATCACAGCAGTCAGTAACTTCTCGCCTGGTGATTCCTTTGATGTTAGCACTTATCTGGTCATCTATTACCTTATCGATAACGCTAGTTTCTACTCAACATGCAGCTTTAAAGTCACTGTCACTTCCAAGTGGAGGTCAGTGATTTTCTTTTAATTATTTTTGTTTGTTTTTGATTTGTTTTGGGAGTGTAAGACATTATTGTGAAATCTTGCTTTGAAAAAAATACTTGCTTTAACTGACTCATTTATGTATAGAGTACCAAGGTGTGACGTCATACTAGCCAAGTTGTCAAGGTTGCTGGTTACAAACAATTTGTGCTAAACCATGATGTGATCACACCGGTGCCAAACACTGACTTTGCCCTGCTCTAGCTTGTTGTGTGAATGATTGTGCCTTGAACCTCATTGACGGGCTCTGTTTAAAACCAGTAACCCGGACGACAAGTGAACATGACGTTAACACTTTACTCTATTACAGCAATTGTTTGGTTCAAATTTTTCCTGCATATAAACATGTTGCTATGTTTGGCATTTGTCTGTGTTTCGTGAGCAGATTAGAATTGTAAAAATGTAGGTAGTGAAATGATTCAAATTTGTACCAAATCTGAGGAGATGAATGTACACTGTATCTCTGGATAGAGGAAGCAACTTATATTTTTTGAAAATGGAGGCTGCATGTAAATATTCCCTATCTCTGACATCATTTTCATCCAATTTCTTTGTCACAGTGTCATCGACAGAGAGAACCCCGTCCTGACCAGCTGTTTAACCGACATCGTCGCCAATGCCAGCCCTGGTACCTCGACCCCGGTGGTTTTATGGCTGGCTCCTGTAGCATCAGACAACTCTTGACTACGTTTCCCTGACGGTCAATCAACTACAAGGCGGTTCCATCGCTGTTGGATCTACTGAGGTCACCTACACAACTAGGTATGGATTGTTAGAAAGACAGAGCCAAGCTGTGTTATTGGTAGAAGTTGCAAATGGACAAATATCGAGGGTACTGACTAAAATGGTACCATAGGAATTTTTCTTATCAGTCTTCTCTTTGAATGTCCTAATTAAGACCTATGCTCAGTACAGATCAAGAGAAAAGTGTAAAGGCGATATGCCATTAAATGAGATATTCTTGTTTCATTATGATTCATCAAGGAACGATTTATCCAGGAACGGATGGCACCCGACCATCCTTCCTCAACTGGCCCAGCAACATCAACGTGACCGTCCCCTTCGGTAGCAGCCCAACTACCGTCAGCTGGACCGAGCCCATTGGTGTAGCCAGCGTTGCGGCCCCACAGAGCTCTGGATCTTTCTTTGTCGTGGAATACACTAACATGCCAAAAATATGTAAGTAAGCATAGGTATAGATCATTAGAAAGACAGAGCCATGCAGTGTTATTGGTAGGAGTTGCAAATGGGCAAATATCGAGGGTACTGACTAAAATGGTACCATAGGAATTTTTCTTATCAGTCTTCTCATTGAATGTCGTAATTAAGACCTATGCTCAGTACAGATCAGGGGAAAAGTGTAAAGGCGATATGCCATTAAATGAGATATTCTTGTTTCATTATGATTCATCAAGGAACGATTTATCCAGGAACGGATGGCAACCGACCATTCTTCCTCAACTGGCCAAGCAACATCAACAGGACCGTCCCCTTCGGTAGCAGCCCAACTACCGTCAGCTGGACTGAGCCCATTGGTTTTGCCAGCGTTGCGGCCCCACAGAGCTCTGGATCTTTCTTTGCCGTGGAATACACTAACATGGTGTACACCGCCACAGACCCAAGCGGCAACTTCGAAAGCTGCTCTTTCTCAGTCACCGTCACAGGTAAGTGGGAACTTGTGTTTAAAAGAGATTGTGGTTGAAAGGGAGTAAAGATAGAAGCAAAAAAGTTGATGTTTTAGAAAACTCAAATACATACATGTGTTCAAGCGTACCAATCGCCTGAAGAAAAAAAAATCTTGTGTATCATTTGAATATATAAGATCAGCTGAACAAAAATGTCTAGGTATTTAACAAAATAATGGAGTATGACTATGAAGACAATAAAGGGTAACAAACAAACCAATAGAACAGAGTGAGCAAGGAACTGAAGTCATTTTGAGTTCCAGTTGCGTCTTTTCTACCCCTACAATTCGCTAAGCTACCTTATCCTAATTCTAAACTTTAACTCTGGACCAATGAAACCTAACACTAGAACCTAACTGAAATCAGAATCGTCTTTGATTTTCATTTTGTACCTATCGTTAAGTGCAAAATAGCATGTGTGACAAACGAGCGAAGATCGTAACTAAAGTGTTGAAAATAAGCTCTAAATATCATTCTAATAAACTTGTTTATTTTCCTTAGACAACACAGCCCCAGTCACCTCCAACTGCCCTGCGTCCTAGACTATCACCTGGACCGAAACCCATCTTTACTGATAGTTAAGGTGTGGTCACCAGCAACTTCAACTCAGGCTCCTCTTTCCCCACCGTCACTTACACCGCGACCGATTTCCTCAGCAACGTTGGATAATGTTCCTTTAATATCGTTGTCAATCTTGGTACGTAGGCTTCTATTTAATGCACAGACTGCAATAATAAAATCTGGGCCCTGCTTATATGAATTTATGAGCACTCGTAGTAGTAAACTCTACTCCATAACATGTTCAGCAAGAGGCTATTAATATGCCTGTAAAATGTATTGTAACTCATCTTTGTATGCCAAAAATATGTAAGTTAGCATAGGTATAGATCATTAGAAAGACAGAGCCATGCAGTGTTATTGGTAGGATTTGCAAAGGGACAAATATCGAGGGTACTGACTAAAATGGTACCATAGGAATTTTTCTTATCAGTCTTCTCTTTGAATGTCCTAATTAAGACCTATGCTCAGTACAGATCAGGGGAAAAGTGTAAAGGCGATATGCCATTTAAAGAGATATTCTTGCTTCATTATGATTTATCAAGGAACGATTTATCCAGGAACGGATGGCACCCGACCATCTTTCCTCAACTGGCCAGGCAACATCGACGGGACCGTCCCGTCCCCTTCGGTAGCAGCCCAACTACCGTCAGCTGGACTGAGCCCATTGGTGTAGCCAGCGTTGCGGCCCCACAGAGCTCTGGATCTTTCTTTGTCGTGGAATACACTAACATGCCAAAAATATGTAAGTAAGCATAGGTATAGATCATTAGAAAGACAGAGCCATGCAGTGTTATTGGTAGGAGTTGCAAATGGACAAATATCGAGGGTACTGACTAAAATGGTACCATAGGAATTTTTCTTATCAGTCTTCTCTTTGAATGTCCTAATTAAGACCTATGCTCAGTACAGATCAGGGGAAAAGTGTAAAGGCGATATGCCATTTAAAGAGATATTCTTGCTTCATTATGATTTATCAAGGAACGATTTATCCAGGAACGGATGGCACCCGACCATCCTTCCTCAACTGGCCAAGCAACATCGACGGGACCGTCCCCTTCGGTAGCAGCCCAACTACCGTCAGCTGGACTGAGCCCATTGGTGTAGCCAGCGTTGCGGCCCCACAGAGCTCTGGATCTTTCTTTGTCGTGGAATACACTAACATGCCAAAAATATGTAAGTAAGCATAGGTATAGATCATTAGAAAGACAGAGCCATGTAGTGTTGTTGGTAGGAGTTGCAAATGGACAAATATCGAGGGTACTGACTAAAATGGTACCATAGGAATTTTTCTTATCAGTCTTCTCTTTGAATGTCCTAATTAAGACCTATGCTCAGTTCAGATCAGGGGAAAAGTGTAAAGGCGATATGCCATTTAAAGAGATATTCTTGCTTCATTATGATTTATCAAGGAACGATTTATCCAGGAACGGATGGCACCCGACCATCCTTCCTCAACTGGCCAAGCATCATCGACGGGACTGTCCCCTTCGGTAGCAGCCCAACTATCGTCAGCTGGACCGAGCCCATTGGTGTAGCCAGCGTTGCGGCCCCACAGAGCTCTGGATCTTTCTTTGTTGTGGAATACACTAACATGCCAAAAATATGTAAGTTAGCATAGGTATAGATCATTAGATAGACAGAGCCATGCAGTGTTATTGGTAGGAGTTGCAAATGGACAAATATCGAGGGTACTGACTAAAATGGTACCATAGGAATTTTTCTTATCAGTCTTCTCTTTGAATTTCCTAATTAAGATCTATGCTCAATACAGATCAGGGGAAAAGTGTAAAGGCGATATGCCATTAAATAAGATATTCTTGCTTTATTATGATTCATCAAGGAACGATTTATCCAGGAACGGATGGCACCCGACCATTCTTCCTCAACTGGCCAAGCAACATCGACGGGACCGTCCCCTTCGGTAGCAGCCCAACTACCGTCAGCTGGACCGAGCCCATTGGTTTTGCCAGCGTTGCGGCCCCACAGAGCTCTGGATCTTTCCTTGCCGTGGAGTACACTAACATGGTGTACACCGCCACAGACCCAAGCGGCAACTTCGAAAGCTGCTCTTTCTCTGTCACCGTCACAGGTAAGTGGGAACTTGTGTTTAAAAGAGATTGTGGTTGAAAGGGAGTAAAGATAGAAGCAAAAAAGTTGATGTTTTAGAAAACTCAAATACATACATTTTTTCAAGCGTACCAATCGCCTGAAGAAAAAAAAATCTTGTGTATCATTTGAATATATAAGATCAGCTGAACAAAAATGTCTAGGTATTTAACAAAATAATGGAGTATGACTATGAAGACAATAAAGGGTAACAAACAAACCAATAGAACAGAGTGAGCAAGGAACTGAAGTCATTTTGAGTTCCAGTTGCGTCTTTTCTACCCCTACAATTCGCTAAGCTACCTTATCCTAATTCTAAACTTCAACTCTGGACCAATGAAACCTAGCACTAGAACCTAACTGAAATCAGAATCGTCTTTGATTTTCATTTTGTACCTATCGTTAAGTGCAAAATAGCATGTGTGACACACGAGCGAAGATCGTAACTAAAGTGTTGAAAATAAGCTCTAAATATCATTCTAATAAACTTGTTTATTTTCCTTAGACAACACAGCCCCAGTCACCTCCAACTGCCCTGCGTCCTAGACTATCACCTGGACCGAAACCCATCTTCACTGATAGCTCAGGTGTGGTCACCAGCAACTTCAACTCCGGCTCCTCTTTCCCCACCGTCACTTACACCGCGACCGATTTACTCAGCAACGTTGGATAATGTTCCTTTAATATCGTTGTCAATCTTGGTACGTAGGCTTCTATTAAATGCACAGACTGCAATAATAAAATCTGGGCCCTGCTTATATGAATTTAGGAACACTCGTAGTAGTAAACTCTACTCCATAACATGTTCAGCAAGAGGCTATTTATCTGCCTGTAAAATTTATTGCAACTCATCTCTGTATGCCAAAAATATGTAGGTTAGCATAGGTATTGATCATTAGAAAGACAGAGCCATGCAGTGTTATTGGTAGGAGTTGCAAAGGGACAAATATAGAGGGTACTGACTAAAATGGTACCATAGGAATTTTTCTTATCAGTCTTCTCTTTGAATGTCCTAATTAAGACCTATGCTCATTACAGATCAGGGGAAAAGTGTAAAGGCGATATGCCATTTAAAGAGATATTCTTGCTTCATTATGATTTATCAAGGAACGATTTATCCAGGAACGGATGGCACCCGACCATCCTTCCTCAACTGGCCAAGCAACATCGACGGGACCGTCCCCTTCTGTAGCAGCCCAACAACCATCAGCTGGACTGAGCCCATTGGTGTAGCCAGCGTTGCGGCCCCACAGAGCTCTGGATCTTTCTTTGTCGTGGAATACACTAACATGCCAAAAATATGTAAGTAAGCATAGGTATAGATCATTAGAAAGACAGAGCCATGCAGTGTTATTGGTAGGAGTTGCAAATGGACAAATATCGAGGGTACTGACTAAAATGGTACCATAGGAATTTTTCTTATCAGTCTTCTCTTTGAATGTCCTAATTAAGACCTATGCTCAGTACAGATCAGGGGAAAAGTGTAAAGGCGATATGCCATTTAAAGAGATATTCTTGCTTCATTATGATTTATCAAGGAACGATTTATCCAGGAACGGATGGCACCCGACCATCCTTCCTCAACTGGCCAAGCAACATCGACGGGACCGTCCCCTTCGGTAGCAGCCCAACTACCGTCAGCTGGACCGAGCCAATTGGTGTAGCCAGCGTTGCAGCCCCACAGAGCTCTGGATCTTTCTTTGTTGTGAAATACACTAACATGCCAAAAATATGTAAGTTAGCATAGGTATAGATCATTAGATAGACAGAGCCATGCAGTGTTATTGGTAGGAGTTGCAAATGGACAAATATCAAGGGTACTGACTAAAATGGTACCATAGGAATTTTTCTTATCAGTCTTCTCTTTGAATGTCCTATTTAAGACCTATGCTCAGTACAGATCAGGGGAAAAGTGTAAAGGCAATATGCCATTAAAAGAGATATTCTTGCTTCATTATGATTCATCAAGGAACGATTTATCCAGGAACGGATGGCACCCGACCATCCTTCCTCAACTGGCCCAGCAACATCAACGTGACCGTCCCCTTCGGTAGCAGCCCAACTACCGTCAGCTGGACCGAGCCCATTGGTGTAGCCAGCGTTGCGGCCCCACAGAGCTCTGGATCTTTCTTTGTCGTGGAATACACTAACATGCCAAAAATATGTAAGTAAGCATAGGTATAGATCATTAGAAAGACAGAGCCATGCAGTGTTATTGGTAGGAGTTGCAAATGGGCAAATATCGAGGGTACTGACTAAAATGGTACCATAGGAATTTTTCTTATCAGTCTTCTCTTTGAATGTCGTAATTAAGACCTATGCTCAGTACAGATCAGGGGAAAAGTGTAAAGGCGATATGCCATTAAATGAGATATTCTTGTTTCATTATGATTCATCAAGGAACGATTTATCCAGGAACGGATGGCAACCGACCATTCTTCCTCAACTGGCCAAGCAACATCAACAGGACCGTCCCCTTCGGTAGCAGCCCAACTACCGTCAGCTGGACTGAGCCCATTGGTTTTGCCAGCGTTGCGGCCCCACAGAGCTCTGGATCTTTCTTTGCCGTGGAATACACTAACATGGTGTACACCGCCACAGACCCAAGCGGCAACTTCGAAAGCTGCTCTTTCTCTGTCACCGTCACAGGTAAGTGGGAACTTGTGTTTAAAAGAGATTGTGGTTGAAAGGGAGTAAAGATAGAAGCAAAAAAGTTGATGTTTTAGAAAACTCAAATACATACATGTGTTCAAGCGTACCAATCGCCTGAAGAAAAAAAAATCTTGTGTATCATTTGAATATATAAGATCAGCTGAACAAAAATGTCTAGGTATTTAACAAAATAATGGAGTATGACTATGAAGACAATAAAGGGTAACAAACAAACCAATAGAACAGAGTGAGCAAGGAACTGAAGTCATTTTGAGTTCCAGTTGCGTCTTTTCTACCCCTATAATTCGCTAAGCTACCTTATCCTAATTCTAAACTTCAACTCTGGACCAATGAAACCTAACACTAGAACCTAACTGAAATCAGAATCGTCTTTGATTTTCATTTTGTACGTATCGTTAAGTGCAAAATAGCATGTGTGACACACGAGCGAAGATCGTAACTAAAGTGTTGAAAATAAGCTCTAAATATCATTCTAATAAACTTGTTTATTTTCCTTAGACAACACAGCCCCAGTCACCTCCAACTGCCCTACGTCCTAGACTATCACCTGGACCGAAACCCATCTTCACTGATAGCTCAGGTGTGGTCACCAGCAACTTCAACTCCGGCTCCTCATTCCCCACCGTCACTTACACCGCGACCGATTTACTCAGCAACGTTGGATAATGTTCCTTTAATATCGTGTCAATCTTGGTACGTAGGCTTCTATTAAATGCACAGACTGCAATAATAAAATCTGGGCCCTGCTTATATGAATTTAGGAACACTCGTAGTAGTAAACTCTACTCCATAACATGTTCAGCAAGAGGCTATTTATCTGCCTGTAAAATTTATTGCAACTCATCTCTGTATGCCAAAAATATGTAAGTTAGCATAGGTATTGATCATTAGAAAGACAGAGCCATGCAGTGTTATTGGTAGGAGTTGCAAAGGGACAAATATAGAGGGTACTGACTAAAATGGTACCATAGGAATTTTTCTGATCAGTCTTCTCTTTGAATGTCCTAATTAAGACCTATGCTCATTACAGATCAGGGGAAAAGTGTAAAGGCGATATGCCATTTAAAGAGATATTCTTGCTTCATTATGATTTATCAAGGAACGATTTATCCAGGAACGGATGGCACCCGACCATCCTTCCTCAACTGGCCAAGCAACATTGACGGGACCGTCCCCTTCGGTAGCAGCCCAACTATTGTCAGCTGGACTGAGCCCATTGGTGTAGCCAGCGTTGCGGCCCCACAGAGCTCTGGATCTTTCTTTGTCGTGGAATACACTAACATGCCAAAAATATGTAAGTAAGCATAGGTATAGATCATTAGAAAGACAGAGCCATGAAGTGTTATTGGTAGGAGTTGCAAATGGACAAATATCGAGGGTACTGACTAAAATGGTACCATAGGAATTTTTCTTATCAGTCTTCTCTTTGAATGTCCTAATTAAGACCTATGCTCAGTACAGATCAGGGGAAAAGTGTAAAGGCGATATGCCATTTAAAGAGATATTCTTGCTTCATTATGATTTATCAAGGAACGATTTATCCAGGAACGGATGGCACCCGACCATCCTTCCTCAACTGGCCAAGCAACATCGACGGGACCGTCCCCTTCTGTAGCAGCCCAACTACCGTCAGCTGGACTGAGCCCATTGGTGTAGCCAGCGTTGCGGCCCCACAGAGCTCTGGATCTTTCTTTGTCGTGGAATACACTAACATGCCAAAAATATGTAAGTCAGCATAGGTATAGATCATTAGAAAGACAGAGCCATGCAGTGTTATTGGTAGGAGTTGCAAATGGACAAATATCGAGGGTACTGACTAAAATGGTACCATAGGAATTTTTCTTATCAGTCTTCTCTTTGAATGTCCTAATTAAGACCTATGCTCAGTACAGATCAGGGGAAAAGTGTAAAGGCGATATGCCATTTAAAGAGATATTCTTGCTTCATTATGATTTATCAAGGAACGATTTATCCAGGAACGGATGGCACCCGACCATCCTTCCTCAACTGGCCCAGCAACATCAACGCGACCGTCCCCTTCGGTAGCAGCCCAACTACCGTCAGCTGGACCGAGCCCATTGGTGTAGCCAGCGTTGCGGCCCCACAGAGCTCTGGATCTTTCTTTGTCGTGGAATACACTAACATGCCAAAAATATGTAAGTAAGCATAGGTATAGATCATTAGAAAGACAGAGCCATGCAGTGTTATTGGTAGGAGTTGCAAATGGGCAAATATCGAGGGTACTGACTAAAATGGTACCATAGGAATTTTTCTTATCAGTCTTCTCTTTGAATGTCCTAATTAAGACCTATGCTCAGTACAGATCAGGGGAAAAGTGTAAAGGCGATATGCCATTTAAAGAGATATTCTTGCTTCATTATGATTTATCAAGGAACGATTTATCCAGGAACGGATGGCACCCGACCATCCTTCCTCAACTGGCCAAGCAACATCGACGGGACCGTCCCCTTCTGTAGCAGCCCAACTACCGTCAGCTGGACTGAGCCCATTGGTGTAGCCAGCGTTGCGGCCCCACAGAGCTCTGGATCTTTCTTTGTCGTGGAATACACTAACATGCCAAAAATATGTAAGTAAGCATAGGTATAGATCATTAGAAAGACAGAGCCATGCAGTGTTATTGGTAGGAGTTGCAAATGGACAAATATCGAGGGTACTGACTAAAATGGTACCATAGGAATTTTTCTTATCAGTCTTCTCTTTGAATGTCCTAATTAAGACCTATGCTCAGTACAGATCAGGGGAAAAGTGTAAAGGCGATATGCCATTAAATGAGATATTCTTGTTTCATTATGATTCATCAAGGAACGATTTATCCAGGAACGGATGGCACCCGACCATTCTTCCTCAACTGGCCAAGCAACATCAACGGGACCGTCCCCTTCGGTAGCAGCCCTACTACCGTCAGCTGGACCGAGCCCATTGGTTTTGCCAGCGTTGCGGCCCCACAGAGCTCTGGATCTTTCTTTGCCGTGGAATACACTAACATGGTGTACACCGCCACAGACCCAAGCGGCAACTTCGAAAGCTGCTCTTTCTCTGTCACCGTCACAGGTAAGTGGGAACTTGTGTTTAAAAGAGATTGTGGTTGAAAGGGAGTAAAGATAGAAGCAAAAAAGTTGATGTTTTAGAAAACTCAAATACATACATTTTTTCAAGCGTACCAATCGCCTGAAGAAAAAAAAATCTTGTGTATCATTTGAATATATAAGATCAGCTGAACAAAAATGTCTAGGTATTTAACAAAATAATGGAGTATGACTATGAAGACAATAAAGGGTAACAAACAAACCAATAGAACAGAGTGAGCAAGGAACTGAAGTCATTTTGAGTTCCAGTTGCGTCTTTTCTACCCCTACAATTCGCTAAGCTACCTTATCCTAATTCTAAACTTCAACTCTGGACCAATGAAACCTAGCACTAGAACCTAACTGAAATCAGAATCGTCTTTGATTTTCATTTTGTACGTATCGTTAAGTGCAAAATAGCATGTGTGACACACGAGCGAAGATCGTAACTAAAGTGTTGAAAATAAGCTCTAAATATCATTCTAATAAACTTGTTTATTTTCCTTAGACAACACAGCCCCAGTCACCTCCAACTGCCCTGCGTCCTAGACTATCACCTGGACCGAAACCCATCTTCACTGATAGCTCAGGTGTGGTCACCAGCAACTTCAACTCCGGCTCCTCTTTCCCCACCGTCACTTACACCGCGACCGATTTACTCAGCAACGTTGGATAATGTTCCTTTAATATCGTTGTCAATCTTGGTACGTAGGCTTCTATTAAATGCACAGACTGCAATAATAAAATCTGGGCCCTGCTTATATGAATTTAGGAACACTCGTAGTAGTAAACTCTACTCCATAACATGTTCAGCAAGAGGCTATTTATCTGCCTGTAAAATTTATTGCAACTCATCTCTGTATGCCAAAAATATGTAGGTTAGCATAGGTATTGATCATTAGAAAGACAGAGCCATGCAGTGTTATTGGTAGGAGTTGCAAAGGGACAAATATAGAGGGTACTGACTAAAATGGTACCATAGGAATTTTTCTTATCAGTCTTCTCTTTGAATGTCCTAATTAAGACCTATGCTCATTACAGATCAGGGGAAAAGTGTAAAGGCGATATGCCATTTAAAGAGATATTCTTGCTTCATTATGATTTATCAAGGAACGATTTATCCAGGAACGGATGGCACCCGACCATCCTTCCTCAACTGGCCAAGCAACATCGACGGGACCGTCCCCTTCTGTAGCAGCCCAACAACCGTCAGCTGGACTGAGCCCATTGGTGTAGCCAGCGTTGCGGCCCCACAGAGCTCTGGATCTTTCTTTGTCGTGGAATACACTAACATGCCAAAAATATGTAAGTAAGCATAGGTATAGATCATTAGAAAGACAGAGCCATGCAGTGTTATTGGTAGGAGTTGCAAATGGACAAATATCGAGGGTACTGACTAAAATGGTACCATAGGAATTTTTCTTATCAGTCTTCTCTTTGAATGTCCTAATTAAGACCTATGCTCAGTACAGATCAGGGGAAAAGTGTAAAGGCGATATGCCATTTAAAGAGATATTCTTGCTTCATTATGATTTATCAAGGAACGATTTATCCAGGAACGGATGGCACCCGACCATCCTTCCTCAACTGGCCAAGCAACATCGACGGGACCGTCCCCTTCGGTAGCAGCCCAACTACCGTCAGCTGGACCGAGCCAATTGGTGTAGCCAGCGTTGCAGCCCCACAGAGCTCTGGATCTTTCTTTGTTGTGAAATACACTAACATGCCAAAAATATGTAAGTTAGCATAGGTATAGATCATTAGATAGACAGAGCCATGCAGTGTTATTGGTAGGAGTTGCAAATGGACAAATATCAAGGGTACTGACTAAAATGGTACCATAGGAATTTTTCTTATCAGTCTTCTCTTTGAATGTCCTATTTAAGACCTATGCTCAGTACAGATCAGGGGAAAAGTGTAAAGGCAATATGCCATTAAAAGAGATATTCTTGCTTCATTATGATTCATCAAGGAACGATTTATCCAGGAACGGATGGCACCCGACCATTCTTCCTCAACTCGCCAAGCAACATCGACGTGACCGTCCCCTTCGGTAGCAGCCCAACTACCCTCAGCTGGACCGAGCCCATTGGTTTTGCCAGCGTTGCGGCCCCACAGAGCTCTGGATCTTTCTTTGCCGTGGAATACACTATCATGGTGTACATCGCCACAGACCCAAGCGGCAACTTCGAAAGCTGCTCTTTCTCTGTCACCCTCACAGGTAGGTGGGAACTTGTGTTTAAAAGAGATTGTGGTTGAAAGGGAGTAAAGATAGAAGCAAAAATGTTGATGTTTTAGAAAACTCGAATACATACATGTGTTCAAGTGTACAAATCGCCTGAAGAAAAAAAAATCTTGTGTATCATTTGAATATATAAGATCAGCCGAACAAAAATGTCTAGGTATTTAACAAAATAATGGAGTATGACTATGAAGACAATAAAGGGTAACAAACAAACCAATAGAACAGAGTGAGCAAGGAAATGAAGTCATTGTGCGTTCCAGTTGCGTCTTTTCTACCCCTACAATTCGCTAAGCTACCTTATCCTAATTCTAAACTTCAACTCTGGACCAATGAAACCTCACACTAGAACCTAACTGAAATCAGAATCGTCTTTGATTTTCATTTTGTACCTATCGTTAAGTGCAAAATAACATGTGTGACAAACGAGCGAAGATCGTAACTAAAGTGTTGAAAATAAGCTCTAAATATCATTCTAATAAACTTGATTATTTTCCTTAGACAACACAGCCCCAGTCACCTCCAACTGCCCTGCGTCCTAGACTATCACCTGGACCGAAACCCATCTTTACTGATAGCTCAGGTGTGGTCACCAGCAACTTCAACTCCGGCTCCTCTTTCCCCACCGTCACTTACACCGCGACCGATTTCCCCAGCAACGTTGGATAATGTTCCTTTAATATCGTTGTCAATCTTGGTACGTTAGGCTTCTATTAAATGCACAGACTGCAATAATAAAATCTGGGCCCTGCTTATATGAATTTAGGAGCACTCGTAGTAGTAAACTCTACTCCATAACATGTTCAGCAAGAGGCTATTAATCTGCCTGTAAAATATATTGCAACTCATCTCTGTATGCCAAAAATATGTAAGTTAGCATAGGTATAGATCATTAGAAAGACAGAGCCATGCAGTGTTATTGGTAGGAGTTGCAAATGGACAAATATCGAGGGTACTGACTAAAATGGTACCATAGGAATTTTTCTTATCAGTCTTCTCTTTGAATGTCCTAATTAAGACCTATGCTCAGTACAGATCAGGTGAAAAGTGTAAAGGCGATATGCCTTTTAAAGAGATATTCTTGCTTCATTATGATTTATCAAGGAACGATTTATCCAGGAACGGATGGCACCCGACCATCCTTCCTCAACTGGCCAAGCAACATCGACGGGACCGTCCCCTTCGGTAGCAGCCCAACTACCGTCAGCTGGACTGAGCCCATTGGTGTAGCCAGCGTTGCGGCCCCACAGAGCTCTGGATCTGTCTTTGTTGTGGAATACACTAACATGCCAAAAATATGTAAGTTAGCATAGGTATAGATCATTAGATAGACAGAGCCATGCAGTGTTATTGGTAGCAGTTGCAAATGGACAAATATCGAGGGTACTGACTAAAATGGTACCATAGGAATTTTTCTTATCAGTCTTCTCTTTGAATGTCCTAATTAAGACCTATGCTCAGTACAGATCAGGGGAAAAGTGTAAAGGCGATATGCCATTTAAAGAGATATTCTTGCTTCATTATGATTTATCAAGGAACGATTTATCCAGGAACGGATGGCACCCGACCATCCTTCCTCAACTGGCCAAGCAACATCGACGGGACCATCCCCTTCGGTAGCAGCCCAACTACCGTCAGCTGGACCGAGCCAATTGGTGTAGCCAGCGTTGCAGCCCCACAGAGCTCTGGATCTTTCTTTGTTGTGAAATACACGAACATGCCAAAAATATGTAAGTTAGCATAGGTATAGATCATTAGATAGACAGAGCCATGCAGTGTTATTGGTAGGAGTTGCAAATGGACAAATATCGAGGGTACTGACTAAAATGGTACCATAGGAATTTTTCTTATCAGTCTTCTCTTTGAATGTCCTAATTAAGACCTATGCTCAGTACAGATCAGGGGAAAAGTGTAAAGGCGATATGCCATTTAAAGAGATATTCTTGCTTCATTATGATTTATCAAGGAACGATTTATCCAGGAACGGATGGCACCCGACCATCCTTCCTCAACTGGCCAAGCAACATCGACGGGACCATCCCCTTCGGTAGCAGCCCAACTACCGTCAGCTGGACCGAGCCAATTGGTGTAGCCAGCGTTGCAGCCCCACAGAGCTCTGGATCTTTCTTTGTTGTGAAATACACGAACATGCCAAAAATATGTAAGTTAGCATAGGTATAGATCATTAGATAGACAGAGCCATGCAGTGTTATTGGTAGGAGTTGCAAATGGACAAATATCGAGGGTACTGACTAAAATGGTACCATAGGAATTTTTCTTATCAGTCTTCTCTTTGAATGTCCTAATTAAGACCTATGCTCAGTACAGATCAGGGGAAAAGTGTAAAGGCGATATGCCATTTAAAGAGATATTCTTGCTTAATTATGATTTATCAAGGAACGATTTATCCAGGAACGGATGGCACCCGACCATCCTTCCTCAACTGGCCAAGCAACATCGACGGGACCGTCCCCTTCGGTAGCAGCCCAACTACCGTCAGCTGGACCGAGCCAATTGGTGTAGCCAGCGTTGCAGCCCCACAGAGCTCTGGATCTTTCTTTGTTGTGAAATACACTAACATGCCAAAAATATGTAAGTTAGCATAGGTATAGATCATTAGATAGACAGAGCCATGCAGTGTTATTGGTAGGAGTTGCAAATGGACAAATATCGAGGGTACTGCCTAAAA
This sequence comes from Strongylocentrotus droebachiensis, assembly GCA_035222895.1. NCBI lineage: Eukaryota > Metazoa > Echinodermata > Echinoidea > Camarodonta > Strongylocentrotidae > Strongylocentrotus > Strongylocentrotus droebachiensis. The sequence continues at coordinate 280,465 of JAVYIG010001013.1, read as the reverse complement.
TGGTACCATAGGAATTTTTCTTATCAGTCTTCTCTTTGAATGTCCTATTTAAGACCTATGCTCAGTACAGATCAGGGGAAAAGTGTAAAGGCAATATGCCATTAAAAGAGATATTCTTGCTTCATTATGATTCATTAAGGAACGATTTATCCAGGAACGGATGGCACCCGACCATTCTTCCTCAACTGGCCAAGCAACATCGACGTGACCGTCCCCTTCGGTAGCAGCCCAACTACCCTCAGCTGGACCGAGCCCATTGGTTTTGCCAGCGTTGCGGCCCCACAGAGCTCTGGATCTTTCTTTGCCGTGGAATACACTATCATGGTGTACATCGCCACAGACCCAAGCAGCAACTTCGAAAGCTGCTCTTTCTCTGTCACCCTCACAGGTAGGTGGGAACTTGTGTTTAAAAGAGATTGTGGTTGAAAGGGAGTAAAGATAGAAGCAAAAATGTTGATGTTTTAGAAAACTCGAATACATACATGTGTTCAAGTGTACAAATCGCCTGAAGAAAAAAAAATCTTGTGTATCATTTGAATATATAAGATCAGCCGAACAAAAATGTCTAGGTATTTAACAAAATAATGGAGTATGACTATGAAGACAATAAAGGGTAACAAACAAACCAATAGAACAGAGTGAGCAAGGAAATGAAGTCATTGTGCGTTCCAGTTGCGTCTTTTCTACCCCTACAATTCGCTAAGCTACCTTATCCTAATTCTAAACTTCAACTCTGGACCAATGAAACCTCACACTAGAACCTAACTGAAATCAGAATCGTCTTTGATTTTCATTTTGTACCTATCGTTAAGTGCAAAATAACATGTGTGACAAACGAGCGAAGATCGTAACTAAAGTGTTGAAAATAAGCTCTAAATATCATTCTAATAAACTTGATTATTTTCCTTAGACAACACAGCCCCAGTCACCTCCAACTGCCCTGCGTCCTAGACTATCACCTGGACCGAAACCCATCTTTACTGATAGCTCAGGTGTGGTCACCAGCAACTTCAACTCCGGCTCCTCTTTCCCCACCGTCACTTACACCGCGACCGATTTCCTCAGCAACGTTGGATAATGTTCCTTTAATATCGTTGTCAATCTTGGTACGTTAGGCTTTTATTAAATGCACAGACTGCAATAATAAAATCTGGGCCCTCCTTATATGAATTTAGGAGCACTCGTAGTAGTAAACTCTACTCCATAACATGTTCAGCAAGAGGCTATTAATCTGCCTGTAAAATGTATTGCAACTCATCTCTGTATGCCAAAAATATGTAAGTTAGCATATAGATCATTAGAAAGACAGAGCCATGCAGTGTTATTGGTAGGAGTTGCAAATGGACAAATATCGAGGGTACTGACTAACATGGTACCATAGGAATTTTTCTTATCAGTCTTCTCTTTGAATGTCCTAATTAAAACCTATGCTCAGTACAGATCAGGGGAAAAGTGTAAAGGCGATATGCCATTAAAAGAGATATTCTTGCTTCATTATGATTCATCAAGGAATGATTTATCCAGGAACGGATGGCACCCGACCATCCTTCCTCAACTGGCCAAGCAACATCGATGGGACCGTCCCCTTCGGTAGCAGCCCAACTACCGTCAGCTGGACCGAGACCATTGGTGTAGCCAGCGTTGCGGCCCCACAGAGCTCTGGATCTTTCTTTGTTTCTGGAATACACTAACATGGTGTACACCGCCACAGACCCAAGCAGCAACTTTGAAAGCTGCTCGAACGGATGGCACCAGACCATCCTTCCTCAACTGGCCAAGCAACATCGACGGGACCGTCCCTTTCGGTAATCTTTTCAATGGAGGATGGTTGTTAGCTCACAAGGGAGTAAAGATAGAAGCAAAAATGTTGATGTTTTAGAAAACTCACATATATACACGTGTTAAAGTGTACCAATCGCCTGAAGAAAAAAAATCTTAGCTATCACTGGAATATATAAGATCAGCAGAACAAAACTTTCAAGGTATTTTACATAATAAAGTAGTATGACTATGAAGACAATAAAGGGTTACAAACGAACCAATAAAACAGAGTGAGCAAGGAACTGAAGTCATTTTGCGTTCCAGTTGCGTCTTTTCTACCCCTACAATTCGCTTAGCTACCTTATCATGATTGTAAACTTCAACTCTGGACCAAAAAAACCTAACACTAGAATATAACCAAAATAAATTGTCTTTGATTTTCATTTTGGACCTATCGTTTTGTGCAAAATAGCATGTGTGACAAACGAGCGAAGATCTTAACTAAAGTGTTGAAAATAAGCTCTTAATATTATTCTAATAAACTTGTTGATTTTTCTTAGACAACACAGCCCCACTCTTGTCAAACTGCCCTTCAGACCAAACCGTGTTCGCCTCTCAAAACGCCCAAGGCGCTGTAGCTACGTGGTCAGCACTGACTGCTACTGATAACTGATGACGTCATGTCGATCACAAGTGACTTCAGCTCGGAAACCCTGTTCCCCGGTGGCGTGACCACTGTGACCTTCACTGCTACGGACAGCTCTTGCAACATGGACACTTGTCAGTTCTCTGTTTCAGTCTTAGGTCAGTTAGTGTTGATTTGTCAGGAAGTACTGCACTTCCTTAAGTAGCTCTTTGGCATGTCGGAAGTGTTTTAAAGCTAGGGCTTGACACCAACAGGCACCGCGACACATGGGCACTCAAAATCTGAGTCTGGACCCCCGAAATTCTGACCCCCTTCTAGAAAAATTGTTGTGAAGCCCTGTTATAGGTTTACCAAGTATTAGGCAGCTGTGAACATAAATTAACATCCAAACTACCGGTATTGTTTCCCTTCATGTCCGGTTTGACCCAAGCTCTGAGGGGCATATTATAACTTGTCTCATAAAAAATTTTGATCGATAAATCACAACTCCAATCAATTGCATAAGAATAAACTGAAATTGACATTGGTATCGAGTTGCTATCAATTTGCATAAAACACATCTGTTTATGTTATTGAACAATAGCACTTTATCTACTTTCCTCCCCATACGGGTGTTTAATAAATACCTGGTAAGATAAGCATGTGTGGGCATCTATTAAAAAGTGACTAGCTGGAATGCACCCCAGGGAGCAGAGAATGTGCACTGTAATGTGGAATATAATAATTGAATCCAGTGACCTGGGTAATAATAAAACTGTATTGCGCTTCGGTCAGTTAATGGTCACGCGCTATGTGAGAGACAGACATTATTACAGTCAAACCTGTTTAGCGACCACCTGTATAGAAAGACCACATATTTTGTTTCCCTTGAATATTTTTTCTCATTGAAACCTGTTCATAAAGACCACCAGCCTTTAAAGACATTTGAAGTCTCCCTTGAGCGGTCTTTATATACAGGTTTCACTGTATTATTATCATTATTGTTATAATCATTGTCTTGTGTTTGTGTGTATTTTCAGTTCACACACAACTGAGTTGGTGCCAACCCTTGTTCCAGCAACTCATGTGCTCCCAGCGAACAGTGCTTCTACATCCCATCCTGATACCTGTGTATCAACAACAGCAGGAGGAGGAGAGAAGCTGAGATGCTCGACCTTAGCGGTAAGAACATTCTGTTCTTCTGAATCTGTCCTCTTTCTAACTTTGACGTCCATCCATCAGACTTGGGCTTTGTTTTATAAAACCTCTTATCAATAATTAATGCTAAAATTCTATGACAAATTTGATCTCAGCCAATCAAATGCGTTGATTTCAGTATCTTATAACAGTTGTGTTACTTTTCATTGAGAACAACTTGGTACATTTAGTTGCTCTTTCATTGAAGGTCTTGACAACCTGGTGTGGCATCAGCAAAAATTATCATTCAATAAGTTTGCATGCCATTGAATAAATTATATCAGCTTTGGAACTCTTTTACTTGATTTGGCTCTCATACACCTATTTTTCATAAGCAAAATATTTATATTTTGTTATCTTTTATTTGAATGTTTTACACTGATGTTGTCTATTTTTCTTTATACAGACATCTGCCCCTGCCAGAATGGCGGTATGTGTCTCCTAGATGACGCCACATCCTCAGCCACCTGTGAATGCCCTATTGGATACGCCGGTGTGCTCTGTGAGATGGGTAAGCCACCATACTAGCTGTTCTATGAAGATAGTCATCAAGATTATAGGGAAACCGTTCTATGAACGGGATACCAGCTGTCCTGCAAATAAGGGAATATGAAGAAAAAAAGTTGCTAAAATCTGGGATTCATCAGCAAATTTCATAAGCCTTTAAAAAAAAGCGGTCTCTTATTTTTTGGTCTCGTGTCCAAAGATTGTATCCATTGGATTTTGGAATTTTGAAACCATTTATCTTTTTTTGTTAAATTGGAAAGTTTTATTTTTATAAAGTTTGGGAACCCTGACAAAAGACTACCAGAGGAATACACAGTAATGAGACCTTTGAGAGGTTGTTGTAGTACAGTGCTTAAACCTTTAACTTAAGATGTAAAGATTGTGGTTTTGAGCTGTGTTTCAGTAGGAATGTAATTTGATGAGACATCGATCAGAGTCAGTCATTCACATATGCCTCTGTAATACCTCGATCACACCAACCAATTCTTGGCCATTGGAGTTAATGTAATTTCTAGTTTAGTCTCTTTTTGGTCTCTTATTGGTTGATAGGACCAAAGTATTAAAAGGTGAAAGCCACTGTAATATCTGTGATATGTGATCTCATACATGTTATATATTGACCTTACGTGATCAAATACAACCATGCTGCACTGTCAATACGAAGTTCATGTGTTTTAGTAATAAAGCCAAACAACACACAAAATTACACGGTGGCAGCTGTGAGATTCTAACCCATGCCATTGAAATGACTGGTGGCTAGTCTCATGATGTTAAGTTGTCAACCAAGTTTTCATTCAAAGTTGAAATAACTTATAAATTCCTTTCGGTCTATTTCAGTTACAATGCCTGCTGCATGGCGATTATGCTCGTCGTCATCATCTCTATCTGGGTTGCTTTGTTACATCGAAGCAAGATGAAATTCCTATCCTTCAATAAACACAACACTGCTCACAAGCTCATTTAAATCTAATCTAAGCTTATTGCATTCATGCCTTTGCTAGAAAGATCCATTGTGTAATCCCAATGGTAAGTTATGAGAATTGAAATATTGGGATGTACATGCGAGGAGAATATATATATTTCTATGCAAAACATGAATTCAAATGGCCGGTAATTAGATTTTTCAAAAGGGAAAAATCTTGTGGCCATTATACAATGTTCATTGAAAAAAGTCTTTCTAACCATGATATTATTTATTGTGCTATAAATGTCTGTAAATAGTGTGTACGCTTAATGGTAGATTCTTAATTGCATAGTTTCATGTTGATGTAAGACATAGTGGAATGCCAATACATGGAGGAGGTTAACAATTTGTTAATAATGTTATGTTACTACTCTGGGATTACTCTAAGAATATTCTATCCCCGTGAATAATAATATTAAAAAACAGTTTTTATGAAGTGCTTACCACCAAAGTCTCTAAAAACACTTACTAGCCTTTCTCTCTGAAATTCAGTCTAGAAATGCTGTTTTTGTAACATTTTTTTTAACGACAGAATTGATCATTTGTCAATTTTTTTCTTCTTCAAACTAATTGTTGACGGCTTAGACTTTAATGCCAACTGAAAAATATGGCTATGTTTAGGTCGTTTTGTTGGGAGGGAGTAATGTTTGGAAGTATTTTTGACTTTATTTCGCTTTAGATATGCTTATAAGCGATGTTGTGGGGTTTAAATCCTGACTATCGTATATCAAACCTACTTTATTCCACTCTCAAAGTATTTCAAACACCAAAGCATTTCAGAAATGCCAAATATATCATGTTTTATATTGCATTCACTAATATATATATATTGCAGAATTACATCAATTCTGTTTTGTTTTTCTTCAATTTTATCTTCGCATAAAGTCGTGGCTATCTAGAATATGAATTCATTTAGTGACTTGTGTTTGTGTTTAAATAGATATGAGTTTTCAAAATATCTCAATTGATATAATAAATAAAAAAATGGCCTGATTGCATAAATAATGTTTATACTGATTTTCCTTGTATTATTGTGATAGTATTGGCGGTTGTGATGGTGTATGAAATTGATGATGATGATGGACTTGGTAAAAATAAAGTTGCTAATGATGATGCTAATAATGATGATAGTTATGATGGTGGTGATAACGGCTATGATAATTGTGGTGATGATGGTTCAATTCAATTTGACATTTATTCCATTCATTTATTTTTTTAAAGAGTATATTGACACAATTTATAGAGGAGATCATGAAATAACAATGCATAAATAAAGAGACAGCTCAATTACAAAAGGCAAGAGCCTTATAGGTGCTGTCATCGAGAAAAAAAGGTGGCATGATGGTGATAGTGATGTTTCTCGTACCGACTAAACTAAAGAAATTACAAACAAAAAATCATGAACATAATTCACAAACATAAGTGTCATGAAGTCAGTAGATAGCATCAGTCCTTATGGAATTAAAGGCCATACACATATGTAACTGTTTACCCACTAGATGAAACGTGTTTGTATTCCTACAACTTCAATCAAAACAGTTACAAATGATAATTGTCTGAAACGTATAGAAAACGAGTTTTAAATTTGTCACTTTGCGAATGAAGTGGTGTGTCTGTTTTTTATAAGGGTCTATGGTGTTAACGAAAAGAAAAAGAGAGAGAAAAAGATGGCAGTAGATATATATAGAGAAGGAGGGAGACAGGGTATAGTCCTGTAAAAAATAAATGAGCTGGACAGAGATATAAAAAGAGGGATCTGAATGCATGCACTTAGAGAGAGAGAGGATAGTGAGGATAGTGAGGAAACGTGGTAGGTGTGAAATAAGAATACAAGGGGCAAAGGTGAGTGCTAGAGAAAATTCAAGAGCATCCAAGACATAATATGAGGCAGAATACTGAATACTGAATACTGATCATGAAAGTGTGTCCGATAATCAAAATAACGATTATGTTCATGAATACGTTGATGACGATATTACAATGATGAACATGATTAGTGGCACAGCGCCCCCTTCAGACTTTCGATAGAGGATTAAACTGTTTACTTATACTAAACGAGCTCAAAACACTTTTTTTAAATAAATATTACAAAATGTACATAGTGATTTATTTAGTCCTGATTACATATAAAATATGAGTAAGATATTCATATTGTACCCATCCATAATCCAACATCTATGATGTTAAATCTAGAAACGATTGTTAGTATGCATGGCAGTGAATGGCCAAACGATAGAAATTGGCTCGAATTTCCTTGGATTAAATTGTTATACATATAAATGACACAAGCTGAGATGATGCAGAGTGAGAAAGGGGAGAGAGTAGAGAAAGAGAGAGAGACAGAGACAGAAGGAGACATAGCAAGAGAGAAAGAGGAAAATGGAAACAGTGAGAGGGAGAGGGTGAAAGTGTAAGAGAGAAGGAGAAGACAAGAGAGATGCAGATGAGAGAGACCAAGAGAAGGAGAGGGGCAGAACAAGACTAGGTGAAGAGAGACAGAGCAAGAGAGAAAAGAGAGAGAGGGGAGAGATGCAATTGAGAAAAATGCCTTCAATATTTCTAGCATAAATAGCTAGGCTCTTAAATTACGATCATGACAGTGTGCCGAAACTACCGTTGTGATATAATGATAATGTTTATGCATACGATAATGACGATATTGATGATGATGAAGATTTTTTTTTTTTTTTTAAAGCTTTTTTGCCTTTATTCAGATCTTCATAATTATACAAAATGATGAATAGGAACACACTTGTTCTTACAGTATAAACATACATGTAGTACATTGTCTCATACATTATAAACACAGACATATTTAAAAAATATTTTCTATAAGTATCCAAACTACTATAGTACACATTCAAAACAAGAGTACAGAATGTGCTCCAATTCCTTTAAAAAAAGGAAAAAGGTGACGGTAATACTTGGATACAACATTATAAAAAGGAACAATTTTTACAACATAATATGCAAATTAATTAGTTCAATATAAATTAAGCAATCTGAACAAAGATTTTCTTTTATAAACAAAAAGTATAAGGTGAAGGTGCTGCTTCATAACCCATGATAACAAAATTTGTTATATTTACATATAATGATATGGTACATTTTTCATTATAACTATATAAGGGTCCTGTATCAGTGGAGGTCTGTAACTATACTGTTATTTAAAAAAATATATAAATATAAAATATAAAAAAACAAGCAAACACGATAGCAGATTAATGTCCGGATCGATGGGAAAATGAGTGAGTGAACAGGAAACAGGAATTATACAATCAGTTCCCCTGCCTTAAGGGGTAAAATTTTCCCATTTTTGATAATGTATTGGCAGTTTGTCCTTTAATTTTGCTTTTTCATGTTCAACTTTTTTTGAATTCTCTACAGCCTTACATATTTCTTTACTAGTTGGGAACTTTCCATTTTTACGATTACTGTAAATCATATATTTGACCATAATGGCATAATCAATACATGATTCAACAATATATTATCTTTCATATTTTTTCTGAAACCAAGCAACACATCAATCCATTGCATATTAAGAAACTGAAACATCTTTAAACTGTTTCCCATCTCATTCCATATTTTGGTCCCTTCAGAACATTCAAAGAAGATATGACGATAGGTTTCTACTTCTTTTCTACAAAAGGAACATAAATTTGACTGTGTTAATCCAAAAAGATACAATTTATCGTTACAAAATATGATGTTATGTAAAAGTTTATACTGAAATTCCCTTAACTTCCCATCTAGAGTGGAAAATCTGGGGATTGAGAAACATGTTGTAGTTTCCGACTTATCTAGATTTAAAGCTATTACCTCTGGATGTTTAAATGCAAATGCATCTTGTATTATAGCAATAAAAATGTTATAGAGCATTTTGGAAGAGACAGATTCAAAATAATACACTGTTTTGTTAATGATAAAGTTAATGTTGGAAAGATCAACAGTGTCATTTCGAGTATCATCTCTCCCTCTGCAAATTCTCTTAATCTTCCAGGCAGCTGGCAATTTGGTGTATAGGTCATTAAAAAAAAACAGATCGTCTACATCACGGGTGGCCAACCTTTTAAAGCTCGCGGGCCACAGCTAACGATTGGCATAACTTGGCGGGCCATATAGGTAGTCTCCCCCCCCCCCCCCCCCAAAAAAAAAAAAAAAAAAAAACACCCATGTAATACGTGTACACACCTGCAATTTTGCAAAAACAAACAAGCAAACAACAAAATCAGTGAAGAAAAAATCTCATTGAACGCGGTGCATGCAAAGAGAAGGGGACTATCCAGTTTACGATTAAGATTCATGAGAAAATTCAACGGCGGGAGAAAGGGCTGTAAGTTTCAAGACAAGTATGGCATTTCAAACATATTTCTCGATTCACAACATTAATGTGTATATGTACAAACTGAAATTAACACGGAGAGTGATGTTAATGCCCGGGGGGGGGGGAGGGGGATACTCAGAGTTGGTTTGGACGGGGCTGTGCCGCTCAAGCCTTGAAACCCCTACCCATTATTAGGGGGCATTTTCTCGACCCATTTTCCAAAATGTTCGGGTGTTTTTCGGATGTTTTTCGAGTGTTTGCATGGCAAACGCCCGAAAATTTTCAAAATTTTGTAGAAACGGACCCATTTTTAATGGTATTTTTTGTTAGAAATGGGACCCATGTTTAGGGATTTTTTTGTGATAAAGTCACCCATTAGAGTGGCACACCCCCGTATGTCCTAATATGTGAGTACCCAACCCCGGGTGTTAATGTCAATGATCAATTTGAGGAATTTTGTATCAACAACGTTTCAATTCACGTTTTAACGATTCAATATTTGTTTAACCCTATTTCATCGCTGCTATGCGGGCCGCATTTCATTTATGAGATATTTTTATTTTCACTTCTTCAATGCTCCGCGGGCCGCACCAGAATAGCTCGCGGGCCGCATGCGGCCCGCGGGCCGCGGGTTGGCCACCCGTGGTCTACATTAAGACCTTTCCTTATGAAATAGTCCCCTGATCTCATATCACCTTCTGCATCCGTCAAAATTAATGTTTAACTTGAAAAATGTTCACATGAAATAATTTTGCATTAAAAGGAATTATCCTACCTTCAATAAAAGTATTGTTAAAGATAATTTGATTTTCGTTATGTGTTTCTTTTACAATATATTCCTTCTCCTTTAGATAATTCCAGATGTTCAAAAAAATCCAAGTATAGATTGGGTGCCTTAATATTGATTGTTTGGGATTATAATTACAAAAAAATATTAACTTTCCTCCTACCGTTCTGAATATATATTCGAAAAATTGTTTCCATTTCATGTCATTATTGCCACCAAGCAGTTTCTTAATCCACACTACACGCTGTGCATAGATCATGTACTTGAAATTCAACATTTTCAAACCCCCTTTATCATAGTTCAAATATAAAATATTCCTTTTTATCTTATCATGTCTATTCCATATAAAATTGAAACATATCTTTTCAACTTCCTTGAAAACACTTGGTGGTACCGACATTATAGAAGACACATATAGTAATTTAGAGATCGCAAAAACTTTAACCAATTGAATTTTCCCAAAAAGTGTTAAATCCCGTTGCTTCCACCACCCTAACAATCTTTTTATTTTGCTCAGTATTTCCTTATAATTCATTTCTTCTTTAACATTAATATCCAAAGAGAAGTATATTCCAAGAACTTTTACCAGAGAAACCATCTTACCCAATGTTATACCAGTCAAATTTTCATTACTGTGACTAGAAGAACCAAGCTTCATAATTTGTGTTTTGTCCCTATTAATTTTTAATCCAGATACGTGAGAGAAGGAATCTAATATTTGTTCTAAGATTTTCATATCTTCTGTGTCTTTCAAAAAAATTGAACAGTCGTCCGCGTACATTACTATCTTCGTCTGTATATTGCCTATGAAAATACCTTTTGATTTTTGTTCATTGCGAATAACCACTGCTAATGTTTCTATGATTAACAAGAATAAATATGGACTTAAGGGATCTCCTTGTCTTACTCCCCTGCCTATTTCAAAATAGCCTGTGGAAAAGCCCCCATTCATGACACAACTAACTACATTTTTATACAATACTTCTATCCATCTACAAAAATATGGGCCGAAACCATATTTTTTCAGTAAGAAATTCATATATGAGTGTGAGACAGTGTCAAAAGCTTTCTCGAAATCAACTGTTACTAGAAAACCCTGTACCTTGTATACCTGTGTGTAAAATATGACATCATCAATATGGCAAAGATGCCATGATTAAAAGTGGTATAGCGCCCCCTTCAGGTATTCGATTGAGGATTGATAACTGACATGTCACTATATGATTGAATTTTTGACTATGATTACGTCGTGATAATGTCTACATAAATCTTGTGGGAAATTTTACTCAGCTACAACATGCTCAAAAATCAACAAAATCCAAGGAGAAATAACGGCGATATCGCTCAAAAAGACAGAAATGTAGAATCCAGATTTGAGAAAAAAGTCATCTCCCATAGGGATTACACCTAAAAAGTAATAGATTAAGTGTAAATAGGGTAATAATAAATTAAATAGGTTTTTTTTTATTACATTATTTGCGATTCTACGTGTTTTAATAATTAAAGGAGATGGTACAGTGAAAGGTCAAAAAGAAAAAAAAAGGAAAGAAAAAAAATGTTGGAGACGCCCGGACTCGAACCAGGGATCTCAAGGTCGAAAGTAAAGTGCGTTACCGATATACCAAAACATTTCCCATAGCGATTACACGTAAACAAAAAATGGGATTCTCAAATCACATTTTGTAGTTAAAATATCACCATGATCCCAACATCTGATCGAAAAATAAAGAACACATTTGTGAAAGCTTATTGTCTCAGGTACAACATACTCGAATCTCAGCGTAAACAAAGCAAAAACAACGGAGATATTGCTCGCGAAAGACAAGAATGTAGAATCCACTTTTGAGAAAAAGTCATGTCCCATAGAGAATGCACGCAAAATGTAAAAAATTGACATGCCTCCTTTAATTGCAAGATAACGCCATGATGCCTTTGTTAAAATGAAAAATTGTGATCACTGCATTTGTAGAAAATCGTCTAAGCTAGAATATATCAAAATTTGGAAGAAAATCGATCAATATTTATAGAGATACAATCAGTTTTCCAAAAATATGCTTACGTCATAATGTGCAAATTAAAATTTTGAGTTCGGAGGCCATTATGATGACGTCATGATTTAATTGAGGGTCAAATGAGACATGAAATCATATCTCCGACTCATAATCTATCTAAATATGAAAAAAATATTGGGAGTTCCTATCTATTCTGAAGAGTTACAATGAATTTTGTATAGGCATGATTTTGCCCATGTATTGTGGATAAAGATAACGCAGATCCGCGCGCGCTGTCAACTTTGGCGGACGCTCATTGCGTTATTGAAAGATGAACAAGTTATCAAAATGCTTGGAAAAATGTGCCAAATATGATGATAAAGAAAATTCGGCGATTCTATGTTGCAAAATGCTAGTACGCGCAAAAAAACACGCGCGCATGCGCGTGAGCGCGATTTTTTATCAAATGCTCTATATGGCCTGAAACGTATGCAAAAAAATTTTGGGATGATTTAGAGCATTTTAAATTTTTGCGCGCGCGTAAACGCGCGGATGAGCGCGCACGCGCGCATTTGCGCACGTTTATTGACCCGAAATTGACCGGACGGATATAGATCTTAATCATGATAATTATGAATGAGAAATACTTTTCCGTTATGAAGATATGATCATTAGTTGATTTTCACAAAATGGCGCCTGGATGACGTCACGATGACTTTGAGTCTTTGAAAAGTCACGCAGTTCTAAGTTAGACTAAGATCTATCATCGTTGAAAGATTCATAACAATGGCTTTATTCAGTCTTGAGATATCCTGCGAACAAATTCGAGGAAGAATAATAATAAATAAATAATAATAAATAATAACAATCTTGACGAAATCAATAGGTGATACGTAGACTTCGTTACGTATCACCTAACTAGACTTTAATTCGTCACTTTGACGAATTAGGTGATACGTATGCTCATGTGTAACATAATGAAGAACGCATTTTCACGATTTATCTTTCGTTTACTACTCCATTATGGTCTATTCATGAGTCAAGTTTCAACTGTAGGGCAGAGGGAGACAGACCAAGTTAATAAGAGGGAGGCAAGGCAAGGCAAGATAGAGAGAGAGAGAGAGAGGGAGAGGGTGAAAGAGAAGAGAGATAGATAGATGCAGAGACAGACCAAAAAAGGAGAGGGGCAGAACATGAGCGGAGGAGGGAAAAGAGCAAGAGAGAGAGAGAGAGGAGAGAGAGAGATAGATGCAATTGAGAACAATGCCTTCCAGATGACCATGAATAAAAGTGGTATAGCGCCCCCTTCAGGTATTCGATTGAGGATTGTTATATATAATAATTGACATGTCACCTATGTTTGAATTTTTGACTATGATAACGTCATGATAATTCTTAGATAGTCTTCATAATTATTGTGGAAACTTGTTTCAGCTACAACATACTCAAAAATCAACAAAATCCAAGCAGAAATAACGGCGATATTGCTCGCAAAAGACAGGAATGTAGACTCCAGATTTGAGAAAAAAGTCACCTCCCATAGGGATTACATGCAAAAAGTAATGGATTAAGTGAAAATAGGGAAATAATAACGTAAAAAGGGTTGTTTATGACATTATTTGCGATTCTACGTGTTTAAATAATCAAAGGAGATGGTACAGTGAAGGTCAAAAGGAAAAAAAAAGTGAAGAAAAAAATTGTTGGAGACACCCGGACTCGAACCACGGATCTCGAGGTTGAAAGTCAAGTGCGTTACCGATATACCAAAACATCTCCCATAGCGATTACACGTAAACGGGAAATGGAATTCTGAAATCCTACTTTGCAAGTGAAATATAAGCATGATCCCGGCATCTAATCGAAAAATAAAGGGCACATTTGTGATAGCTCATTTTCTCAACTACAACATATCCGAAGCTCAGCGAAAACGAAGCTAAAACAACGGAGATTTTGCTCGTGAAACACAGGAGTGTAGAATCCAGTTTTGAGAAAAAGTCATGTCCCATAGAGAATACACGCAAAATGTGAAAAATTGACATGCCTCCTTTAATCGCAAAAATACACCATGATACTTTTGTCAAAAATAAAAATTGTGAATACTGCATTTGTAGAAAATTGTCTCACCTAAAACATATCAAAATTTGAAAGAAAATTAATCGATATCGACAGAGATACAATCAATTTTCCAAAAATATGCTGACGTCATAATATGCAAATTAAAATTTTGAGTTTGGAGGCCATTATGATGATGTCATGAGTTACTTGAGGATCAAATGAGACATGAAATCATATCTCCGACTCATAATCTATCGAAATATGAAAAAATATTGGGATTTCCTATCTATTCTAAAGAGTTACAATTAATTTTATATAGGCATGTTTTTGCCCATGTATTGTGGATAAAGATAACGCAAATCCGCGCGTGCTGTCAACTTTGACGGACGCTCATTGTGTTAATAAAAGGTGAACAAATTATCAAAATGCTTGGAAAAATGTACCAAATATGATGACAGAAAAAAATCGGCGATTCTATGTTGCAAAATGCCAGTACGCGCGAAAACGCGCGCGCATGCACGTGCGCGTAATTTTTTTATCAAATGCTCCATATGGCCTGAAACGTATGTAAAAAAAATTTGGGATGATTTGGAGCATTTTAAAAAATTTCGCGCGCGTAAACGCGCGGACAAAAGCGTACGCGCATTTTTGCGCGCATTTTTTGACCTGAAATTGATCGGACAGATATTGACCTTGATCATGATAAATATGAATGAGAAATGGATTTCCGTTTTGAAGATATGATCATAAGTTAATTTTCACAAAATGGCGCCTGGATGACGTCACGATAATTTTGAGTCTTTGAAAAGTCACGCAGTTCTAAGTTAGATTAAGATCTATCATCATTGAAAGTTTCATGACAATGGCTTTATTCAATCTTGAGATATCCTGCGAACAAATTCGAGGAAGAATAATAATAAATAATAATAATAAATAAATAACAATCTTGACGAAATCAAAAGGTGATACGTAGACTTCGTTACGTATCACCTAACTAGACTTTAATTCGTCACTTTGACGAATTAGGTGATACGTGCTATTTTGTTATCATGAAAGTGTGCCGATGATGATCTAATGATAATGATCATAAATACGATAAAGACCATGATTAAGAGTGGTATAGCGCCCCTTTCCGGTATTCGATAGAGATTTGTAGAATCAGGATTTCAGAAAAAGTCGCCTAACACGCAAACTAACTCTGACATGTCACCTTTAATTGAAATTTTCACTATGATGATGTCATCGAAATGATAAATGATGTACGTCAATATTGTAGATATTTTATTAGCTACACCGTATCAAAATTGTGGAGAACATAGAATACCAATAAGCTAGATAGTGCTCAAAGATCAATGTCATAAAGATTCATGATGTGAACGAAATTCACCTTCCTTAGGCATAACACGAAAATTAAGAAAATTCTGAAATGTGGCCTTTAATTGAATTTCTACTATGATGACGTCAATAAAATAAAAAGTAGTGTGTATTTATCTTGAAGGCAATTGCCTCAACTACAAGATACCGTAATTTGGAAGAAAATCAGTCAATATTATGAGAAATACACTAAATTTTCAAAACATATAATGACGTCATAATATGCAATTTTGTATTTTGACTTCCAAGGCCATTATTATGACGTCAAGATGTATTTAATGGCCAAATGAGCTATGAAATCATATCTCCGACTCATACTCTATCAAAATATGAAAAAAACTTGGCAGTCCTTATTCATCCCAATGGACTTTTTATGGCATATTTTTGCCCATATATGCTATGTAATACATGACCTCGCGCGCGCGGATATTTATTTTGGACGGACGCTCATTCCGTTATTAATAGTGATAAAGAGGTGAACATGGTATCAAAATGCTTGGAAGAATGTGCCAAACATGATGACAAAGAAAATTGGCGATTATATGTTGCAAAATGCAAGAACGCGCAAAAAACGCGCGCGCATGCGCGTTTGAGTGATTTTTTGTCAAATGCTCTATATGGCTTGAAACGTATGCAAAAAAAATTGGGAATGATTTTGAGCATTTTAAATTTGTGCGGGCACGTAAACGCGCGCACGAACGCGTACGTGCGGATTTGCGCACGTTTTTTGATCTGAAATTGACCGGAAGGATATTGATCTTATTCATGATAAATATGAATGAAAAATTACTTTCCGTTATGAAGATATGATCATAAATTGATTTTTACAAAATGGCGTCTAAATGACGTCACGATAATGTTGAGTCTATGAAAAGTCACGCAGTTCTAAGTTAGACTAAGATCTATCATCATGGCAAGTTTCATGATAATGGCTTTAGCCATTCTTGAGATATCCTGCGAACAAAATTGAGGAAGAATAATAATAATTTCTTCTATACAGACACAAAATAAATACTAGACTTTAATTCGTCACTTAGACGAATTAGGTGATACGTATGATAATGGTTTACATAACGAATAATGCATTACACAATATATTATTTTGTAAAATGCTTCTCCCATTTATATGCTTCTCCCATTATGATCTATTCATATGTCAAGATTAAATTGTGTCTCCTTGATCATCATGAATCTAGGGAAGATAGATTGAAACAATATATGACCTTTGACCCTGTGCAGTAACCAGTTACACATTTGACTCTTTTTTACATCATGAAGAACACCTTTTGACGATTTTATCTTATTCAAAGAAATGAAAATGTAATTGATAAATGATTATCATCATTACGATAATGATGATCATGATGATAATGATCATGATCATGAGCGCAATCATGACATTTTATTGAAAAAATGAGGAGTGATTTAGATAGCATATAGTCTCAGCTACAACATACTCAAAAATCAACAAAATCCAAGCAGAAATAACGGCGATATTGCTCGCAAAAGACAGGAATGTAGACTCCAGATTTGAGAAAAAGTCATCTCCCATAGGGATTACACGCAAAAAGTAATGGATTAAGTGAAAATAGGGTAATAATAAAGTAAAAAGGGTTGTTTATGACATTATTTGCAATTCTACGTGTTTAAATAATCAAAGGAGATGGTACAGTGAAGGTCAAAAGGAAAAAAAAGTGAAGAAAAAAAATGTTGGAGACACCCGGACTCGAACCAGGGATCTCGAGGTTAGAAGTCAAGTGCGTTACCGATATACCAAAACATCTCCCATAGCGATTACACGTAAACAGGAAATGGAATTCTGAAATCCTACTTTGCAAGTGAAATAATAGCATGATCCCGGCATCTAATCGAAAAATAAAGGGCACACTTGTTATAGCTCATTGTCTCAGCTACAACATATCCGAAGCTCAGCAAAAAAGAAGCTAAAACAACGGAGATTTTGCTCGCGAAAGACAGGAGTGTAGAATCAAGTTTTGAGAAAAAGTCATGTCCCATAGAGAATACACGCAAAATGTGAAAAATTGACATGCCTCCTTTAATCGCAAAAATACACCATGATAATTTTGTCAAAAATAAAAGTTGTGGATACTGCATTTGTAGAAAATTGTCTCAGCTAAAACATATCAAAATTTGAAAGAAAATTGATCGATATATACAGAGATACAATCAATTTTCCAAAAATATGCTGACGTCATAATATGCAAATTAAAATTTTGAGTTTGGAGGCCATTATGATGCTTTTATGAGTTAATTGAGGATCAAATGAGACATGAAATCATATCTCCGACTCATAATCTATCCAAATATGAAAAGATATTAGGATTTTCTATCTATTCTGAAGAGTTACAATGAATTTTATATAGGCATGTTTTTGCCCATGTATTGTGGATAAAGATAACGCACATCCGCGCGCGCTGTCAACTTTGGCGGACGCTCATTGCGTTATTAAAAGATGAACAAGTTATCAAAATGCTTGGAAAAATGTGCCAAATATGATGATAAAGAAAATTCGGCGATTCTATGTTGCAAAATGCTAGTACGCGCAAAAAATGTGCGCGCATGCGCGTGAGCGCGATTTTTTATCAAATGCTCTATATGGCCTGAAACGTATGCAAAAAAAATTTGGGATGATTTAGAGCATTTTAAATTTTTGCGCGCGCGTAAACGCGCGGACGAGCGCGCACGCGCGCATTTGCGCACGTTTTTTGACCTGAAATTGACCGGACGGATAATGATCTTAATCGTGATAATTATGAATGAGAAATACTTTTCCGTTATGAAGATATGATCATTAGTTGATTTTCACAAAATGGCGCCTAGATGACGTCATGATGACTTTGAGTCTTTGAAAAGTCACGCAGTTCTAAGTTAGACTAAGATCTATCATCATTGAAAGATTCATAACAATGGCTTCATTCAGTCTTGAGATATCCTGCGAACAAATTCGAGGAAGAATAATAATAAATAATAATAATAAATAAATAACAATCTTGACGAAATCAAAAGGTGATACGTAGACTTCGTTACGTATCACCTAACTAGACTTTAATTCGTCACTTTGACGAATTAGGTGATACGTGCTATTTTGTTATCATGAAAGTGCGCCGATGATGATCTAATGATAATGATCATAAATACGATAAAGACCATGATTAAGAGTGATATAGCGCCCCCTTCCGGTATTCGATAGAGATTTGTAGAATCAGGATTTCAGAAAAAGTCGCCTAACACGCAAACTAAGGAAATTCTGACTTGTCACCTTTAATTTAAATTTTCACTATGATGATGTCATCGAAATGATAAATGATGTACGTCTATATTGTAGATAATTTATTAGCTACAACGTATCAAAATTTGGGAGAACATAGAATACAAATAAGCTAGATAGTGCTCAAAGATCAATGTCATGAAGATTCATGATGTGAACGAAATTCACCTTCCTTAGGCATAACACGCAAATTGAGAAAATTCTGACATGTGGCCTTTAATTGAATTTTGTACTATAATGACGTCAATAAAATAAAAAGTAGTGTGTATTGATCTTGTAGGCAATTTCCTAAGCTACAAGATACCGCAATTTGGAAGAAAATCAGTCAATATTATGAGAAATACACTACATTTTCAAAAAATATAATGACGTCATAATATGCAATTTTGTATTTTGACTTCCAAGGCCATTATGATGACGTCAGGATGTATTTAATGGCCAAATAAGCTATGAAATCATATCTCCGACTCATACTCTATCAAAATATGAAAAAAACTTAGCATTCCTTGTTCATCCCAATGGACGTTTTATAGGCATGTTTTTGCCCATATATACTATGTAATACATGAGCTCGCACACAAGGATATTTATCTTGAACGGACGCTCATTCCGTTATTAATAGTGATAAAGGGATGAACATGGTATCAAAATGCTTGGAAAAATGTGCCAAACATGATGACAGAGAAAATTTGGCGATAATATGTTGCAAAGTGCCAGAACGCGCAAAAAACACGCGCGCATGCGCGTTTGAGTGTTTTTTTTGTCAAATGCTCCTTATGGCTTGAAACGTGTGCAAAAAAAAATTGAAATGATTTGGAGCATTTTAAATTTTTGCGCGCACGTAAACGCGCGCACAAACGCGTACGCGCGGATTTGCGTACGTTTTTTGATCTAAAATTGACCGGAAGGATATTGATCTTATTCATGATAAATATGAATGAGAAATTACTTTCCGTTATGAAGATATGATCATAAGTTGATTTTTACAAAATGGCGCCTGGATGACGTCACGAAAACTTTGAGTCTTTGAAAAGTCATGCAGTTCTAAGTTAGACTAAGATCTATCATCATTGACAGTTTCATGACAATGGCTTTTGCCATTCTTGAGATATCCTGCGAACAAAATTGAGGAAGAATAATAATAATTTCTTCTATACAGACACAAAATAAATATAATAATAATTTCTTCTATACAGACACAAAATAAATACTAGACTTTAATTCGTCACTTAGACGAATTAGGTGATACGTATGATAATGGTTTACATAACGAATAATGCATTACACAATATATTATTTTGTAAAATGCTTCTCCCATTTATATGCTTCTCCCATTATGATCTATTCATATGTCAAGATTAAATTGTGTCTCCTTGATCATCATGAATCTAGGGAAGATAGATTGAAACAATATATGACCTTTGACCCTGTGCAGTAACCAGTTACACATTTGACTCTTATTTACATCATGAAGAACACCTTTTGACGATTTTATCTTATTCAAAGAAATGAAAATGTAATTGATAAATGATTATCATCATTACGATAATGATGATCATGATGATCATGATCATGATCATGAGCGCGATCATGACATCTTATTGAAAAAATGAGGGTTGATTTAGATAGCATATAGTCTCAGCTACAACATACTCAAAAATCAACAAAATCCAAGCAGAAATAACGGCGATATTGCTCGCAAAAGACAGGAATGTAGACTCCAGATTTGAGAAAAAGTCATCTCCCATAGGGATTACACGCAAAAAGTAATGGATTAAGTGAAAATAGGGTAATAATAAAGTAAAAAGGGTTATTTATGACATTATTTGCGATTCTACGTGTTTAAATAATCAAAGGAGATGGTACAGTGAAGGTCAAAAGGAAAAAAAAGTGAAGCAAAAAATTGTTGGAGACACCCGGACTCGAACCAGGGATCTCGAGGTTGGAAGTCAAGTGCGTTACCGATATACCAAAACATCTCCCATTGCGATTACACGTAAACTGAAAATGGTATTCTCAAATCCCACTTTGCAAGTAAAATATGAGCATGATCCCGGCATCTGATCGAAAAATAAAGTGCACATCGGAGATAGCTTATTGTCTCAGCTAAAACATACTCGAAGCTCAGCGAAAACAAAGCTAAAACAACGGAGATATTGCTCGCGAAAGACAGGAGTGTAGAATCCAGTTTTGAGAAAAAGTCATGTCCCATAGAGAATACACGCAAAATGTGAAAAATTGACATGCCTCCTTTAATCGCAAAAATACACCATGATACTTTTGTCAAAAATAAAAATTGTGAATACTGGATTTGTAGAAAATTGTCTCAGCTAGAACATATCAAAATTTGAAAGAAAATTGATCGATATTTACAGAGATACAATCAATTTTCCAAAAATATGCTGACGTCATAATATGCAAATTAAAATTTTGAGTTTGGAGGCCATTATGATGACGTCATAAGTTAATTGAGGATCAAATGAGACATGAAATCATATCTCCGACTCATAATCTATCCAAATATGAAAAAATATTAGGAGTTTTTATCTATTATAAAGAGTTACAATTAATTTTATATAGGCATGTTTTTGCCAATGTATTGTGGATAAAGATAACGCAAATCCGCGCGTGCTGTCAACTTTGACGGACGCTCATTACGTTATTAAAAGGTGAACAAGTTATCAAAATGCTTGGAAAAATGTGCCAAATACGATGACAGAGAAAAATCGGCGATTCTATGTTGCAAAATGCCAGTACGCGCGAAAATGCGCGCGCATGCGCGTGTGCGTAATTTTTTTATCAAATGCTCCATATGGCCTGAAACGTATGTAAAAAAAATTTGGGATGATTTGGAGCATTTTAAAAAATTTCGCGCGCGTAAACGCGCGGACAAAAGCGTACGCGCATTTTTGCGCGCATTTATTGACCTTTAATTGACCGAACGGATATTGAGTTTAATCATGATAAATATGAATGAGAAATTCCTTTCCGTTATGAAGATATGGTCATAAGTTGATTTTCACAAAATGGCGCCTGGATGACGTCACGATCATTTTGACTCTCTGAAAAGTCACGCAGTTCTAAGTTAGACCAAGATCTATCATCATGGCAAGTTTGATGATAATGACTTTATTCAGTCTTGAGATATCCTGCGAACAAATTTGAGGAAGAATAATAAATAAAAAAAAAAATAAATAAAAATCTTGACGAAATCAATAGGTGATACGTAGACTTCGTTACGTATCACCTAACTAGACTTTAATTCGTCACTTAGACGAATTAGGTGATACGTATGATAATGGTTTACATAACGAATAATGTATTACACAATATATTATTTTGTAAAATGCTTCTCCCATTTATATGCTTCTCCCATTATGATCTATTCATATGTCAAGATTAAATTGTGTCTCCTTGATCATCATGAATCTAGGGAAGATAAATTGAAACAATATATGACCTTTGACCCTGTGCAGTAACCAGTTACACATTTGACTCTTATTTACATCATGAAGAACACCTTTTGACGATTTTATCTTATTCAAAGAAATGAAAATGTAATTGATAAATGATTATCATCATTACGATAATGATGATCATGATGATAATGATCATGATCATGAGCGCAATCATGACATCTTATTGAAAAAATGAGGAGTGATTTAGATAGCATATAGTCTCAGCTACAACATACTCAAAAATCAACAAAATCCAAGCAGAAATAACGGCGATATTGCTCGCAAAAGACAGGAATGTAGACTCCAGATTTGAGAAAAAGTCATCTCCCATTGGGATTACACGCAAAAAGTAATGGATTAAGTGAAAATAGGGTAATAATAAAGTAAAAAGGGTTGTTTATGACATTATTTGCGATTCTACGTGTTTAAATAATCAAAGGAGATGGTACAGTGCAGGTCAAAAGGAAAAAAAAGTGAAGAAAAAAAATGTTGGAGACACCTGGACTCGAACCAGGGATCTCGAGGTTAGAAGTCAAGTGCGTTACCGATACACCAAAACATCTCCCATAGCGATTACAAGTAAACGGGAAATGGAATTCTGAAATCCTACTTTGCAAGTGAAATATTAGCATGATCCCGGCATCTAATCGAAAAATAAAGGGCATATTTGTGATAGCTCATTGTCTCAGCTACAACATATCCGAAGCTCAGCGAAAACGAAGCTAAAACAACGGAGATTTTGCTCGCGAAAGACAGGAGTGTAGAAACCAGTTTTGAGAAAAAGTCATGTCCCATAGAGAATACACGCAAAATGTGAAAAATTGACATGCCTCCTTTAATCGCAAAAATACACCATGATAATTTTGTCAAAAATAAAAGTTGTGGATACTGCATTTGTAGAAAATTGTCTCAGCTAAAACATATCAAAATTTGAAAGAAAATTGATCGATATTTACAGAGATACAATCAATTTTCTAAAAATATGCTGACGTCATAATATGCAAATTAAAATTTTGAGTTTGGAGGCCATAATGATGCTTTTATGAGTTAATTGAGGATCAAATGAGACATGAAATCATATCTCCAACTCATAATATATCCAAATATGAAAAAATATTAGGAGTTTCTATTTATTCTAAAGAGTTACAATGAATTTTAAATAGGCATGTTTTTGCCCATGTATTGTGAATAAAGATAACGCAAATCCGCGCGTGCTATCAACTTTGACGGACGCTCATTGCGTTATTAAAAGGTGAACAAGTTATCAAAATGCTTGGAAAAATGTACCAAATTTGATGACAGAAAAAAATCGGCGATTCTATGTTGCAAAATGCCAGTACGCGCGAAAATGCGCGCGCATGCGCGTGTGCGTAATTTTTTTATCAAATGCTCCATATGGCCTGAAACGTATGTAAAAAAAATTTGGGATGATTTGGAGCATTTTAAAAAAATTCGCGCGCTTAAACGCGCGGACAAAAGCGTACGCACATTTTTGCGCGCATTTTTTGACCTGAAATTGACCAGACGGATATTGATCTTATTCATGATAAATATGAATAAAAAATTACTTTCCGTTATGAAGATATAATCATAAGTTGATTTTCACAAAATGGCGCCTGGATGACGTCACGATAATTTTGAGTCTTTGAAAAGTCACGCAGTTCTAAGTTGGACTAAGATCTATCATCATTGAAAGTTTTATGACAATGGCTTTATTCAGTCTTGAGATATCCTGCGAACAAAATCGAGGAAGAATAATAAGAATAATAGGAATAATAGGAATAAAAATCTTGACGAAATCAATAGGTGATACGTAGACTTCGTTACGTATCACCTAACTAGACTTTAATTCGTCACTTTGACAAATTAGGTGATACGTGCTATTTTTGTATCATGAAAGTGTCGATGATGATCTAATGATAATATTCATGAATACGATAATGACGATATTGATGATGATGATTTTTTTTGGTTTTAAATGACGATGACCATGATTAAATGTGGTATAGCGCCCCCTTTAGGTATTCGATAGAGAATTGTTATATGATTAAACTATTTATTTACTAAACAAGCTCAAATTTTCGCCTGATTGCAGAGTCTACCAATCATTGAACTGATATGTATAACAAAACTCGCGCGTACGGACAGTTATTTTGAACGGACGCTCATTCCCTTATTAATAGTGATAAAGAGATGAACATGGTATCAAAATGCTTGGAAAAATGTGCAAAACATGATGACAGAGGAAATTTGGCAATTATATGTTGCAAAATGCCAGAACGCGCAAAAAACGCGCGCATGCGCGTTTGTGTGATTTTTTGTCAAATGCTCCATATGGCTTGAAACGTATGCAAAAAAAATTATGGATGATTTGAAGCATTTTTAATTTTTGCGCGCACGCAAACGCGCGCACGAACGCGTACGCGCGGATTTGCGCACGTTTTTTGATCTGAAATTGACCGGAAAGATATTGATCTTATTCGTGATAAATATGAATGAAAAATTACTTTCCGTTATGAAGATATGATCATAAGTTGATTTTCACAAAATGGCGCCTGGATGACGTCACGATAATTTTGAGTCTTTGAAAAGTCATGCAGTTCTAAGCTAGTCTAAGATCTATCATCATTGAAAGTTTCATGACAATGGCTTTTGCCATTCTTGAGATATCTTGCGAACAAAATTGAGGAAGAATAATAATAATTTCTTCTATACAGACACAAAATAAATACTAGACTTTAATTCGTCACTTAGACGAATTAGGTGATACGTATGATAATGGTTTACATAACGAATAATGCATTACCAGATATCTTATTATTTTATGAAATGCTTCTCCCATTAAGATATATCCATATGTCAAGATTAAATTGTGTTTCCTTGATCATCATGGATCTAGGGAAGATAGATTGAGACAATATATGACCATTGACCCTGCGCAGTAACCAGTTACACCTTTAACTCTAATTTACATCATGAAGAACACATTTTGACGATTTTATCTTATTTAAAGATATGAAAATTTAATTGATAAATGATTATCATCATTATGATAATGATGATCATGATGATCATGATGAAGATCATGATCATGAGCGGGATCCTGACATCTTATTGAGGGGTGATTTTGATAGCACAAAGTCTCAGCTACAACATACTCAAAAATCAACAAAATCCAAGCAGAAATAACGGCGATATTGCTCGCAAAAGACAGGAATGTAGACTCCAGATTTGAGAAAAAGTCATCTCCCATAGGGATTACACGCAAAAAGTAATGGATTAAGTGAAAATAGGGTAATAATAAAGTAAAAAGGGTTATTTATGACATTATTTGCGATTCTACGTGTTTAAATAATCAAAGGAGATGGTACAGTGAAGGTCAAAAGGAAAAAAAAGTGAAGCAAAAAATTGTTGGAGACACCCGGACTCGAACCAGGGATCTCGAGGTTGGAAGTCAAGTGCGTTACCGATATACCAAAACATCTCCCATAGCGATTACACGTAAACGGGAAATGGAATTCTGAAATCCTACTTTGCAAGTGAAATATGAGCATGATCCCGGCATCTAATCGAAAAATAAAGGGCACACTTGTGATAGCTCATTGTCTCAGCTACAACATATTCGAAGCTCAGCGAAAATGAAGCTAAAACAACGGAGATTTTGCTCGCGAAAGACAGGAGTGTAAAATCCAGTTTTGAGAAAAAGTCATGTCCCATAGAGAATACACGCAAAATGTGAAAAATTGACATGCCTCCTTTAATCGCAAAAATACACCATGATAATTTTGTCCAAAATAAAAATTGTGAATACTGCATTTGTAGAAAAATGTCTCAGCTAGAACATATCAAAATTTGAAAGAAAATTAATCGATATGTACAGAGATACAATCAATTTTCCAAAAATATGCTGACGTCATAATATGCAAATTGAAATTTTGAGTTTGGAGGCCATTATGATGACGTCATAAGTTAATTGAGGATCAAATGAGACATGAAATCATATCTCCGACTCATAATCTATCTAAATATGAAAAAATATTAGGAGTTTTTATCTATTATAAAGAGTTACAATTAATTTTATATGGGCATGTTTTTGCCAATGTATTGTGGATAAAGATAACGCAAATCCGCGCGTGCTGTCAACTTTGACGGACGCTCATTGCGTTAATAAAAGGTGAACAAATTATCAAAATGCTTGGAAAAATGTACCAAATATGATGACAGAAAAAAATCGGCGATTCTATGTTGCAAAATGCCAGTACGCGCGAAAACGCGCGCGCATGGGCGTGTGCGTAATTTTTTTATCAAATGCTCCATATGGCCTGAAACGTATGTAAAAAAAATTTGGGATGATTTAGAGCATTTAAAAAAAATTCGCGCGCGTAAACGCGCGGACAAAAGCGTACGCGCATTTTTGCGCGCATTTTTTGACTTGAAATTGACCAGACGGATATTGATCATATTCATGATAAATATGAATGAAAAATCACTTTCCGTTATGAAGATATGATCATAAGTTGATTTTTACAAAATGGCGCCTGGATGACGTCACGATAATTTTGAGTCTGTGAAAAGTCACGCAGTTCTAAGTTAGACTAAGATCTATCATCATTAAAAGTTTCATGACAATGGCTTTATTCAATCTTGAGATATCCTGCGAACAAAATCGAGGAAGAATAATAAAATAAAAAATAAAGAAAATCTTGACGAAATCAATAGGTGATACGTAGACTTCGTTACGTATCACCTAATAATAATAATAATAAAGAAAAATCTTGACGAAATCAAAAGGTGATACGTTGACTTCGTTACGTATCACCTAATAAAGAAAAATCTTGACGAAATCAAAAGGTGATACGTTGACTTCGTTACGTATCACCTAATGATTCCTTCAAAATTTGCAATTTCAACTTTCGATCGAAAATTTTAACATGATCCCAACATCTGATTAAAAAACAAAGTCACCCTTTTTCATAGCCCATGGTCTCAGCTATAACATATCCAAATTTGGGAGAAAACAAAGCACAAATGAGCGAGATAGTGCTGAAAGATGGATGCGATGTAGATTCATAGTGTGGACAAAATTCACCCTCCATAGACATAACACGCAAATGACGAAAATTCTGACATGTGGCCTTTAATTGAATTTTTGACTATGATGACATCATTTAAATGAAAATTGGTGTGGACTGATCTCGAAGACGATTGCCTCGGCTACAACATATTAAAATCTAGAAGAGAATCGATGAATATTAAGAGAAATACACTAAATTGTCCATAAACATAATGACGTCATAATATGCATTTTTGTATTTTTGACTTCCAAGGCCATTATGATGACGTCAAGATGTACTTAATGGCCAAATGAGATATGAAATCATACCTTCGACTCATACTCTATCTAAATATGGAAAAAAAATTGGCAGTCCTTATTCATATCAATGGACTTTTTATGGGCATGTTTTTGCCCATATACGCTATGTAATACAAAAATCGCGCCTGCGGACGGTTATCTTGAACGGACGCTCATTCCGTTATTAATAGTGATAAAGAGATAAACTTGGTATCAAATTGTTCGGAAAATTATGAGGAATATTCGGTCAAAAGCTTTTGCGGAGAAATTATTTTTCGTTCGGCCGTGACGAACGAAAACGTCCAAAAATGCGTGTTTTGCGCGATTTTTTATGAAATGCTTATAATGGCCTGAAACGTATGCAAAAAAAATTTAAGACGATTTTGAGCAATTTTAAATTTTACGCGCGCATTAACGCGCGCACCTACGCGTACGCGCATTTTTGCGCGCATTTATTGATCTGAAATTGACCCGATAAATATTGACCTTGATCATGACAAATATGAATGAGAAATGGCTTTCTGTTATGAAGATATGATCATAAGTTGATTTTCACAAAATGGCGTCTGGATGACGTCACGATGACTTTGAGTCTTTGAAAAGTCACGCAGTTCTAAGTTAGACTAAGATCTATCATCATTGAAAGATTCATGATTATGGCTTTATTCAGTCTTGAGATATCCTGCGAACAAATTCGAGGAAGAATAATAATAAATAATAATAATAATAATAAAGAAAAATCTTGACGAAATCAAAAGGTGATACGTTGACTTCGTTACGTATCACCTAATGATTCCTTCAAAATTTGCAATTTCAACTTTCGATCGAAAATTTTAACATGATCCCAACATCTGATTAAAAAACAAAGTCACCCTTTTTCATAGCCCATGGTCTCAGCTATAACATATCCAAATTTGGGAGAAAACAAAGCACAAATGAGCGAGATAGTGCTGAAAGATGGATGCGATGTAGATTCATAGTGTGGACAAAATTCACCCTCCATAGACATAACACGCAAATGACGAAAATTCTGACATGTGGCCTTTAATTGAATTTTTGACTATGATGACATCATTTAAATGAAAATTGGTGTGGACTGATCTCGAAGACGATTGCCTCGGCTACAACATATTAAAATCTAGAAGAGAATCGATGAATATTAAGAGAAATACACTAAATTGTCCATAAACATAATGACGTCATAATATGCATTTTTGTATTTTTGACTTCCAAGGCCATTATGATGACGTCAAGATGTACTTAATGGCCAAATGAGATATGAAATCATACCTTCGACTCATACTCTATCTAAATATGGAAAAAAAATTGGCAGTCCTTATTCATATCAATGGACTTTTTATGGGCATGTTTTTGCCCATATACGCTATGTAATACAAAAATCGCGCCTGCGGACGGTTATCTTGAACGGACGCTCATTCCGTTATTAATAGTGATAAAGAGATAAACTTGGTATCAAATTGTTCGGAAAATTATGAGGAATATTCGGTCAAAAGCTTTTGCGGAGAAATTATTTTTCGTTCGGCCGTGACGAACGAAAACGTCCAAAAATGCGTGTTTTGCGCGATTTTTTATGAAATGCTTATAATGGCCTGAAACGTATGCAAAAAAAATTTAAGACGATTTTGAGCAATTTTAAATTTTACGCGCGCATTAACGCGCGCACCTACGCGTACGCGCATTTTTGCGCGCATTTATTGATCTGAAATTGACCCGATAAATATTGACCTTGATCATGACAAATATGAATGAGAAATGGCTTTCTGTTATGAAGATATGATCATAAGTTGATTTTCACAAAATGGCGTCTGGATGACGTCACGATGACTTTGAGTCTTTGAAAAGTCACGCAGTTCTAAGTTAGACTAAGATCTATCATCATTGAAAGATTCATGATTATGGCTTTATTCAGTCTTGAGATATCCTGCGAACAAATTCGAGGAAGAATAATAATAAATAACTAGACTTTAATTCGTCACTTTGACGAATTAGGTGATACGTGCTATTTTGTTATCATGAAAGTGTGCCGATGATGATCTAATGACAATGATCATAAATACGATAAAGACCATGATTAAGAGCGGTATAGCGCCCCATTCAGGTATTCGATAGAGATTTGTAGAATCAGGATTTGAGAAAAAGTCGCCTAACACGCAAACTAAGAAAATTCTGACATGTCACCTTTAATTGAAATTTTCACTATGATGATGTCATCGAAATGATAAATAATGTACGTCTATATTGTAGATAATTTATTAGCTACACCGTATCAAAATTTGGGAGAACATAGAATACAAATAAGCTAGATAGTGCTCAAAGATCAATGTCATGAAGATTCATGATGTGAACGAAATTCACCTTCCTTAGGCATAACATGCAAATTGAGAAAATTCTGACATGTGGCCTTTAATTGAATTTTGTACTATAATGACGTCAATAAAATAAAAAGCAGTGTGTATTGATCTTGTAGGCAATTCCCTAAGCTACAAGATACCGCAATCTGGAAGAAAATCAGTCAATATTATGAGAAATACACTAAATTTTCAAAAAATATAATGACGTTATAATATGCAATTTTGTATTTTGACTTCCAAGGCCATTATGATGACGTCAAGATGTATTTAATGGCCAAATGAGCTATGAAATCATATCTCCGACTCTCACTCTATCAAAATATGAAAAAAACTTGGCAGTCCTTATTCATCCCAATGGACTTTTTATAGGCATGTTTTTTCCCATATATACTATGTAATACATGAACTCGCGCACAAGGATATTTATCTTGAACGGACGCTCATTCCGTTATTAATAGTGATAAAGAGATTAACATGGTATCAAAATGCTTGGAAAAATGTGCCAAACATGATGACATAGAAAATTTGGCGATTATATGTTGCAAAATGCCAGAACGCGCCAAAAACGCGCGCGCATGCGCGTTTGAGTGATTTTTTGTCAAATGCTCCATATGGCTTGATACGTGTGCAAAAAAAATTGGGAATGATTTGGAGCATTTTAAATTTTTGCGCGCACGTAAACGCGCGCACGAACGCGTACGCGCGGATTTGCGCACGTTTTTTAATCTCAAATTGACCGGAAGGATATTGATCTTATTCATGATAAAAATGAATGAAAAATTACTTTCCGTTATGAAGATATGATCATAAGTTGATTTTTACAAAATGGCGCCTGGATGACGTCACGATAATTTTGAGTCTTTGAAAAGTCATGCAGTTCTAAGTTAGACTAAGATCTATCATCATTGAAAGTTTCATGACAATGGCTTTTGCCATTCTTGAGATATCCTGCGAACAAAATTGAGGAAGAATAATAATAATTTCTTCTATACAGACACAAAATAAATACTAGACTTTAATTCGTCACTTTGACGAATTAGGTGATACGTGCTATTTTGTTATCATGAAAGTGTGCCGATGATGATCTAATGATAATGATCATAAATACGATAAAGACCATGATTAAGAGTGGTATAGCGCCCCCTTCAGGTATTCGATTGAGGATTGTTATATATGATAACTGACATGTCACCTATGATTGAATTTTTTACTATGATAACGTCATGATAATGTTAAATAGTCTACATAATTTTTGTGGAAACTTGTCTCAGCTACAACATACTAAAAAATCAACAAAATCCAAGCAGAAATAATGGCGATATCGCTCAAAAAGACAGAAATGTAGAATCCAGATTTGAGAAAAAGTCATCTCCCATAGGGATTACACCCAAAAAGTAATAGATCAAGTGTAAATAGGGTAATAATGAAGTAAATAGGGTTGTTTATTACATTATTTGCGATTCTACGTGTTTTAATAATTAAAGGAGATGGTACGGTAAAAGGTCAAAAAGAAAAAAAAAGGAAAGAAAACAAATTGTTGGAGACACCCGGACTCGAACCAGGGATCTCGAGGTTAGAAGTCAAGTGCGTTACCGATATACCAAAACATTTTCCCACGGCGATTACACGTAAACGGGAAATGGAATTCTCAAATCCTACTTTGCAAGTGAAATATGAGCATGATCCCGGCATCTGATTGAAAAATAAAAGACACATTAGTGATAGCTGATTGTCTCAGCTACAACATATTAAAATGTGGAAGAAAAACGATAAATATTTACAGAGATACAATCAATTTTCCAAAATTATGCTGACGTCATAATATGCAAATTTAAATTTTGAGTTTGGAGGCCATTATGATGACGTCATGAGTTAATTAAGGGTCAAATGAGACATGAAATCATATCTCCAACTCATAATAGATCCACATATGAAAGAATATAGGGAGTTTCTATCTATTCTGAAGAGTTACAATTAATTTTGTATAGGCATGTTTTTGCCCATGTATTGTGGGTAAAGATAACGCATGCCCGCGCGCGCTGTCAACTTTGACGGACGCTCATTGCGTTATTAAAAGGTGAACAAGTTATCAAAATGCTTTGAAAAAAGTGCCAAATATGAAAACAGAGAAAATTCGGCGATTCTACGTTGCAAAATGCTAGTACGCGCAAAAAACGCTCGCGCATGCGCGTATGCATGATTTTTTGTCAAATGCTCCAAATGGCCTGAAAATTATGCAAAAAATATTTGGGATGATTTGGAGCATTTTAAATTTGTGCGCGCACGTAAACGCGCGGATGAACGCGTACGCGCGCATTTGCGCACGTTTGTTGACCCAAAATTGACCGGACGGATATTGATGTTAATCATGATAATTATGAATGAGAAATAACTTTCCGTTATGAAGATATGATCATAAGTTGATTTTCACAAAATGGCGCCTGGATGACGTCACGATGACGTTGAGTCTATGAAAAGTCACGCAGTTCTAAGTTAGACTAAGATCTATCATCATGGCAAGTTTCATGATAATGGCTTTAGCCATTCTTGAGATATCCTGCGAACAAAATTGAGGAAGAATAATAATAATTTCTTCTATACAGACACAAAATAAATACTAGACTTTAATTCGTCACTTTGACGAATTAGGTGATACGTATGCTCATGTGTAACATAATAAAGAACGCATTTTTACGATTTCATATTTCGTTTACTACTCCCATTATGGTCTATCCATGAGTCAAGTTTCAACTGTAGGGCAGAGGGAAACAGACCAAGAGAATAAGAGGGACGCAAGGCAAGAGAGAGAGAGAGAGAGGGAGATGGTGAAAGAGAAGAGAGATAGATAGATGCAGAGACAGACCAAAAAAGGAGAGGGGCAGAACATGAGAGGAGAAGTAAAAGAGCAAGAGAGAGGAGAGAGAGAGATGCAATTGAGAACAATGCCTTCCAGATGACCATGATTAAAAGTGGTATAGCGCCCCCTTCAGGT
Source organism: Strongylocentrotus droebachiensis (assembly GCA_035222895.1). Taxonomy (NCBI): domain Eukaryota; kingdom Metazoa; phylum Echinodermata; class Echinoidea; order Camarodonta; family Strongylocentrotidae; genus Strongylocentrotus; species Strongylocentrotus droebachiensis. The sequence goes on along the minus strand of JAVYIG010001013.1, from coordinate 247,413 downwards.
ATCCGATTGAGGATTGTTATATATGATAATGGATTAAGTGAAAATAGGGTAATAATAAAGAAAATAGGGTTATTTATTACATTATTTGCGATTCTACGTGTTTTAATACTCAAAGGAGATGGTACAGTGAAAGGTCAAAAAATTAAATGAAGACAAATATTGTTGGAGACACCCGGACTCGAACCATGGATCTCGAGGATAAAAGTCAAGTGCGTATACCGATATACCAAAACATCTCCCTTAGCGATTACACGTAAACGGAAAATGGAATTCTGAAATCTTACTTTGCAAGTGAAATATGAGCATGATCCCGGCATCTGATTGAAAAATAAATGATACACTTGTGATAGCTTATTGTCTCAGCTACAACATACTCGAATCTCAGCGTAAACAAAGCTAAAACAACGGAGATATTGCTCGCGAAAGACAAGAATATAGAATCCACTTTTGAGAAAAAGTCATGTCCCGTAGAGAATGCACGCAAAATGTAAAAAATTGACATGCCTCAATTAATTGCAAGATTACGCCATGATGCCTTTGTCAAAATGAAAAATTGTGGACACTGCATTTGTAGAAATTTGTCTCAGCTAGAACATATCAAAATTTGAAACAAAATCAATCAATATTTACAGAGATACAATCAGTTTTCCAAAAATATGCTTACGTCATAATGTGCAAATTAAAATTTTGAGTTCGGAGGCCATTATGATGACGGCATGATTTAATTGAGGGTCAAATGAGACATGAAATCATATCTCCGACTCATAATCTATCTAAATATGTAACAAATATTGGGAGTTCCTATCTATTCTGAAGAGTTACAATGAATTTTGTACAGGCATGATTTTGCCCATGTATTGTGGATAAAGATAATGCAGATCCGCGCGCGCTGTCAACTTTGGCGGACGCTCATTGCGTTATTAAAAGATGAAAAAGTTATCAAAATGCTTGGAAAAATGTGCCAAATATGATGATAGAGAAAATTCGGCGATTCTATGTTGCAAAATGCAAGTACGCGCAAAAATTGCGCGCGCATGCGCGTGAGCGCGATTTTTTATCAAATGCTCTATATGGCCTGAAACGTATGCAAAAAAAAATTGGGATGATTTAGAGCATTTTAAATTTTTGCGCGCGCGTAAACGCGCGGACGAGCGCGCACGCGCGCATTTGCGCACGTTTATTGATCTGAAATTGACCGGACGGATATTGATCTTAATCGTGATAATTATGAATGAGAAATACTTTTCCATTATGAAGATATGATCATTAGTTGATTTTCACAAAATGGCGCCTGGATGACGTCACGATAATTTTGAGTCTTTGAAAAGTCACGCAGTTCTAAGTTAGACTAAGATCTATCATCATTGAAAGTTTCATGACAATGGCGTCAGTCAGTCTTGAGATATCCTGCGAACAAATTCGAGGAAGAATAATAAATAATAATAAATAATAACAATCTTGACGAAATCAATAGGTGATACGTAGACTTCGTTACGTATCACCTAACTAGACTTTAATTCGTCAATTTGACGAATTAGGTGATACGTATGCTCATGTGTAACATAATGAAAAACGTATTTTCACGATTTCATCTTTCGTTTACTCCTCCCATTATGGTCTATCCATGAGTCAAGTTTCAACTGTGTAGGGCAGAGGGAGATAGAGCAAGAGAATAAGAGGGAGGCAAGGCAAGAGAGAGAGAGAGAGAGAGAGACGGAGAGGGTGAAAGAGTAGAGAGAGAGAGAGAGATAGATAGATGCAGAGACAGACCAAAAAAGGAGAGGGGCAGAACATGAGAGGAGAAGGAAAAAAAACAAGAAAGAGGAGAGAGAGAGAGAGAGATGCAATGGAGAACAATGCCTTCCATATTTCTAGCATAAATAAGCTCTTGTGAATACTGATCATGACAGTGTTGCCGATATTTAAAAAAACACGATTATGTTCATAAATACAATGATGACGATATTAGAATGATGACCATGATTGAAAGTGGCACAGCGCCCCTTCAGGTTTTCGATAGAGGATTAAACTGTTTATTATACTAAACAAGCTCAAAACACTTTTTAAAATAAATATTACAAAATGTACATAGTGATTTATTTAGTCATGATTTAATATAAAATATGAATAAGATATTATTATTGTACCCATCCATAACCCAACATAAATCTAGAAACGATTGTTAGTATGCATGGCAGTGAATGGCCAAACGATAGAAATTGCCTCGAATTTCCTTGGATTAAATTGTTATACATATAAATGAGACAAGCTGAGATGATGCAGAGTGAAATGGGAGAGAGGAGAGAAAGAGAGAGAGGCAGTGACAGAAGGAGACAGATCAAGAGAAGAAGAGGGAAAGGGAAACAGTGAGAGGGAGAGGGTGAAAGTGTAAGAGAGAAGGAGAGGACAAGAGAGATGCAGATGAGAGAGACCAAGAGAAGGAGAGGGGCAGAACAAGACTAGGTGAAGGGAGACAGAGCAAGAGAGAAAAGAGAGAGAGGGGAGAGATGCAATTGAGAAAAATGCCTTCAATATTTCTAGCATAAATAGCTAGGCTCTTAAATTACGATCATGACAGTGTGCCGAAACTACCGTTGTGATATAATGATAATGTTCATGCATACGATAATGACGATATTGATGATGATGAAGATGCCATGATTAAAAGTGGTATAGCGCCCCCTTCAGGTATTCGATTGAGGATTGATAACTGACATGTCACCTATATGATTGAATTTTTGACTATGATTACGTCGTGATAATGTTAAATAGTCTACATAAATCTTGTGGGAAACTTGTCTCAGCTACAACATGCTCAAAAATCAACAAAATCCAAGGAGAAATAACGGCGATATCGCTCAAAAAGACAGAAATGTAGAATCCAGATTTGAGAAAAAGTCATCTCCCATAGGGATTACACCTAAAAAGTAATACATTAAATGTAAATAGGGTAATAATAAAGTAAATAGAGTTGTTTATTACATTATTTGCGATTCTACGTGTTTTAATAATTAAAGGAGAAGGTACAGTGAAAGGTCAAAAAGAAAAAAAAGGAAAGAAAAAAATTGTTGGAGACGCCCGGACTCGAACCAGGGATCTCAAGGTCGGAAGTCAAGTGCGTTACTAATATACCAAAACATTTCACATAGCGATTACACGTAAACGGAAAATGGAATTCTCAAATCCCACTTTGCAAGTGAAATATGAGCATGATCCCGGCATTTGATCGAAAAATAAAGTGCACGTTGGAGATAGCTTATTGTCTCAGCTACAACATATCCAAAGCTCAGCAAAAACAAAGCTAAAACAACGGAGAATTCGCTCGCGAAAGACAGAAATGTAGAATCCAGTTTTGAGAAAAAGTCATGTCCCATAGAGAATACACGCAAAATGTGAAAAATTGACATGCCTCCTTTAATCGCAACAATACGCCATGATGCTTTTGTCAAAATGAAAAATTGTGGGTACTGAATTTGTACAAAATTGTCTCAGCTAGAACATATCAAAATGTGGATGAAAAAAAATTAAAATTTACAGAGATACAATAGATTTTCAAAAAATATGCGAACGTCATAATATGCAAATTGAAATTTTGAGTTCGGAGGCCATTATGATGACATTATGAGTTAATTGAGGGTCAAATGAGACATTAAATCATATTTCCAACTCATAATCTATCCACATATGAAAACATATTGGGAGGTCCTATCTATTCTGAAGAGTTACAATGAATTTTGTATAGGCATGTTTTTGCCCATGTATTGTGGATAAAGATAACGCAGATCCGCGCGCGCTGTCAACTTTGGCGGACGCTCATTGCGTTATTAAAAGATGAACAAGTTATGAAAGTGCTTGGAAAAATGTGCCAAATATGATGATAAAGAAAATTCGGCGGTTCTATGTTGCAAAATGCTAGTACGCGCAAAAAATGCGCGCGCATGCGCGTGAGAGCGATTTTTTATCAAATGCTCTATATGGCCTGAAACGTATGCAAAAAAATTTTGGGATGATTTAGAGCATTTTAAATTTTTGCGCGCGCGTAAACGCGCGGATGAGCGCGCACGCGCGCATTTGCGCACGTTTATTGACCTGAAATTGACCGGACGGATATTGATCTTAATCGTGATAATTATGAATGAGAAATACTTTTCCGTTATGAAGATATGATCATTAGTTGATTTTCACAAAATGGCGCCTGGATGACGTCACGATGATTTTGAGTCTTTGAAAAGTCACGCAGTTCTAAGTTTGACTAAGATCTATCATCATTGAAAGTTTCATGACAATGGCGTCAGTCAGTCTTGAGATATCCTGCGAACAAATTCGAGGAAGAATAATAAATAATAATAAATAATAACAATCTTGACGAAATCAATAGGTGATACGTAGACTTCGTTACGTATCACCTAACTAGACTTTAATTCGTCACTTTGACGAATTAGGTGATACGTATGCTCATGTGTAACATAATAAAGAACGCATTTTTACGATTTCATATTTCGTTTACTACTCCCATTATGGTCTATCCATGAGTCAAGTTTCAACTGTAGGGCAGAGGGAGACAGACCAAGAGAATAAGAGGGACGCAAGGCAAGAGAGAGAGAGATAGAGGGAGAGGGTGAAAGAGAAGAGAGATAGATAGATGCAGAGACAGACCAAAAAAGGAGAGGGGCAGAACATGAGAGGAGAAGTAAAAGAGCAAGAGAGAGGAGAGAGAGAGATGCAATTGAGAACAATGCCTTCCAGATGACCATGATTGAAAGTGGTATAGCGCCCCCTTCAGGTATCCGATTGAGGATTGTTATATATGATAATTGACATGTCACCTATGATTGAATTTTTGACTATGATAACTTCATGATAATGTTAAATAGTCTACATAAATCTCGTGGAAACTTGTCTCAGCTACAACATACTCAAAAATCAACAAAATCCAAGCAGAAATATCGGCGATATTGCTCAAAACACAGGAATGTAGAATCCAGATTTGAGAAAAAGTCATCTCCCATAGAGATTAAACGTAAAAAGTAATGGATTAAGTGAAAAATATGGTAATAATAAAGAAAATAGGGTTGTTTATTACATTATTTGCGATTCTACGTGTTTTAATACTCAAAGGAGATGGTACAGTGAAAGGTCAAAAAATAAAGTGAAGACACATATTGTTGGAGACACCCGGACTCGAACCATGGATCTCGAGGATGGAAGTCAAGTGCGTTACCGATATACCAAAACATTTCCCATAGCGATTACACGTAAACGGGAAATGGAAATCTCAAATCCTACTTTGCAAGTGAAATATGAGCATAATCCCGGCATCTGATCGAAAAGTGAAAGGCACACGTGTGATAGATTATTGTCTCAGCTACAACATATTCGAAGCTCAGCAAAAACTAAGCTAAGACAACGGAGATTTTGCTCGCGAAAGACAGGAGTGTAGAATCCAGTTTTGAGAAAAAGTCATGTCCCATAGAGAATACACGCAAAATGTAAAAAATTGACAGGCCTCCTTTAATTGCAAGATTACGCCATGATGCCTTTGTCAAAATGAAAAATTGTGGACACTGCATTTGTAGAAAATTGTCTCAGCTAGAACATATTAAAATTTGAAACAAAATAAATCAACATTTACAGAGATACAATCAGTTTTCCAAAAATATGCTTACGTCATAATGTGCAAATTAATTTTTTTAGTTCGGAGGCCATTATGATGACGTCATGATTTAATTGAGGGTCAAATGAGACATGAAATCATATCTCCAACTCATAATCTATCTAAATATGAAAAAATATTGGGAGTTCCTATCTATTCTGAAGAGTTACAATGAATTTTGTATAGGCATGATTTTGCCCATGTATTGTGGATAAAGATAACGCAGATCCGCGCGCGCTGTCAACTTTGGCGGACGCTCATTGCGTTATTAAAAGATGAACAAGTTATCAAAATGCTTGGAAAAATGTGCCAAATATGATGATAAAGAAAATTCGGCGGTTCTATGTTGCAAAATGCTAGTACGCGCAAAAAAATGCGCGCGCATGCGCGTGAGAGCGATTTTTTATCAAATGCTCTATATGGCCTGAAACGTATGCAAAAAAAATTTGGGATGATTTAGAGCATTTTAAATTTTTGCGCGCGCGTAAACGCGCGGATGAGCGCGCACGCGCGCATTTGCGCACGTTTATTGACCTGAAATTGACCGGACGGATATTGATCTTAATCGTGATAATTATGAATGAGAAATAATTTTCCGTTATGAAGATATGATCATTAGTTGATTTTCACAAAATGGCGCCTGGATGACGTCACGATGACTTTGAGTCTTTGAAAAGTCACGCAGTTCTAAGTTAGACTAAGATCTATCATCATTGAAAGATTCATAACAATGGCTTCATTCAGTCTTGAGATATCCTGCGAACAAATTCGAGGAAGAATAATAATAATAATAAATAAATAACAATCTTGACGAAATCAATAGGTGATACGTAGACTTCGTTACGTATCACCTAACTAGACTTGAATTCGTCACTTAGACGAATTAGGTGATACGTATGATATTAGTTTACATAACGAATAATGCATTACACGATATCATATTATTTTATAAAATGCTTCTCCCATTATGATCTATCCATATGCCAAGATTAAATTATGTCTCCTTGGTCATCATGGATCTAGGAAAGATAGATTGAGACGATATATGACCATTGACCCTGTGCAGTAACCAGTTACACCTTTGACTCTAATTTACATCATGAATAACGCATTTTGACGATTTTATCTTATTCTAAGAAATGAAAATGTATGTCCCGTCGTAAATGAAAATTCAAAATAAATGTGGGGAATACATTAGCGATCATTTTTAGTTGTGGACGTGAGATTTGCTAGTTGCTTGATAATAAAATCTTTAAATATCGGATGGATATATACTGTCACTGTATAAGGAATGTGGATTAGACCAGAGTTGAATTAACAGGAAATAATGCAGGAAAGAGAAAGACCGACAGGCAGGGAGTGTGACTTGGTTAACAGACGCTAGTCTTTCAACAAATATTGATGAATAATACTTTTATCTGTGAGAACAGAAACCATGGTTGTGGCGGGGTGTTGGAATGCATGTATAGCGGATTAACATAATTATTTCCAAAGAGATGACCTGACGCTTGATTCAGAAATATGTGACTCCATTTTTATAGAAATAGTTTAAGAAAAGAGAAAGAATATTATAGTTGGTGTGGTATACAAACCCCTAAATACTCAGACCGAAATTTTTTCTGAAGCACTGGAGATTGTGTTCAACAAAATAATAACTAGCGACAATGATTTTCGGATGAAGCTGCTTTTTGTCTGTTGACTTTGCTCGTTTTTAATGATATGTAACCGCTGTCTTTTTTTTAAGAATTGAAGTACTAAGTCATTTATATGATGTAATCGCAGACACATGTACAGCCCTATTGAGTTAACTTTTTTTCTATACTTAATTATCTTCTCATTTTTTTCCTTCCATTTACTAGTTGTTATTTTCTATCAACGTTGTTTCATATAATATGTTATTTTCATAATAATATGTATAATGTTCGGTCAGTAACTGTGTTAACTTATTATGGGCATTCCCAACTCAAGCTATGCTTTCGCCTGCTTCCGTAGATGAAAGAGTTCATGCATGGCTGATTGTCAACGAAACGGAGTTAAGTATTTTGTAAATTCTGCTTGTTGCTACGGCAGGCAGCCAGTGAAAACGAATTCCTTTAATAAAATAATGGAAATGCAAGCACTACTTAAAACAAACAGAACTTTGTTATTCCTAGCTCATTTCTCCTGATTGAGGTGTCATATGAAAGAGCAGAAACCCAACTTTCGTGAAATGGGATTTTCTCTTTGAAATTCAGATACCGTCCGCCAAATGTCTTTTTGGTTTCCTCTCTTCAAATTCATTTGAATCACTCATGCGTAAAATATGCATTATATAAGTTGCATCAAATGAAAGAGGAGGATCTAAGCTTTACAAATATGTATCATTTATCAATTATAATTGTGATTAAGTTATGATAAAACATCGATAATTCTAGGTTTCGTTTTTTTGGGGGACGCACTGTATACATTGTGTTTCATATTGTAATGTCGAGAAGTAAATAAACGTTAATAAATACAATAACACCAAAATACAAAGCTTCAACGGTGTATCATATTGACAATTATGGATCTATAGAAGATAGATTGAGACAATATGACTATTGACCACGTACAATGAGCAGCTGCACCTTCGTCTCTAAATGACTTCATGAAGAATGCATTTTCACAATTTCATCTTATTCCATGAAATGCTTTACCCGTCATGTTCTACCTATACTATAAGTTGCTGCGTAGAAATTCAATTAGTTTATTTTGGGGCATTACAAAAAATGGGTTATTAATGTAGACAAATGCTCATCTTCCTTATACAGCTAATTTTATGTATATTATTACCAGAGAAAAAAAGAAGTCAGCCAGTCACTCAATAGTGACTGACAGTAAAATATACAAAGTAAATGGGTTTCATTCAATTGAAAATTTCGACAAGATCTCATCACCTGATTAAAAAACTAAAAGCACCGTTTTTATAGCCCATGGTCTCAGCTATAACATACCAGAATCTGGGAGAGAATAGAGCAGAAATGAGTGAGATAGCGCTGAAAGATTGATGTGATGTAGATTCATAATGTGAACGAAATTCACCCTCCATAGACATAACACGCAAATTAAGAAAATTCTGACATGTGGCCTTTAATTGAATTTTGTACTATGATGACGTCCTTAAAATGAAATTTAGTGTGTATCGATCTTGTAGACAATTGCCCCAACTACAATATATTTAGATATAGAAGAAAATTGATGAATATTGAGAGAAATACACCAATTTGTCCATAAATATAATGACGTCATAATATGCATTTTTGTATTTTGACTTCCAAGGCCATTATGATGACGTCAAGATGTACTTATTGGCCAAATGAGATATGAAATCATACCTCCGACTCATACTCTATCTAAATATGAAACAAAAATTGGCAGTCCTTATTCATCCCAATGGACATTTTATAGGCACGTTTTTGCCCATATATGCTATGTATTGCAAACATCGCGCGTACGGACGGTTATCTTGAACGGACGCTCATTCCGTTTTCAATAGTGATAAAGAGCTAAACATGGTATCAAATTGTTCGGAAAAATATGAGGAATATTCTGTCAAAAGTTTTTGCGGAGGAATTATTTTTCGTTCGGCCGTGACGAACGAAAACGTGCAAAAATGCGTGTTTTGCGTGATTTTTTATGAAATGCTTAAAATAGCCTGAAACGTATGCAAAAAAAAATTAAGACGATTTTGAGTAATTTAAAAAAATTCGCACGCATTAACGCGCGCACTTACGCGTACGCGCATTTTTGCGCACATTTATTGACCTGAAATTGACCGGACAGATATTGACCTTGATCGTAACAAATATGAATGATAAATTACTTTCTGTTATGAAGATATGATCATAAGTTGATTTTAACAAAATGGCGTCTGGATGACGTCACGATAACCTTGAGTCTTTGAAAAGTCACACAGTTCTAAGTTAGACTAAGATCTATCATCATTGAAAGATTCATGACAATGGCTTTATTCAGTCTTGAGATATCCTGCGAACAAATTCGAGGAAGAATAATAATAAAAATCTTGACGAAATCAATAGGTGATACGTAGACTTCGTTACGTATCACCTAACTAGACTTTAATTCGTCACTTCGACGAATTAGGTGATACGTATGATAATGGTTTACATAACGAATAATGCATTACACGATATATTATTTTATAAAATGCTTTTCCTATTATGATCTATCCATATGTCAAGTTTAAATTGCGTCCCCTTGATCAGGGATCTAGGGAAGATAGATTGAAACAATATATGACCTTTGACCCTGTGCAGTAACCAGTTACACCTTTGACTCTAATTTACATCATGAAGAACACATTTTGACGATTTTATCTTATTCAAAGAAATGAAAATGTAATTGATAAATGATTATCATCATTATGATAATGATGATCATGATGATAATGATCATGATCATGATCATGAGCGCGATCCTGACATCTTATTAAAAAAAATGAGGGTTGATTTAGATAGCATATAGTCTCAGCGACAACATACTCAAAAATCAACAAAATCCAAGCAGAAATTAAGGTGATATTGCTCGTAAAAGACAGGAATGTAGAATCCAGATTTGAGAAAAAGTCATCTCCCATAGGGATTACACGCAAAAAGTAATGGATTAAGTGAAAATAGGGTAATAATAAAGTAAAAAGGGTTATTTATGACATTATTTGCGATTCTACGTGTTTAAATAATCAAAGGAGATGGTACAGTGAAGGTCAAAAGGAAAAAAAAGTGAAGCAAAAAATTGTTGGAGACACCCGGACTCGAACCAGGGATCTCGAGGTTGGAAGTCAAGTGCGTTACCGATATACCAAAACATCTCCCATAGCGATTACACGTAAACGGGAAATGGAATTCTGAAATCCTACTTTGCAAGTGAAATATGAGCATGATCCCGGCATCTAATCGAAAAATAAAGGGCACACTTGTGATAGCTCATTGTCTCAGCTACAACATATTCGAAGCTCAGCGAAAATGAAGCTAAAACAACGGAGATTTTGCTCGCGAAAGACAGGAGTGTAGAATCCAGTTTTGAGAAAAAGTCATGTCCTATAGAGAATACACGCAAAATGTGAAAAATTGACATGCCTCCTTTAATCGCAAAAATACACCATGATACTTTTGTCAAAAATAAAAATTGTGAATACTGGATTTGTAGAAAATTGTCTCAGCTAGAACATATCAAAATTTGAAAGAAAATTAATCGATATTTACAGAGATACAATCAATTTTCTAAAAATATGCTGACGTCATAATATGCAAATTAAAATTTTGAGTTTGGAGGCCATTATGATGACGTCATAAGTTAATTGAGGATCAAATGAGACATGAAATCATATCTCCGACTCATAATCTATCCAAATATGAAAAAATATTAGGAGTTTTTATCTATTATAAAGAGTTACAATTAATTTTATATAGGCATGTTTTTGCCAATGTATTGTGGATAAAGATAACGCAAATCCGCGCGTGCTGTCAACTTTGACGGACGCTCATTGCGTTAATAAAAGGTGAACAAATTATCAAAATGCTTGGAAAAATGTACCAAATATGATGACAGAAAAAAAATCGGCGATTCTATGTTGCAAAATGCCAGTACGCGCGAAAACGCGCGCGCATGGGCGTGTGCGTAATTTTTTTATCAAATGCTCCATATGGCCTGAAACGTATGTAAAAAAAATGTGGGATGATTTGGAGCATTTTAAAAAAATTCGCGCGCGTAAACGCGCGGACAAAAGCGTACGCGCATTTTTGCGCGCATTTTTTGACCTGAAATTGACCAGACGGATATTGATCATATTCATGATAAATATGAATGAAAAATTACTATCCGTTATGAAGATATGATCATTAGTTGATTTTCACAAAATGGCGCCTAGATGACGTCATGATAACTTTGAGTCTTTGAAAAGTCACGCAGTTCTAAGTTAGACTAAGATCTATCATCATTGAAAGATTCATAACAATGGCTTTATTCAGTCTTGAGATATCCTGCGAACAAATTCGAGGAAGAATAATAAATAAATAAATAACAATCTTGACGAAATCAATAGGTGATACGTAGACTTCGTTACGTATCACCTAATAATAATAATAATAAAGAAAAATCTTGACGAAATCAAAAGGTGATACGTTGACTTCGTTACGTATCACCTAATGATTCCTTCAAAATTTGCAATTTCAACTTTCGATCGAAAATTTTAACATGATCCCAACATCTGATTAAAAAACAAAGTCACCCTTTTTCATAGCCCATGGTCTCAGCTATAACATATCCAAATTTGGGAGAAAACAAAGCACAAATGAGCGAGATAGTGCTGAAAGATGGATGCGATGTAGATTCATAGTGTGGACAAAATTCACCCTCCATAGACATAACACGCAAATGACGAAAATTCTGACATGTGGCCTTTAATTGAATTTTTGACTATGATGACATCATTTAAATGAAAATTGGTGTGGACTGATCTCGAAGACGATTGCCTCGGCTACAACATATTAAAATCTAGAAGAGAATCGATGAATATTAAGAGAAATACACTAAATTGTCCATAAACATAATGACGTCATAATATGCATTTTTGTATTTTTGACTTCCAAGGCCATTATGATGACGTCAAGATGTACTTAATGGCCAAATGAGATATGAAATCATACCTTCGACTCATACTCTATCTAAATATGGAAAAAAAATTGGCAGTCCTTATTCATATCAATGGACTTTTTATGGGCATGTTTTTGCCCATATACGCTATGTAATACAAAAATCGCGCCTGCGGACGGTTATCTTGAACGGACGCTCATTCCGTTATTAATAGTGATAAAGAGATAAACTTGGTATCAAATTGTTCGGAAAATTATGAGGAATATTCGGTCAAAAGCTTTTGCGGAGAAATTATTTTTCGTTCGGCCGTGACGAACGAAAACGTCCAAAAATGCGTGTTTTGCGCGATTTTTTATGAAATGCTTATAATGGCCTGAAACGTATGCAAAAAAAATTTAAGACGATTTTGAGCAATTTTAAATTTTACGCGCGCATTAACGCGCGCACCTACGCGTACGCGCATTTTTGCGCGCATTTATTGATCTGAAATTGACCCGATAAATATTGACCTTGATCATGACAAATATGAATGAGAAATGGCTTTCTGTTATGAAGATATGATCATAAGTTGATTTTCACAAAATGGCGTCTGGATGACGTCACGATGACTTTGAGTCTTTGAAAAGTCACGCAGTTCTAAGTTAGACTAAGATCTATCATCATTGAAAGATTCATGATTATGGCTTTATTCAGTCTTGAGATATCCTGCGAACAAATTCGAGGAAGAATAATAATAAATAATAATAATAATAACTAGAAATTGAATTCGTCATGGTGACGAATTAGGTGGTCTGTTTTTAATTTTATGATCATTGAAAAGTACAAAAAGTAAAAAAAATGAAGAAAAAAAATTGTTGGAGACGCCCGGACTCGAACCAGGGACCTCGAGGTCGGAAGTCAAGTGCGTTACCGATATACCAAAACATTTCCCGTAGAGAATACACGTAAACGGAAAATGGAATTGTCAAATTCCTCTTTGCAAGTGAGATATGAGCATGATCCCGGCATCTGATCGAAAAATAAAGGGCACACTTGTGATAGCTCATTGTCTCAGCTACAACACACTCAAAGCTCAGCGTAAACAAAGATAAAACGACGGAGATATTGCTCCCGAAAGACGATAATGTAGAATCCAGTTTTGAGAAAAAGTCATGTCCCATAGAGAATACACGCAAAATGTGAAAAATTGACATGCCTCCTTTAATCGCAAAAATACGCCATGATGCTTTTGTCAAAATGAAAAATCGTGGCAACGACATTTGTTGAAAATTGTCTCAGCTAAAACATATCAAAATTTGGAAGAAAATTGATCAACATTTACAGAAATACAATCAATTTTCCAAAAATATGCTGACGAATTTTCGATACACTGCAATCAGTTTGCCTAGGGTGTGATTGTTACGTCACAATGGAGTTCGGGCATAGTGCGCATTTTGTTATACACGTAATATACATTGTCATTGTCACCAGCAGCTGGTGCGCGATGAAATGTACAACTGGGTCAATTATTGCTCACTAGTTTCACACGCATTTTGCCGTTGACTTTTCAGATCGAGCCATAATATTTTTTTCTATACAGTTAATAATGTATTTCGAATAGGCATGTTTTTGCCCATATATGCTATGTATTACAAGAGCTCGCACGCACAGACGTTTACCTTAAACTGACGCTCATTTCGTTATTAATGGTCATAAAGAGATAAACATGGTATCAAATTGTTCGGAATAAAATGGGCAATACTATGATAGACAAAAAAGGCGATTCTAGGTTGCGTAAGACCATTACGAACACAAACGCGCGCGCAAATTTATGCGCGCGCAAAGGTGTGCCCACGCAAAAATCTCGAAATGCTTGAAATGGCCTAAAACGTACTCTAATTTGATCAAAAAGTGATTATGAGCATTTTTTATTTTTGCGCGCACCGACGCGCGGACGGACGCGTACGCGCGCGTTTATTGACCATAAGTTGACCGGATGTATATTGACCATAATTGTTATAAATATGAATGAGAAATGATTTACGGTTATGAAGATATGATCATGAGTTGATTCTCAGAGCACTTCACAAAATGGCGCCTGGATGACGTCACGATATTTTGATGAACTTGAAAATGTTCCTGTCACGTTTCAAGATGATGACCTATGACTGTGTTAAATTTGAAAGAAATTGGACGGTTCAATTTTGAGTAATCGTGCACACAAAAGAGTGGTCACAAATTTATTTTAATTGAATTGTGTTTTTGTACAAATTCAATTAAAATACTAGAAATTTAAATCGTCATGGTGACGAATTAGGTGGTCTGTTTTCAATTTTATGATCATTGAAAAGTCAAAAAAGAAAAAAAAATGAAGAAAAAAAATTGTTGGAGACGCCCGGACTCGAACCAGGGACCTCGAGGTCGGAAGTCAAGTGCGTTACCGATATACCAAAACATTTCCCATAGCGATTACACGTAAACGGAAAATGGAATTCTCAAATCCCACATTGTAAGTGAAATATGAGCATGATCTCGGCATCTGATCGAAAAATAAAGGGCACACTTATGATAGCTTATTGTCTCAGCTACAACATACTCAAAGCTCAGCGTAAACAAAGATAAAACGACGGAGATATTGCTCGCAAAAGATGAGAATGTAGAATCCAGTTTTGAGAAAAAGTCATGTCCCTTAGAGAATACACGCAAAATGTGAAAAATTGACATGCCTCCTTTAATCGCAAAAATACGCCATGATGCCATTGTCAAAATGAAATATTGTGCAAACTGCATTTGTAGAGAATATTCTCAGGTAGAACATACCAAAATTTGAAAGAAAATTAATCAATATTTACAGAGATACAATCAATTTTACAAAAATATGCTGACGTCATAATATGCAAATTGAAATTTTGAGTTCGGAGGCCATTATGATGACGTCATGAGTTAATTGAGGGTCAAATGACACGTGAAATCATATCTCCAACTCATACTTTTTCCAACCATGATATAAAAGTTGGGGTCAATGGACTATCTGAAGAGCTATTTCGATTTTTAAAATGGAATGTTTTTGATCAAATTTGCACTATATTGCCCATAGCAGTACGCGCGGATTTTGAACTTTGACGCGCGCTCACGGCCTTATGAAAGGTCAAGAGTGACTGAAATTAATGTAAATTGTCATTTACGGTAAGAGGAATCTAAATCATGTAAAAAAAAATGAATTTGACCTTTTCCGCGCGTTGTGAGCGCGCGCAACGCGCGCGTTGACACGTACGGACGGAAAATTTTGAAATGCTTAAAATGACCTGATTCGTACTCTCCTTTAATAGTTAAGTGATTTTGAGCATTTTTAAATTTTGACGCGCACGTACGTGCGCGTCGTGACCTTTATGTGACCTTTGATGACATGACCTGTTGACCCTTGACCTGAAATATATGTGATATGAATATGAATGACCTTTGCTTATGCATCATGAAGATATGATGGATAACGTGATTTCACAAAATGGCGCCTGGATGACGTCACGATGACTTGATGACCTTGAAAATGTTCCTGTCACGTCTCATGACAATGACTTATAACTGTGTCAAAATTGAAAGAAATTAACACAACCGATCTTGAGTTAACCGATAAACAAAAAACGGGAAGAAATAAAAATAAAGAATAATAAATAAATAAAGAAAGAAAATTCTGACGAAAACAATAGGTGATCTGTCGAAAACGACAGACCACCTAATAAAGAAATAAAGAAAGAAAATTCTGACGAAAACAATAGGTAGTCTGTCGAAGACAGACCACCTAATAATAATAATAAAGGAAATCCTGCAAAGTTCTAGGAAATGTGCAATTTCAACTTTCAATTGAAAATTCCGACATGATCCCAACATCTGATTAAAAAACAAAGTACACCGTTTTTGTAGCCCATGGTCTCAGCTATAACATACCAAAATTTGGGATAAAATAGAGCACGAATACGCGAGATAGTGCTCAAAGATGAGTGTCATGTAGATTCATGATGTGAACGAAATTCACCTTCCATAGAGATAACACGCAAATTAAGAAAATTCTGACATGTCGTCTTTAATTGAAATTTTCACCATGATGACGTCATCAAAATGAAAAACAATGGGCATTCATCTTGTAGAGAATTGTCTCAGCTACAACATATCTAAGTTTGGAAGTGAATTAATCAATATTGACAGAGATAAAATCAATTTCCCATACAAATGATGACGTCATAATACGCAAATTCGTTTTTTGAGTTCCAAGGCCATTCTGATGATGTCACGATATATATAATGGCCAAATGGGACCTAAAATCATATCTCCAACTCATATCCTATCCAAATATGAGAAAAAATTGGGGGTTCTGTGGACTTCCTAAAGAGCTATAATGGATTTTGCATAGGCATGTTTTTGCCCATATATGCTATGTATTACAAGATCTCGCGCGTACGGGCGTGTATTTTAAACGGACGCTAATTCCGTCAATAATGGTCATGAAAAGAAAAACATGGTATCAAATTGTTCGGAAAAATATAAGGAATATCCTCGTCAAAAAGACGTACTAGGAAATTATCTTTCGTTTGGCCGCTACGAACGAAAACGCGCAAAAATGCGTGTTTTGCGCGATTTTTATGAAATGCTTAAAATGGCCTGAAACGTATCCAAAATGAATTTGAGACGATTTGGAGCATTTTGAAATTTGCGCGCGCGTTTTTTGACCTGAAATTGACCGGACTGATATTGACCTTGATCATGGTAAATATGAATGAGAAATGGCTTTCGGTTATGAAGTTATGATCATTTGAGATTTTCCAAAAAAAACACAAAATGGCGCCTGGATGACGTCATGAAGACTTGATGACCTTGAAAAGGTTCCTGTCACGTCTCATGACAAGGACCTATGACTGTGCCTAAATTGAAAGAAATTGACTGGACGGATCTTGAGTTATCCGACACACAAAAAAGTGGAAGAAATAAAAATAAAGAAATAAAGAAAGAAAATTCTGACGAAAACAATAGGTAGTCTGTCGAAGACAGACCACCTAACTAGAAATTTAATTCGTCATGGGGACGAATTAGGTGGTCTGTCTTCAATTCTTATGATCATGCTCATCTTCAATTCAATTACCCAATAAAATGATGTTAATGTAAAATGATGTATTGAGATATGAATTGATGAATGAAGTACTAATGAACTGATGAAGTGATAGATTGAACTGTCGTGAAAGAACTGAATTGATAAGCTAAACGGATGAACTGATGAACTGAACTAAACTGATGAGCTGAACTGATGAACGAAATATTGAGAAATTATCGTGATTCATAATGATCATGATCAAATTTAATGCAAACAAATATTAAAATAAGTAGGCCTAATGAATATGACACAAAGTATTGAAAATAAACTACTTAATCATGATTATCATTATTGTCATGATGACGATAATGATAATCATGATGATGATAATCATGATCATGATGATGTTGATGAGGATGATTATCATCATTATGATAATGATGATGATAATGGTGATGATGACGATGATAATAATGATAATGATGATGATAATCATGATCATGAAGATTTTGATGGGGATGATTATCATCATTATGATAATGATGATGATCATGATCATAAGCGTGATCCTGACATGTGATTGAAAAAAGTGAGGAAATATTTAGATAGCATATAGTCTCAGCTACAATATACTCAAAAATCAACAAAAACCAAGCGCAAAAAACGGCGATATTGCTCGCGAAAAAAACAGGAATGTAGAATCCAGATTTGAGAAAAAGTCATGTCCCATAGAGAATACACGCAAAATGTGAAAAATTGACATGCCTCCTTTAATCGCAAAAATACGGCATGATGCTTTTGTCAAAATGAAAAATCGTAGCGACGGCATTTGTTGAAAATTGTCTCAGCTAAAACATATCAAAATTTGGAAGAAAATTGATCAACATTAACAGAGATACACTGCAAACAGTATGCCCAGGGTGTGATTGTTACGTCACAATGGAATTCGCTCATAGTGCGCATTTTGTTATATGCGTAATATACATTGTCCTGGTCACCAGCAGCTGGTGCGCGATGAAATGTACAACTGGCTCGATTATTGCTCACTACTTTCCCACGCATTTTGCCGTTGACTTTTCAGATCGAGCAACAATATTTGTTCTATACGGTTAATAATGTATTTCGTATAGGCGTGTTTTTGCCCATATGCTATGTATTAAAAGAGCTCGCACGCACAGACATTTACCTTGAACGGACGCTCATTTCGTTATTAATGGTCATAAAGAGATAAACATGGTATCAAATTGTTCGAAAAAAAATGGGCAATACTATGTAAGACAACAAATGGCGTTTCTAGGTTGCGTTCGATCATTACGAACAAAAACGTGCGCGCAAATTTATGCGCGCGCAAAGGTTTGCGCACGCAAAATTCTCGAAATGCTTGAAATGGCCTAAAACGTACTCTAATTTGATCAAAAAGTGATTATGAGCATTTTTTATTTTTGCGCGCACCGACGCGCGGACGGACGCGTACGCGCGCTTTTTTTGACCTAAGTTGACCGGACGGATATTGACCATAATCGTTATAAATATGAATGAGAAATGATTTACGGTTATGAAGATATGATCATGAGTTGATTCTCAGAGCACTTCACAAAATGGCGCCTGGATGACGTCACGATATTTTGATGAACTTGAAAATGTTCCTGTCACGTCCTAAGATGATGACCTATGACTGTGTTAAATTTGAAAGAAATTGGACGGTTCAATTTTGAGTAATCGTGCACACAAAAAAGTGGTCAGAAATTTATTTTAATTGAATTGTGTTTTTGTACAAATTCAATTAAAATACTAGAAATTCAATTCGTCATGGTGACGAATTAGGTGGTCTGTTTTCAATTTCATGATCATTGAAAAGTCAAAAAAGAAAACAAAATGAAGAAAAAAATTGTTGGAGACGCCCGGACTCGAACCAGGGATCTCGAGGTCGGAAGTCAAGTGCGTTACCGATATACCAAAACATTTCCCATAGCGATTACACGTGAACGGAAAATGAAATTCTCAAATCCCACGTTGCAAATGACATATGAGCATGATCCCGGCAGCTGATTGAAAATTAAAGGGCACACAAGTGATAGCTTATTGTCTCAGCTACAACATACTCAAAGCACAGCAAAAACGAAAATAAAACGACGGAGATATTGCTCGTAAAAGACGGGAATGTAGAATCCAGTTTTCAGAAAAAGTCATGTCCCATAGAGAATACACGCAAAATGTAAAAAAATGACATGCCTCCTTTAATCGCAAAAAAACGCCATGATGCTTTCGTCAAAATGAAAATTCGTGATGACTGCATCTGTAGAGAATTGTCTCAGCTAAAACATATCAAAATGTGGATGAAAATTGATCAATATTTACAGAGATACAATCAATTTTCCAAAAATATGATGACGTCATAATATGCAAATTGAAATTTTGAGTTCGGAGGCCATTATGATGACGTCATGAGTCAATTGAGGGTCAAATGAGACATGAAATCATATCTCCAATTCATACTCTATCAAAATATGAAAACAAAATTGGGATCACCTTGCATCCTTAAGCGCTACAATGTATTTTGTATAGGCATGTTTTTGCCCATGTATGCTATGTATTACAAGAGCTCGCACGCACGGAAATTATCTTAAACGGACGCTCATTCCGTTATTAATGGGCAGAAAAAGGTGAAAAAGGTATCAAAATGCTTGGGAAAATGTGCCAAATACGATGACAGAGAAAATTTGGCGATTCTATGTTGAAAAATACCAGTACGCGCGAAAACGCGCGCGCATGTGTGTGCGCGCGTTTTTTTGCAAAATGCTTAGAATGGCCTGAAACGTATGCAAAATGAATTTGGGACGATTTTGAGCATTTTTATTTTTTGCGCGCGCGCTGTCGCGCGGACGTACGCATGCGCGTGCGTTTTCTGACTTGAAATTGACCGGACGGATATTGACCTTAATCATGATAAATATGAATGAGAAATGCCTTTTCGTTATGAAGATATGATCATGAGTAAAAAGTACCAAAAAAAACACAAAATGGCGCCTGGATGACGTCATCAAGACTTGATGACCTTGAAAATGTTACACTGATGTCTCATGACAATGACCTATGACTGTGCCAAAATTGAACGAAATTGATTAAACCGATCTTGAGTTATCCTGTTCACAAAAAAGTGGGAACAATAAATAAAAATAAAGAATAATAATAATAATAATAAAGAAAGAAAATTCTGACGAAAACAATAGGTGGTCTGTTGATAACAGACCACCTAACTAGAATTTAAATCGTCACGAGGACGATTAAGGTGGTCTGAAATATGAGCATGATCCCGGCATCTGATCGAGAAATAAATGTCACATTTGTGATAGCTTATTGTCTCAGCTACAACATACTCGATGCTCAGCGAAAACGAAGCTAAGACGACGGAGATATTGCTCGTGAAAGACGGAAATGTAGAATCCAGTTTTCAGAAAAAGTCATGTCCCATAGAGAATACACGCAAAATGTAAAAAATTGACATGCCTCCTTTAATCGCAAAAAAAAAGCCATGATGTTTTCATCAAAATAAAAATGCGTGGATACTGCATCTGTAGAAAATTGTTTCAGCTAAAACATATCAAAATTTGGATGAAAATTGATCAATATTTACAGAGATACAATCAATTTTCCCAAAATATGATGACGTCATAATATGCAAATTGAAATTTCGAATTCGGAGGCCATTATGATGACGTCATGAGTTAATTGAGGGTCAAATGAGACATAAAATCATATTTTCGACTCGTACTTTACCGAGATATGAAAAAAAAATTGGGGTCATCTTTGCATCCTAAAGAGCTACAATGGATTTTGTATAGGCATGTTTTTGTACATATATGCTATGTATTACAAGAGCTCGCACGCACGGACGTTTACCTTGAACGGAGGCCATCATAAATACGTCATGAGTTAATTGAGTGTTCGAACGGAATTTACCTTAAACGGACGCTCATTTCGTTATTAATGGTCATAAAGAGACAAACATGGTATCAAATTGTTCGGAATAAAATGGGCAATACAATGATAGACAAAAAAAGGAGATTCTAGGTTGCGTACGACCATTACGAACACAAACGTGCGCGTAAACGGAAAATGGAATTCTCAAATCCCACTTTGTAAGTGAAATATGAGCAGGATCCCGGCATCTGATCGAAAAATAAAGGGCACACTTGTGATAGCTTATTGTCTCAGCTACAACATACTCAAAGCTGAGCGTAAACAAAGATAAAACGACGGAGATATTGCTCGCGAAAGACGAGAATATAGAATCCAGTTTTGAGAAAAAGTCATGTCCCATAGAGAATACACGCAAAATGTGAAAAATTGACATGCCTCCTTTAATTGCAAAAATACGCCATGATAACATTGTCAAAATGAAATATCGTGGTAACTGTATTTGTAGAGGATTGTCTCAGCTAGAACATATAAAAATTTCAAAGAAAATTAATCAATATTTACAGAGATACAATCAATTTTCCAAAAATATGATGACGTCATAATATGCAAATTGAAATTTTGAGTTCGGAGGCCATTATGACGTCATGAGTTAATTGAGGGTCAAATGAGACATGAAATCATATCTCCGACTCATATTTTATCACGATATGAAAAAGAAAATTGGGGTCATCTTGCATCCTAAAGAGCTACAATGGATTTTGTATAGGCATGTTTTTGCCCATATATGCTATGTATTGCACGATCTCGCGCGTACGGACATGTATTTTAAACGGACGCTAATTCCGTCAATAATGGTCATGAAAAGATAAACATGGTATCAAATTGTTCGGAAAAAGATAAGGAATATCCTGTCAAAAATACGGGTTAGGGAATTATTTTTCGTTTGGCCGCTACGAACGAAAAATCGCAAAAATGCGTGTTTTGCGCGATTTTTATGAAATGCTTAAAATGGCCTGAAACGTATCCAAAATGAATTTGAGACGATTTGGAGCATTTTACAATTTTGATGCACGCGTACGTGCGCGTCGAGGTGCGCGCGCAAAATTTGTTGACATTTTTAGTTGACCTTTGACCTGAAGTTGATGTATACTAAATATGGTTGATTTTTGATAACTCGTTATCGAGATATGATAATGACCTGATGTTTACAAAATGGCGCCTGGATGACGTCACGATGACCCCATGACCTTGGAAAAGGTTTCGGGAACTTGATATTATAGGGCCTGATGACTGACAGAAATGGGAAGGAAATTGACCTAGCAGATTTCGAGTAAACGTGTACACAAAAAAGTGTACGGAAGAAATAATACAAAATCGAGTTTTTGTACAATTCCAATTAAATTACTAGAAATTTAATTCGTCACGAAGACGAATAAGGTGGTCTGTCTTCATGTCTGATGGTAGATTATACTATTTACTATATTGAGAAAGGTAGAAGTTATATAGACATGTAAACAATGATGATGATGATGATGATGATCTTGATAGTAATGGTGATGACGATGATGACGATGATAATGATAATGTTAATGATATTGATGATCATGAGCATGATCCTGACATCTTTTTGAAAAAATAAGGGGTGATTTAGATAACATATAGTCTCAGGTACAACATACTAAAATTTGGGAGAAAACTGTTGAATAACAACCGAGATACTGGTCAAAACATATTGTCATACAGATTCATGAAAAAAGTGACCTCCTATAGACATAACACGCAAATATGACAAATTATGCAATGTCGCCTTTAATGGAATATTTTACTACGATGACGTCATCTAAATGAAAAATAAATGCCTGTTTCTGGTAGAAAATTAGCTCAGCTACAACATATCAAAATTTGGAAGAAAATTGATCAACATTAAGCGAGATACAATCAATTTTCCAAAAATATGCTGACGAATTTTCGATACACTGCAATAAGTTTGCCTAGGGTGTGATTGTTACGTCACAATGGAGTTCGGGCATAGTGCGCATTTTGTTATACACGTAATATACATTGTGATTGTCACCAGCAGCTGGTGCGCGATGAAATGTACAACTGGGTCAATTATTGCTCACTAGTTTCACACGCATTTTGCCGTTGACTTTTCAGATCGAGCAATAATATATTTTCTATACAGTTAATAATGTATTTCGTATAGGCATGTTTTTGCCCATATATGCTATGTATTACAAGAGCTCGCACGCACAGACATTTACCTTAAACTGACGCTCATTTCGTTATTAATGGTCATAAAGAGATAAACATGGTATCAAATTGTTCGGAATAAAATGGGCAATACTATGATAGACAAAAAAGGGCGATTCTAGGTTGCGTAAGACCATTACGAACACAAACGTGCGCGCAAATTTATGCGCGCGCAAAGGTGTGCCCACGCAAAATTTTCGAAATGCTTGAAATGGCCTAAAACGTACTCTAATTGGATTAAAAAGTGATTATGAGCATTTTTTATTTTTGCGCGCACCAACGTGCGGACGTACGCGTACGCGCGCGTTTATTGACCTTAAGTTGACCGGATGGATATTGACCATAATCGTTATAAATATGAATGAGAAATGATTTACGGTTATGAAGATATGATCATTAGTTGATTCTCAGAGCACTTCACAAAATGGCGCCTGGATGACGTCACGATATTTTGATGAACTTGAAAATGTTCCTGTCACGTCTTAAGATAATGACCTATGACTGTTTTAAATTTGAAAGAAATTGGGTGGTTCAATTTTGAGTAATCGTGCACACAAAAAAGTGGTCACAAATTTATTTTAATTGAATTGTGTTTTTGTACAAATTCAATTAAAATACTAGAAATTTAATTCGTCACGAAGACGAATAAGGTGGTCTGTCTTCAAGTCTTATAATAGATTATGATATTTACTATATTGAAAAAGGGAGAAGTTATATAGACATGTACACAATGATGATTATGATGATGATGATCTTGATAGTAATGATTATGATCATGATGATGGTGACATTGATGATGATGATGATGATATTGATGATGAGCATGAGCATGATCCTGACATCTGATTGAAAAAATGAGGAAATATTTAGATAGCATATAGTCTCAGCAACAACATACTAAGATTTGGGAGAAAACTGTTGAATAACAACCGAGATACAGGTCAAAACACATTGTCATGCAGATTCATGTTTTGAAAAAAGTGACCTCCCATAGACATAACACGCAAATATGACAAATTATGCATTGTCGCCTTTAATCGAATATTTAACTATGATAACGTCAGCCAAATGAAAAATAAATGCCACATTTTTGATAGAGAATTATCTCAGCTACAACATATTAAAATCTGGGAGAAAATCTAACACCGATAAGTGAGATAATCTCAATTAAACAAAGACAAAAATGACGTCATCAACAAAATACATTTGTTTGAGTTTAGATGCCAATATGATGACTTTGTTTCACTTTGTACGAGTCAGAGTGGTATGAAATCATATCTCCAACTCAAGCTTTCTCCAACCATGATATAAAAATTGGGTGTCGATGGGCTATCTGAAGAGCTATTTCGATTTTTAAAATGGCATGTTTTTGATCAAATTTGCATTATATTGCCCGTAGCAGCACGCGCGGATTTTGAACTTTGACGCACGCTCACGACCTTATGAAATATGAAGAGTGACTGAAATTAATGTAAATTGTCAATTACGTTAAGAGGAATCCAAATCATGTAAACATTTTGAATTTGACGTTCTCCGCGCGCTGTGAGCGCGCACACCGCGCGCGGGGACACAAACGGACGGAAAATTTTGAAATGCTTAAAATGACCTGATTCGTACTCTCGTTTAATAGTTAAGTGATTTTGAGCAATTTTAAATTTTGACGCGCACATACGCGCGCGTCATGACCTTTATGTGACCTTTGATGACATGACCTGTTGACCCTTGACCTGAAGTATATGTGATATGAATATGAATGAACTTTGAGTACGCATCATGAAGATATGATGGATAATGTGATTTCACAAAATGGCGCCTGGATGACGTCACGATAATCTGATGACCTTGAAAATGTTCCTGTCACGTCTCATGATGATTACCTATAACTGTGTCAAAATTGAGAAAAATTGGGTGGATGGATATTGAGAAATCGGTTGCACAAAAAAGTGGAGAAATAAATAAAAATAAATAATAATAATAATAATAATAATAATAAAGAAAGAAAATTCTGACGAAATCAATAGGTGGTCTGTTGATAACAGACCACCTAACTAGAAATTTAATTCGTCACGAAGACGAATAAGGTGGTCTGTCTAAGTCTTATGATAGAATTGAGAATGGGCGAAGTTATATAGACATGTAAACAATGATGATCATGATGACCATGATGATGATCATGATAGTAAAGGTGATGATGATGATGATAATGATAATGTTATATGATGATAAAAACGATAATGTTAATGATGATGATGAGCATAAGCGTGATCCTGACATCTGATTGAAAAAATAAGGAAATATTTAGATAGCAAATAGTCTCAGCTACAACATACTAAAATTTGGGAGAAAACTGTTGAATAACCACCGAGATACTGGTCAAAACACCTTGTCATGCAGATTCATGTTTTGAAAAAAGTGACCTCCCTCAGACATAACACGCAAATATGACAAATTATGCATTGTCGCCTTTAATGGAATATTTAACTATGATGACGTCATCGAAATGAAAAATGAATGACATATTTTTGATAGAGAATTATCTCAGCTACAACATATTAAATTCTGGGAGAAAATCGATCACCGATAAGTGAGATAATCTCAATTAAACAAAGACAAAAATGACGTCATCAACAAAATACATTTGTTTGAGTTTAGATGCCAATATGATGACTTTGTTTCACTTTGTACGAGTCAGGGTGGTATGAAATCATATCTACAACTCATGCTTTTTCCAACCATGATATAAAAATTGGGGGTCGATGGACTATCTGAAGAGCTATTTCGATTTTTAAAATGGCATGTTTTTGATGAAATTTGCATTATATTGCCTATAGCAGCACGCGCGGATTTTGAACTTTGACGCACGCTCACGGCCTTATGAAATATGAAGAGTGACTGAAATTAATGTAAATTGTCAATAACGTTAAGAGGAATCCAAATCATGTAAATATTTTGAATTTGACCTTTTCCGCGCGCCGTGAGCGCGCACACCGCGCGCGGGGACATGTACGGACGGAAAATGTTGAAATGCTTAAAATGACCTGATTCGTACTCTCGTTTAATAGTTAAGTGATTTTGAGCAATTTTAAATTTTGACGCACACATACGCGCGCGTCATGACCTTTATGTGACCTTTGATGACATGACCTGTTGACCCTTGACCTGAAGTATATGTGATATGAATATGAATGAACTTTGAGTACGCATCATGAAGATATGATGGATAATGTGATTTCACAAAATGGCGCCTGGATGACGTCACGATGACATGATGATCTTGAAAATGTTCCTGTCACGTCTCATGATGATTACCTATGACTGTGTCAAAATTGAGACAAATTAAGTGGATGGATATTGAGAAATCGGTTGCACAAAAAAGTGGAGAAATAAATAAAAATAAATAATAATAATAATAATAATAATAATAAAGAAAGAAAATTCTGACGAAATCAATAGGTGGTCTGTTGATAACAGACCACCTAACTAGAAATTTAATTCGTCACGAAGACGAATAAGGTGGTCTGTCTTCAATTCTCATGATAATGCTCATCTTCAATTCAATTACCCAATAAAATGATGTTAATGTAAAATGATGTATTGAGATATGAATTGATGAATGAAGTACTAATGAACTGATGAAGTGATAGATTGAACTGTCGTGAAATGAACTGAATTGATAAGCTAAACGGATGAACTGATGAACTGAACTAAACTGATGAGCTGAACTGATGAACGAAATATTGAGAAATTATCATGATTCATAATGATCATGATCAAATTTAATGCAAACAAATATTAAAATAAGTAGGCCTAATGAATATGACACAAAGTATTGAAAATAAACTACTTAATCCTGATTATCAATATTGTCATGATGACGATAATGATAATCATGATGATGATAATCATGATCATGATGATGTTGATGAGGATGATTATCATCATTATGATAATGATGATGATAATGGTGATGATGATGACGATGATAATAATGATAATGATGATGATAATCATGATCATGAAGATTTTGATGGGGATGATTATCATCATTATGATAATGATGATGATCATGATCATAAGCGTGATCCTGACATCTGATTGAAAAAAGTGAGGAAATATTTAGATAGCATATAAGTCTCAGCTACAATATACTCAAAAATCAACAAAAACCAAGCGCAAAAAACGGCGATATTGCTCGCAAAAGACAGGAATGTAGAATCCAGATTTGAGAAAAAGTCATGTCCCATAAAGAATACACGCAAAATGTGAAAAATTGACATGCCTCCTTTAATCGCGAAAATACGTCATGATGCTTTTGTCAAAGTGAAAAGTCGTGGCGACGGCATTTGTTGAAAATTGTCTCAGCTAAAACATATCAAAATTTGGAAGAAAATTGATAAACATTTACAGAGATACACTGCAAACAGTATGCCTAGGGTGTGATTGTTACGTCACAATGGAGGTCGCTCATAGTGCGGATTTTGTTATATGCGTAATATACATTGTCATGGTCACCAGCAGCTGGTGCGCGATGAAATGTACAACTGGCTCGATTATTGCTCACTACTTTCCCACGCATTTTGCCGTTGACTTTTCAGATCGAGCAATAATATTTGTTCTATACGGTTAATAATGTATTTCGTATAGGCATGTTTTTGCCCATATGCTATGTATTAAAAGAGCTCGCACGCACAGACATTTACCTTGAACGGACGCTCATTTCGTTAATAATGGTCATAAAGAGATAAACATGGTATCAAATTGTTCGGAAAAAAATGGGCAATATTATGTAAGACAACAAATGGCGTTTTTAGGCTGCGTTCGACCATTACGAACAAAAACGTGCGCGCAAATTTATGCGCGCGGAAAGGTGTGCGCACGCAAAATTCTCGAAATGCTTGAAATGGCCTAAAACGTACTCTAATTTGATCAAAAAGTGATTATGAGCATTTTTTATTTTCGCGCGCACCGACGCGCGAACGGACGCGTACGCGCGCGTTAATTGACCTTAAGTTGACCGGACGGATATTGACCATAATCGTTATAAATATGAATGAGAAATGATTTACGGTTATGAAGATATGATCATGAGTTGATTCTCAGAGCACTTCACAAAATGGCGCCTGGATGACGTCACGATATGTTGATGAACTTGAAAATGTTCCTGTCACGTCTTAAAATGATAACCTATGACTGTCTTAAATTTGAAAGAAATTGGACGGTTCAATTTTGAGTAATCGTGCACACAAAAAAATGGTCACAAATTTATTTTAATTGAATTGTGTTTTTGTACAAATTCAATTAAAATACTAGAAATTTAATTCGTCACGAAGACGAATAAGGTGGTCTGTCTTCAAGTCTTATAATAGATTGTAATATTTACTATATTGAAAAAGGGAGAAGTTATATAGACATGTACACAATGATGATTATGATGATGATCTTGATAGTAATGATTATGATGATGATCATCATGATGATGTTGATGAGGATGATGATCACGATCATAAGCGTGATTCTGACATCTTATCGGACAAATGAGGGGTGATTTAGATGACATATAGTCTCAGCGACAACATACTAAAATTTGGGAGAAAACGGTTGAATAACAACCGAGATACTGGTCAATACACATTGTCATGCAGATTCATGTTTTGAAAAAAGTGACCTCCCATAGACATAACACGCAAATACTTCTTTCACGCACCCACCTGTGTCTCTTACATTCTAATCTTTCAAACAAGAGATGCAAATCACCCGGAGACCCAACAACCCTGGAAATTAATTCAATGAATATAAAAAGGGATAAATGTTGCTATGTCCGTCCACACTAGCGAGCCCACATGCTTCTGGCTATTACACACCTGTAATCCTCACTTCCCCTCTCATACTATTTCGATAGTGTGAACAGACCCGGCAACAAGGAAAAACCCTTCCAATTGTAATACAAATCTATTTCCCAAATTTGCCTAATTAAATTTAAGTCAACTGTGGCGACACGCCCAGCGACACCTAATCCAATCGGCCAAGCCGAAAAAGTAGAGCCAACTCATATTCTATCCAAATATGAGAAAAATGTGGGGGTTCTGTGGACTTCCTAAAGAGCTATAATGTATTTCGTATAGGCATGTTTTCGACCATAATTATATGCTATGTATTACAAGAGCTCGCACGCACAGACATTTACCTTGAACGGACGCTCAATTCGTTATTAATGGTCATAAAGAGATAAACATGGTATCAAATTGTTCAATATTGTATTCAATATTTCCAGCACTTAACAGAGTTTAATATTTATTATATAGAGAAAGAGAGAATAGACATGTGAACAATATATTGGTCCATTGAATGGACGCAAACATTGCATATACCGTACCTGGGCTTATAACTGGAAAAATATAAACGTCTGGGAAGGAGACTAGCATCATAGAAGGATTCAGATTTCCCGTAGGGTTGTACGCACACTATTGACATTCCTCTCCCAGAAATATAACACGCAAAATTAAGCATTTTATTACATTTTGTTGTGATTATATATATATATATATACATATATCGTGTTATATAGTAGTCGAAGAAAATGATCAAAAAAAAATAAGAAACGAAAGCCCCCCCAAAAATAATTCTCTACGGATTCGATCCCGAGTCATTGATTAGGAAAGTCGGGTGCTTTGACCAATAGACCAAGTAAGTCACGGTGCTGATCTACGTTATTTAGAGTTTATATATTGCATTTTGCAAATGCGAACGCGCACAGCCTGCGCGCGCGAACGAACGCATAAATGACCACCATACCAATACAAAAAACGTACACAATTCTTCAGATTTGTATGTCCGTATAGTGCAGTGCATAGATCTACGACGTGTGCATAACTACAGTAGCCTACACATGTTACAACTTATCTATGTACTGACTGTTGCTTTTGGACTTGCTTGGACTTGGAGTTGTTACTTTTAACAGGGAGGTGCTTTGGATAATTTGACCGTGTTTGAAGGTGTAAGTATTTTAGGATCATGCTGATATAAAATAAAGTAATATTAGTTAATGTTTGAATTTAAAACCATAATCTTAGTCTAACTAAGTTAGTAGGGTGTCTGATCGCGCACTCGGTTTTGTGTGCTAAAATCCTTCCATAGAGATTGCACACACCCCTATGCAGTCTATGTACATTGTGCGCTTAAGAAAAAATGATCAATGCTTGTACCCGGCCCCCCCCCCCCCCCCCCCCCCCACTCAGAGGTCGGAATGACCGCATGCGTGTTGCCAAAATGTCCGGTAAAGGGGTACTTTTCGTGCGACAAAGGTGTTTTGGACGAGGTGTATCCAAAAATAGCTTGTGAACGCATTCTCATTAGAACTGACAGATGGATTACTATTTAACTCAGGACATCTTGCAGAGCCAATGAACTGAGTAGATTTTAGGGTCATGAGGTCAAAGATCAAAGGGTCATATATGTATATGAGAAATTGCTTGTAATCACGATATTCTGAGAACCTGTTAATGGATTACAATTGAATTTGAATTCGAAAAATTTCTTCTGTCTTGGTTTGTAAAATTGCTCTATGACGGAGGCATCATTTTCGACTGCACGCAGTCGAATTCCATCTAGTTAAAATATAGATTCGGCCTGGATAGATATCACATAGTCCCATATACATCTTTCTGTGTACAGTGCGTTTAATTTACCAAAACTGGGCAAAATTTTGTATCATTTTGATGATTCCAGAACCTTGCAGTACACACCAATACTTATAGATGATCAACCTTTTCTGATCGATTCCACAACGTTTCTTTTCACAATGCAATTAAATTGCATGACCAGAACTGGTCTATACCTTTAATAATATAATTTCAATTAATATACAAATACGATACAGTGGATTCTAACTAGACATACCATGTTTGTTACAGGTGGATTTGGTGGACGAGGAGGAGGACGCGGTTTCGGTGGACGCGGAAGGGGAGGATTCGGCGGAGGAAGGGGACGAGAAGGTATGTCTTGAATTTTATTTTCACCATCTTCGGAACGGTAGTTACTAAGGCAGGCCTTCTCAACTAGTTTATTAGAAGCGCCAAAACAAAAATGAATTTAGGTTGAAGTGCCAACCTGTATGTTTGGTGACTGTGTTACGAGGGAGCGTAGCGACCGAGCCGATACCGGGTGGGGTCCAGGGGGCGAAGTCCCTGGAAGCTAGTGGATTTTAGGGCTTTTTTGAGGCCCAGATGTGGAATTTTTTAACACCTTTTTGTTCCATAAAACATTAATCATAATTTCATATTGATGTGAATTAATTAGTACAATTCCTGGCTAAAATCTACACTGGAAGTTAATTTATATGTAGTTATTTTGGTGCAATAAACACGGAAAATTTCAAAATAAATTGAAAATCAAACAAACAAAATGGCTTGCTTACATTTTGAGCTCAACTTCGACTGCGACTTTTTGATTTTTCAGAGTTTTTTTATTTTAAAATAAATTGTTTTAATTTTGTTCTTTCTTTAATTTTTAATTTTTAATTTTTATTATTTTTTTGGAACAGCCGCGCGCCACTCTGACTGACCGCAAGCGCCACGAGTGGCGCGCGCGCCGCCAGTTGAGAAGGCCTGTACTAAGGACTTTGATGGATGAAAATTATCATCACAATATGATTGATTTCAATCCAAACAGATAAGATCATTCTCGATTTTCATGCCTCCGCTACAAAGTAGCCAGAGGCATTACTCTCAAACTGAAATAGCTTGTAATCACGATATTCTGAGAACCCGATAATGGATTACAATCAAACTTGATAATGGATTACAATCAAACTTGAATATTAAAAATTGCTTCCGTTTTGGTTTGTAAAATCGCTCTATAGCGGAGGCATCATTTTCGACTGCACGCAGTCTAAGTTCCATCTAGTCTTATTGTGTTAATCAAAAGTTAAATAATAATTATTCTGTGTGTGTCGCGTAGTCCCACATACATCTTTCTGTGTACAGTGCTTGTAACTTTACCAAGACTGGGTCAAATCTCATCATTTTGATGATCCAGATCACACCAATAATTATATGCTAGCTGAGCAACCTTTTCTGATCGATTCCACAACGTTTTTTTCACAATGCAATCGCATGACCAAAACTGGTCTTTGCCTTTAAAGGTACTATGTCCCATTTGCAGGCCAACAAAATGAAAAGGTTAAATTCCAACAGCATTTGAAAGATAATACTAATTTAGAACTTCCCTAAAAAAAGGGGGGCTTGAAAATGTCTTTAAGTTGGAAAATAACGACTATTAGTTGTCGAATCGACTTAAGAGCTATAGATATACATATATTGTCACATGTATAGATGGGTGAAGCTCTCCTCTATCATATGATACCAACAAATCTGATAATAATTCATACTTGGATGAACACTGGCCATTTTTGAAAGGGTATGAAAATTAGATTGTGCAAGATTTGGCTGTTCGATTAGCTGAGCGAGAAGTCCCCCAGCATAACAATTGTTAATGATCTGATGAATTTATGATTAATTACGATGGATATGGGTTTGTGCTGTGTATGATCTGTCCCACCTCTTGCCCCACCCCACCCAACTACATTTAAAGGAATATGAAATCCTGATTTTTAGTGTTATTGTGTTAATCAAAAGTTAAATAATTATTATTCTGTGTGTGTCGCGTAGTCTCATATACATCTTTTTGTGTACAGTGCTTGTAACTTTACCAAGACTGGGTCAAATCTCATCATTTTGATGATCCAGAACCTTTCAGTACACACCAATACTAATATGCTAGATGATCAACCTTTTCTGATCGATTCCACAATGTTTTTTTCACAATGCAATTGCATGACCAAAACTGGTCTCTGCCTTTAAAGGTACTATGTCCCATTTGCAGGCCAAAAATATGAAAAGGTTCAATTCCAACGGCATTTAAAAGATAATACTAATTTAGAACTTCCCTAAAAAAGGGGGGCTTGAAAATGTCTTTAAGTTGGAAAATAACGACTACCGTATTAGTTGTCGAATCGACTTAAGAGCTATAGAGCCAGTAAGTAATGGTCTGATTTTGAGACCATTGTACCGAATGGTCGTACATTTTATGCTGCGCAAAGATTTAATCAGTTTAATTTTGGCCATTACAAGCAGAAGTGGGATATTGATGTAGACACAAATGCTAATGTACCCTTTACAGCTCATTTTATGTACATGTATGTTATTACCAAAGAAGAAAGCCAGTGAGTCACTCCATAGTGTCTGACAGTGAAGTCTAGCAAGTAAACAGGTTTCTTTGCATAATTTGAATATTAGGACACTGCTAACGTTTAAATTTCACAGATAGGACATACATGACATATTCATAATTCCTGCAAAGTTCTACAAAATTTGATGTTGGCTGCAAAAGGGACATAGTATTTATAAGCATTGAATGAGGGCTCACTATTTGTATTTATTTTTGTAATATATTCATATTGGTATTTTATGAAATGCAATTGTTTTTTTTCTTTTCTTTTTTTATTTCAGGTTATTGACTGTTTTTCAGAGTTGCAGAGAGTAAGTTGATCTGCTTAAGAAGGCTGAAGTCAAGTAGTTTTTAAATTAAAGCTACGATGGAATGAAACAGATCTGCATAATTGGGAACATAATTAAACGTGGCATAGGAAAGCTATGGCTTAATAAAATTTTCTATATAACATTTTTGACACTTCCGTAGGTATGTAACATAATTTTGTGGACAATTCTCAATACTCTTCCATTGGGTGTTGCTAAAATTTGAAGAGAATCCATGAATTATGTAAGGTGTCAATAAAGAAGAAAAGGTTTTTTTATTTAAACACCTAGTGCAAACGTATAGATGTTTTTTCATTTTAGTCCAATGCAATACATATAGTACTTGGATAAGTCAAAAATTGCTATGGTTAAAAGTCTACATGTAGCCCAACCTGTTTTGTCCTATTATTTTATGATCCTTCTAAATCAAAATTTGTCTAAGTGAAAGCTATTTTATGGGTCCCATAAGATTTGAGTTAGGCCATTAAAAAAAATATACATGTTTAGCGTCCCTGCCCGCTTCCTTTTGGGGGCCGCCTCCTATTTTTATTTTTTTTTTTTTATTTTTTTTTTTTACAATTTTGATGATGGCTAGGTGGCTTCCAAAGAATCAATGGAATCTTGATACATATTTGTACTGCCCTCATGTTATCTGAAAGAAAACTATCAGGATGGATAATTAATCTAGGTGACCTTCGGGGAAAAATCAATTCTAGCATGTTAATTTAGCATCAAAAGTGCATAAGGGAAGTAGTGTTTTGTCAAGTCCAGGGCCCTGTTGTATAAAACTATTGTATCTTTACAATTAATGGTATCTCTGCAAACTATGGTAATTACCATAGCAACACTGCTTGATAGCTGATCAAAATCAAGAAATCAATGGTATTTCAGACTTTGTTCATGTATGGATATGGAAAGAACAATGGTCTGTTTAGTGAATTTAAAGGTCAGATGTTATTCATAGCAGTCATTGTATGATACTATGAAATGGCTCATTAACATGATAAGTTAGAGGAACCATTTTAAGAACCATGTTATGATTTGGATGTTGTATGCATATTTATCTTTTGGCAGTGGCCTAATGTTAGACATAAATACATGGTTTGATAATGTTTTGTATATATTTTTTTCCTTTAACAGTTCATACTACTAGTAACAACGAGGTCATCACTGGGTGTTTGGACAAACCAGGGTTCTTTCAGTGACGGTAAATATTGGAATGCATATTCTGTCTCTCATTTTTTAGGGTTGGCTCCACAATTTGGTAGGCACTTTTGACTGAGGCTATGTTGACAAGAAGCGGAGTTGATTTACATGAAAGGTCACCAACTATGAATATTCATTACAGGTCCTACATACCATGCGTTTCCTATTCGACTATGAATATTCGCCTCATCTCCTTTACGTTAGCAAACCAACCTCCTTGCCGCGCCCAGCTCCCGAAATAAACTTATAAATATTCAAATGAAATGTAGTGCCTGATGGATCAAGAAGCCTACTAATTATGCCACTGATGGCTGACCTTTTGTAGTAAACACTTCCGCCTCCCGTCAAGTTCACCTCAAAAGTGCCTAGCAGCCAATTATTATTTTTTTATTTTTTTTATTTTTTTATTTTTTTTAAATTCTGTGTGTGTGTGCCATTTTCAATGGAAAAAATGCCCATTCTGTCCTCTAAAGTATCCTACAACCATCTTACATCGGCAATTTGGGGATGTTCATTGGTTCATCGAACACACCAGTCGTGACGAAATCATGCATATTCAGCCAATGATCCATAACAAATTTTCTTCCTGTTTGTAGGAACTGTAAGAGGCATTGATCCATGTAACGTACAGTCCTTGTTTATTTTTAAGAATATAACTTTTGTCAGTAAAATACAACTTTTGGGATTAAAGTATACAGTTTTTGAACTCCAGAGGTTGGCAGGTCTGAGTACGTAAAGTACATACATACGTATTACGTACACAGTACATGCAGTCTAGTCATTACGTCACGATCACATCACCATGGTACCAGCACGCACATAGTAGTGTTTTGTCAAGTCCAGGGCCCTGTTGTATAAAACTATTGTATCTTTACAATTAATGGTATCTCTGCAAACTATGGTAATTACCATAGCAACACTGCTTGATAGCTGATCAAAATCAAGAAATCAATGGTATTTCAGACTTTGTTCATGTATGGATATGGAAAGAACAATGGTCTGTTTAGTGAATTTAAAGGTCAGATGTTATTCATAGCAGTCATTGTATGATACTATGAAATGGCTCATTAACATGATAAGTTAGAGGAACCATTTTAAGAACCATGTTATGATTTGGATGTTGTATGCATATTTATCTTTTGGCAGTGGCCTAATGTTAGACATAAATACATGGTTTGATAATGTTTTGTATATATTTTTTTCCTTTAACAGTTCATACTACTAGTAACAACGAGGTCATCACTGGGTGTTTGGACAAACCAGGGTTCTTTCAGTGACGGTAAATATTGGAATGCATATTCTGTCTCTCATTTTTTAGGGTTGGCTCCACAATTTGGTAGGCACTTTTGACTGAGGCTATGTTGACAAGAAGCGGAGTTGATTTACATGAAAGGTCACCAACTATGAATATTCATTACAGGTCCTACATACCATGCGTTTCCTATTCGACTATGAATATTCGCCTCATCTCCTTTACGTTAGCAAACCAACCTCCTTGCCGCGCCCAGCTCCCGAAATAAACTTATAAATATTCAAATGAAATGTAGTGCCTGATGGATCAAGAAGCCTACTAATTATGCCACTGATGGCTGACCTTTTGTAGTAAACACTTCCGCCTCCCGTCAAGTTCACCTCAAAAGTGCCTAGCAGCCATTTTCCCTATCGCATATAGCCGATATCAGCCGATATCAGCTCTTGATACCGATATCGGGGACAACAATGTTGGCACATAAAGTTCCAGTTCCAGTCGATAGCTATAGCGAGCATACACTGATATTTCCTTGCTTTTTTTCGTGCGTGATTGTTCTGCTGAAATCATGTTTTGCATCGTTAGTGTAACATTGCGTGGCTTCACAGAAGAATCCCATTTGAATATTAACTGTATAAAAACACGATTATTCGCTAGATTAGGAACAAAAGGGAGTTTTTGCTAGGCTGACCACGTCTACTAATACATTGTCAACTACGTTCTGGCCAGACTCTGAAGTTCAGTTGCTAGTGCTCAATAGACACTTTCACGGTTAAGGCCGACATGTTATTTTACGAGTAAACATTGCGTCATCAATATTTTCAGCCGCGCATGTATTGTTGCGTCACTGCCTGCGCCGCTCACGCACATCATTTTGACATGCCAGGGGGCGCCATTTTTTTGGCTCAAGTATGAACATGCAAGGGATAATGTGATTAGATTTTGGAGTCATAAGGTCAAAGTTCAAAAGCCACAGAAGTCGGTATATACCGGTACTTAAAAATGGTTCGTTCTCATGATACGTATGCATAAGGGAAGAACACTGATTAGGGTAAATTCTGGGGTTACGAGGTTGAAGGTCAAAGGTAATAGAGATCATTAATTACATGAAAATGTCAATTTTCGCGATAACTTTAGAACCCTATGATGGATCAGCATCATATTTGGCTCATGTGTACATGTGGGAGGGATAACGGTCTGATTAAAGTTGGGGTCATAAGGTCAAAGCCCATAAAGTTTATTGAATAAATGAAAGTAGCTGCACATGTCTGCTCTGGTAATGGCGGAGGCATAAATTTTGACTGCGTGGTAAAGCATTCATCTAATTTCATAATTGCATGTCTTTGTACTGAGTTCTCATTGTAAAATAGATGTATAAGTTTGTTATTAATGAAAGTATGTAATAATGCTTTGGTAGAGTTTAGGGCTGCACAATATTCCATATTTGGCTATTTTATATCAGTAGGTTTGATATCAAAACATGATGATACATTATATTGTCCCCCATGAATAAATCAAATTTACATACCATTTTTTCTTCAACTTGGTAATGCATAGACAGGTGCACTGGCAAGAGAAAAGTGGTTGGGTAGACCTTTTTATGATATTTTACCTTGGAAACTGATGGATTGGATAAGGGATAATGATTGATGACAATATGAGGAAGTTTTATCAGAAACATTGATATTTGGTATTTCTTTACATTGACGTGAGAGGTGATAATCCCAATATTGTTTATTTATTGAAGTTTCAATTTTACGATATTGTGATATTATCATGATATTGTGCAGCTCTACTAAAAGTTGATTGGTTATTGATTGTATTTTTGTTAAATAAAACTCTCTTGTTTTGTATTTTTGCAGGTTCTGTAGACGTTGAAGACTTCTGAGAGGGCAGAGCGTTTGTTTTCTTTCTCTATTGTTCTGTTCAGTGCATCTAGCACAATTTGTGATAAAACACAAGTGTAACTAACAATTCTTCTGTCCTTGTACTGTTTTGTGAAATTTTATGTTTGTAACTTTCTATCCCTTTGTTTTTTTAGTGTCTGGCAAAAAGCTGTAAGTACACAAAAAACTTGTTTTGTGTAGAAATATTTGTCGAACTCACTAACCTGGGCCAGCAAATGCCTGGTCCTGCATGTCCTGCAAGTTCCGAAACGAAAGAAAAAAAGAAAAATACTGTCATTGAATTGAAAAAAAAAGAAAAATACTGTCATTGAATTGAAAAAAAAAAAAAAAAAAAACCTCGGCCAGCCACAGCCTGGTCCTGAAACGAAAGAAAAAAAGAAAAATACTGTCATTGAATTGAAAGAAAAAGAAGGAAGAAGCATTTGAGTTTGATTGATTATAGAGAGGATTGATTACAAACTGTGGAGCTGAACTGATAAAACATTTTGAGGCAAATTATCAAGATATGAACGAGAGATTGATTGATCGAGTGTAAAGTGTAAAGAAAGAAAATTGAATCGGGATATATAGAGTTTTAGAAATAAATGCGACATTGATTGATTGGAGAGAGAATAAGAAAGAAAATTAGTTGAAGATATACAGAGTTCCAGAATTACAAGTGAGTTACATTGATTGCAAAGAGAGAAAAAAGAAAATTGAATCAGGATATATAGAGTTTTAGAAATATAAGCGAGCTTGATTGATTGGAGAGAGAATAAGAAAAAAAATTAGTTGAAGATATACAGAGTTCCAAAATTATAAGTGAGTTACATTGATTGCAAAGAGAGTTGAAAGAAAATTAGGTGATATACAGAGTTCAGGAAATATAAGTGAGGTACATTGATTGCAAAGAGAGAAGAAAGAAAATTGAATCGGGATATATAGAGTTTTAGAAATATAAGCGAGGTACATTGATTGCAAAGAGAGAAGAAAGAAAATTGAATCGGGATATAGAGTTCCAGAATTATAAGTGGGCTACATTGATTGCAAAGAGAGAAGAAAGAAAATTGAATCGGGATATATAGAGTTTCAGAATTATAAGTGGGCTACATTGATTGCAAAGAGAGAAGAAAGAAAATTGAATCGGGGTATATAGTTTGATTGGAGAGACAATAAGAAAAAAAATTAGGTGAGGATATACAGAGTTTCAGAATTATAAGTGAGCTAGATTGATTGCAAAGAGAGAAGAAAGAAAATTAAATCGGGATATATAGAGTTTTAGAAATATATGAGCAAGCTTGATTGATCGGAGAGTTGATAAGAAATAAATTTGGGTCAGGATATATAAGTGAGCTTGCTTGCAGAGAGAGTAAGAAAGAAATTTTAATTGTTTTAATCATACAGAGAAGAAATAGTATACAGGAGTTCTGGAAATATAAGTGAGCGTTATTGAGTACGCCAATTACAGGGTGCAGAGATTCCGAGTAAAGAGAGTAATTCCCAGATTTGGGTCTAAATACAGCTTGATTGACTTCATCAAAAATCACAAAATGAAGGTCAGTGATAGAAATACTGAACGCCATGTTGAAGAGACTTTAGAGTGTTATATATGTGGAAAAGATCTTGATGGCAAGGAGAATGAAGTGAAATGTGAAAGTTGTCCTAACTCTTACCATGTGGCATGTATGAATATCTCTTGTGAAGATAAATTTAGTGACATTACACTTGTATGGATTTGCCTTTGCGGAGATAACAATATTTCTGTACGTATGTTTGACCATCTAGGTATCCCTATTGATGTCAACCAATACGAATGCATCAGTCCAGAACATGAGATCATGGAAGAGCCTGACGGCACACCTGATGAATGCTTTACCTCAAGAGAGATTGAAAGAAGCCGTAGAGGCCGCTTTACAAAGATGAAAAGGTATGTGAACAAAGGACATAAGCGGTCGATATCCCCCAAAGAAACAAATACAAAAAAGAGGAGAAATGAAAGGTATGTTGATGACTGTAAGAATACGTCAACATGTGATCAGTCGGAAAATGTAGAAAATGCAGTTGGCAAGGAAAAGGAATCTGGTTCAAGATGGGACTCGATAAGATCACGAAAGGCAAAACGCTTGGAGAAAAGACAAGGAATGATTTCTGTAGATAACAAATACAGACATGAGGATGAGTGTTCACATGAGAACAAAAGAGAAAAGGGAGTGACATACATAGGAAAAGCAATGAAGCATCTGTACCGCAAATCAAACAGGAAAATCAAAGTTCCAAGTACTGAAAACCAATCAAAAATGACACAAGACAATGAAAAATCAAAAACGAGTGTATCAAGCACAAAGAAACAAATAGAGGTGCCGGAGATCAGTGAAAATGATTTGAAGGTAACACGTACAGGTACGGTTTCTCATGAAGAGACAAACATGTGTGAAGATGGTAATGACGAACATTGTTTGAAGTCGAATGAGATGGCTATGTTGTACAGTAAACAGAAATCTCCTAGTGAATGGTCTTCTTCAGATCTTGATGCTCTTGTAACATGTTCAATTGATATGCTTTCTGCTAGCCCTGATGACGTATCTGAGAGTATTTGTAAGAAAGGTGATGACACATCTCTTGGCGAACCAAAGACAGGACCTATTACCAAGTACGCACATCCAGACTCACTGGTCAATACCCTTGAAGAATCACTCAAGAATTGTGATGGCTGTCTTATGAACTTTGGTAAGCAGACTTTTCTCATAATGTCACATGAAACAGGTTACTACATCTTTGATGCACATTCCAGAAGTAGAAAAGGGTGTCAAAGTAAGCAAGGAAAAAGCATTCTCATGCATACTAAAACTTGGCTCGGAATATACACTTATTGCATACAATTGTTGAACTCTATGAAGCTCTCGTGTGAGGAGACATACAAGCTGACACAGGTGACAGTTGCACACAGGTCAAGTACTGATGCATTGAAACACACAATCCCAACAGATACAATTTCACAGGATAAGGTAGATGAAAGTCTGATGGTAATCCAAACTGAAGATCGTTCCGTATCTAAACCTGAATCAAGCCAAGATAAAGTACATGTAACACTCAATTGGAAAGTGCAAGCAGAACCTACCAAACCCACTGATGAAATAGATGTTGATCTCAAATCATACAGGAAAGTGCAAGCAAAACCTACCAAACCCACTGATGAAATAGATGTTGATCTCAAATCATACAGGAAAGTGCAAGCAAAACCTACCAAACCCACTGATGAAATAGATGTTGATCTCAAATCATACAGGAAAGTGCAAGCAAAACCTACCAAACCCACTGATGAAATAGCTGTTGATCTCAAATCCTACAGAGTTCATGCTGGTGGCAAAAACCAAAAAAAAGGTAAAGCAAGGAACAAGAAAGGTCAGTTCACCAAAGCAAAAAAAGTTCATGATGGAAATAACTCTTCTGATAAATCAGAGATTAGATTTGACAAAGATGAAGGAATAGAATTAGCAGTAAATAATGAGAAGCTGGATACAAAGAAATCTATGAATGCAGGTGAAAATGATGAAAACTCAGACCAGCATATTTACAATATCAAAGACGATAAAGGTTCAGATGGAGTTGTGCAGGCTGATTCAAAGAATAATCTGTTGAAACTGAATTTTGATGAAAATAGGAAAATTGAAATAGATAATGATAGTGGCAGTGATATTCATATACCAGTGAAACGTTCGTGTGCAAGAACTTGTATAGAATCTGATACAGACACAAGTCCTGGATATGATATATTCGATAGAAGTGTTTCACCAGAACGCAATATGCCTTTGAATGTTTGTGATAGACCAAAAGATATGCCCAGAAATGAACAAGTAGACAATGTCTGTGAATCAGTATTGAAAAATGATGATATGATGACAATTGATTTGACATATGTTTCAGATGGTCTAGAGGAAGATGCAATGTTTGATAATGAATTAAAGAATAAAAGCTTTGATACAGGTAAACATGATTCAGACAATGATACTGATATGTCACTAAATGATCATGCTCATTCAAGAAATCCTTTAGAATCTTCTTCAGATTCAAATATCAAAGATGAAGACATTGAAAAGGCAATAGATGTTAATATGTACACATGTACTGATGAAACAGAAACAGAAGTTGAATTTGTAGCAGATCTTGGATTACGTGATAGACCAGATAAAGATTTCAAATTTGTACCCCTCCAGAATAATGACAAACAGAACATTTGTTCAAAACTGAATATCAGATATATAGGCAAAGGCTGTGATTCAAGGTTAGATAGAAATAGCTGTATTGGAGTTCCTTTACAGAGTAAACAAATTACTGGTGATGGCAATTGTTTCTTTCGTGCAATTTCCTATGTAATTTCTGGAACTGAGCTTAATCATGCAATTTTAAGAAATGCCACTGTGAAACATTTATTGCAAACCAAGGACATGTTTAGTAATACATTGAGGCAAGAATATAGAACAGTCAGAGAATATGTTTTGAAACGTAGAATAAAGGAAGACGGAACGTGGGCTACAGACACTGAAATTAGCGCTTTAGCAAATTTAATCGATACTGATATTTATTCATACAATGACCAAGTACCATGTTGGCAATTGTTCTCTGCAAAGAAACCTGGAAGAATAAATATTGTAACATCTGATAAGGGAATTTATATACTGTACACAGGAAATGTTCATTTTAATGTTGTTGAATCTGTAGATTTTGTCAATTTCAATTCATTAGAACAGACAAGAACAACTAAAGAAGATAGAACGTCAAAGAGAACTTTGTCATGTCCATCAATTCAGGCTGATGTTAAAGTAAAGCATGTGTTCAAGAAGTGTAGATCCAAGTGTCAGATAGAGGAAGAAATTGATGAAGTAGTGGATAAGTCTCCTGAAACATTTCAAAACCATGTTGATCCAAAGGGAAAAAAACGTAGGCTCACGTTGGAAACTGGTACGATAAATCACGATGAGAGGAAAGGTACTGCAAATCTTTTTCACATGACATATGAACAGTGTGCAAGTAATCAATCTGAATCAGTCGTTCACAACGAACGTAACACCAAGGATGAAACCCTTGAAAGTGATCACAAAGACAAATGCACGAGAGTCGACACACAAAGAACGCTTGTTGCCCAAGGGACATTCAATCAAGGTGATACAAGATTTGGTGACTTAAGTGGAAAGCAGTGTGTTACCAATTCACTATCTGCACTGTTGTATAGCAAGGTAAAAAATGCCAATGATTGGAAAAGTACAGATCTAGACAGGATTTTGAATAACGGTAATGAATTATACTGTTACATACGGCAATCCACTTCACTCGACAACGAATACTTATTGATATCTGATCTATTTGAATATTTGGATGCGTACAATGAATTGTTTAACATAGTATGCCGTGAACCAGTCACTGGATTGTTAGATGGAGATGAATTGATATTGGCCCAGTCTCTTTCGATGACATTGAAGCAAGCAATCGAACAAGAACTCTGTACTGATTCTGATGCATGTTTTGTGACATTTGCTGGAAGTACTTTGATTGTATTATCTGGTCAAGATGGTTTCTTTGTATTTGATTCACATTCCAGAAGCAGTCGAGGTTTTCAGATTGATAACGGACACAGCGTTGTACTTAGTACTCCAAGTTGGCAAGGTGTGTACAAGCATTGCATGAGGTTAGCAAAAACAAGGGGATGTCCCATGCACACTGAATATGAGGTAACTAGTGTATGTGCAAAAGCAACTTCCGGTAAGAATGAAACCTTGAAAGGCTATCCACAGTTACAGGATGTTTTTTGTAGTCAGATTCCATCGTCAAATAGTCACAGTGAAAGTCAGTTTGAAAGCTCTGGATGTTCCATACATTGTGAAAGCTTTGATGAAGTTCAAAGATTGGATGAGAGTGTTTCCCCACAAAAGATGATTGATAACCCAAATGTATTTCTCTTCCCTGAAAAAGCAAATGAAACAATCATTCATGATGTACATTATAACGGTCAGCAATTAAAACTGAAGAGTGTGACAATTGACTTAACCAAATTAAAAGAATCACAGCTAAATAATAGTCGTCTTCTGAACGGAAATGACTCTATAAATACAGAATATGAAAATGAACAAAAAGGAGATTCCAAAAATTGTACTAAATCCGGGAATAACTCTGATAGATTGAATTTAGTGAACAAAGTTCAGAATTCCAACTCTATCTTAAGCAGAAAACGAAAATGGAGTAACCTCGAAAGCGATGCAAAAGTTGATGTCGACCTTGGCAAGGAAATTCGAAAAACCAAATTGGTAAAAATGAATGAGAACGACAGCTTAAGAGTTGATGCAAGCGAATGTGTAGATAGTCATGATGAATTAATAATAATTGGAGAAGTTCATGTTAGAAATGTAGACCATGGAAAGAAAAAACGTAAAAACAAACACAATTCTAATAAAAGAAGGAAGCGCAAGAGACAGTATATGAGAGAAAAACGAGCCCTGACCAAAGATGAAATCATTAAGAAAAAGGAAAAGTGTATTCACAATGCGCAAATGAAAAAAAATAAAATGAAAAATAAATATCAAAATGATT
Source organism: Strongylocentrotus droebachiensis (assembly GCA_035222895.1). Classification (NCBI taxonomy): domain Eukaryota; kingdom Metazoa; phylum Echinodermata; class Echinoidea; order Camarodonta; family Strongylocentrotidae; genus Strongylocentrotus; species Strongylocentrotus droebachiensis. The sequence goes on along the minus strand of JAVYIG010001013.1, from coordinate 202,438 downwards.
TAACCTACAAAATAGAAAAAAAGAAAGAAGTAAAACAAAGGCAAAAAGAAATGTATGAAGAGGATTCAAATTTCAGGAACATACAGCTAAATATTATGAAAACCAAATATCATTTTGATTCACGTTATAAAAAGAAAATTTTGTATGGAAATAAACAAAAATATTTGAGAAATGAAGGATTCAAAGAAAATGTTAAAACTGCTATGAGGATTAAAATGAAAAATAAATATTGGAACGATGAACTATTTAAACAAATGCGCAAGAGTAGAATAAGAAGTAAATACCAGCATGATGAACTATTTAAACGAATGCACAAGAGTAGAATAAGAAGTAAATACCAGCATGATGAACTATTTAAACGAATGCACAAGAGTAGAATAAGAAGTAAATACCAGCATGATGAACTATTTAAACGAATGCACAAGAGTAGAATAAGAAGTAAATACCAGCATGATGAACTATTTAAACGAATGCACAAGAGTAGAATAAGAAGTAAATACCAGCATGATGAACTATTTAAACGAATGCACAAGAGTAGAATAAGAAGTAAATACCAGCATGATGAACTATTTAAACGAATGCACAAGAGTAGAATAAGAAGTAAATACCAGCATGATGAACTATTTAAACGAATGCACAAAAGCAAATTAAGAAGTAAATATTTGAACAATGAACATTTTAAGAAAAAACAACAAGATATCATGAAAAAACGAATAAAGGAATTATATCGCAACGATGAACATTTTAAAGAAAAACAACAAGATATCATGAAAAAACAAATGAAGAAATTATATCGCAACGATGAACATTTTAAAGAAAAACAACAAGATATCATGAAAAAACAAATGAAGAAATTATATCGCAACGATCAACAATTTAAGGAAAAGAAATTGATGAGCTTAAAAATTAAATATAAAAGAATTGAAAAATATAGGCAAAATGTAATGAAACAAAATCGAAAAAGGTCTGTACTTCGAACAGTAAAATTGTCCGAGTTTGATATTGTACTTGAAGAATTTAGAAAGATAATTTCTCATGGACCAGAATATGTGTGCTGTGTATGCTTAAAACTTCTCTTTGAGAATCAAGTATTGAAATGTAAAAAGGGTAATTATGAAATTCGGACATGCATAAGTGATGAATATTTGCATGTTTGCAACTCGGAATGCCGGTCAGAATGTTTAATAGGCCAGTCAGCCAGATCTTCACTATGGATATGCTTCACTTGTCATAGAAAATTGAAAGCTGGAAAAGTACCTGCAGAAGCAAATATGAACAATTTACAATTACATGAAGTTCCACAAGAACTTGCCCATCTGAACAATTTAGAACAGCATTTGGTTGCATTGCATATCCCTTTTATGAAGTTAATGGTTTTGCCTAAAGGTGGTCAAAATGGAGTCCATGGCCCAGTCGTGTGTGTGCCTTCAGACACTTATGAAACCGTAAATATGTTGCCAAGACCACAGACTGAAGATCAATTGATCCGTGTTAAACTGAAACGAAAATTGTCGTTCAAAAGTTATTATGAGTACAAATTTGTAGATAAATCTAATTTGCTTAGTGCTCTGCAGTATTTAAAAGCAAATAATAAGTGGTATTTTGATGTAACAGTAAATGATAAATGGGAAAACTCACTTGAACGAAATGAAAAAGATAATGAAAAGGAAGAAGCAGAAGAAATCGGTGACAAAGGTCGCTTAGCAAAATATTGGAAGGAAATGGAAGAACAAATTGATCATATTTTGTCCAAAGACAAAAATGCTAATAAAAACATGGAAGACAAAAGTGAACTACACCCCCAAAAAGATGATAATGGCACTGAAGACGATTTGGAAGAACGATTATGTGGTATTCAGTTAGACTCGTGTCTCCAGCCAGTAGATATTGGACAGGAAATATTAGATCAGTATTTTGAAGACATAATATGTTGTGCTCCTTGTGAAGGAAAAAGCCCTGTATCGATTCTACAAGATGAAAGCAATGAGGCCAAATGTTTCCCAGTATTATTTCCCCAAGGTCAACCAACATTCCATGATAGAAGAGATGAAAAAATAACATTAGGACGTTATCTGCACAACCGACTGATGCACGTGGACAACAGATTTGCTCAGAATACAGATTACATCTTTTATGCACAATATATTTATGAAATTCAACAGGTTATATCGCAAGTTTCTATCGCATTAAGGCAAAGTCAAAACAAAAAAGATGATTCCTCTTCAATAACTGCCTCAGATTTGAAAGATGCAGAGAAAGTTAAAAAAATACTAAAATCAGACAAGGGCTATAAATTTTTAAAGCAAATTCGTGGAACACCTCCATTCTGGCAAAAGACACAAAAAGATGTTCTCGCAATGGTAAGACAGCTTGGAAAGCCGACATGGTTTGCTTCTTTCTCATCTGCTGATATGAGATGGCCAGAAATAATGAATTCATTGCTTAGACAAAAAGGAGACACCAGGGAATCAAGTGAATTAGATTATAAAGAAAAATGTAATCTTTTAAGATCGAATCCAGTAACAGTTGCCAGAATGTTTGATAAAAGATTTCACACTTTTATGAAGACAGTAATTTTATCTCCAGCTGCACCGATCGGTAAAATAGTTGATTCATTTTGGAGAGTAGAGTATCAAGCTCGAGGTTCCCCTCACATTCATGCCTTGTTCTGGGTTCAAAATGCTCCACAGTTGGGTATCGATAAAGATGATGATGTCGTACAATTCGTAGATAAATACATTTCTTGCCAGAAGCCGGATGAAAAGGAAGATCGAGAACTACATGAAATAGTAAGCAAGGTCCAACAACACAGTAAGAAACATTCTAAATCTTGCACAAAAACAGGAAAAGCATGTAGATTTAATTTCCCAAGACCACCATCTGAAAAAACATTCATTGTAACACCTGTTGAAGAGATTCCAGCTAAAGATTGTGGGAAAGTGCAAAATAAGGGAAAAGACAATGATCAAATTAAAGCTTCTAAAAAGATTAAAGATGATGCAGAGAAATTGTTGAAGTCAGTTAAAGATGCATTATCCAATGGAATGGAGTACAACAATGTAAACCATCTCTTTGAAGAACTTGGCATTACACAAAATCAATTTGAAAATGCACATAATGAATTAGCATCACAACAAAGTATAATCATCAAGAGACAGATACAAGATGTATGGGTAAATCAGTTTAATCCAAGTCTCCTTAGAAGCTGGAATGCCAACATGGATTTGCAGTATGTAACAAATGTATTTGCATGTGTAGCTTATATTGTATCCTACATGTCAAAAGCTGAACGAGAAATCGGAATGCTATTGAGTCATACACTATCTGAAATGAAGGATGGAAATGAAAACGCAAAGGAAAGCATGAAAAAACTTGGCCAGGTGTACATGCAAAATCGTGAAGTGTCTGCTCAAGAAAGCGTCTATCGTGTTTGCAGTCTCAAATTGAAAGAATGTTCTAGAAAAGTGGAATTTATTCCTGTTGGACCAGACCCTGTCAAAATGAGTTTACCATTAAGCGTTATAAAAAGCAGACCAGATAACGATAATGATGATGATGAGAATGTTTGGATGACTAGCAAGCTCGACAGATACAAAGCTCGACCTAGAAATGCAGAATTCAGTAATATGTGTCTTGCAACGTTTTTTTCTCAGTTTAGAATCTTAACCGCATCCCAAAAGCCAAGTGCAAGAAGTAAAAATGTCTTTAAATTAGATAATGATCTGGGATATATTCAGAAGCGCACACGTACAGCAGATGCAGTTGTAAGATATCCCCGATTTTCACCCATCATTTGTCCTGAAAAATATTATTTGAGCATTTTGCAACTCTTTCTGCCATATTTTGAAGATGAACAATTAAAGCCGCCAACCTTTGAAACACATCAAGAGTTCTATGAGACGGGTTCTGTGAAAATACGTGGATGTGAATTAGAGGAAGTCTGGTCAATTGTGTGTACTAACCGAAAGAAGTTTGAAATGAATGCTGATGCAATTGATCATGCACAGGAGCATCTTAACAAATTTGGTCCACACGAAGATGCATGGGGTCTTTTATGTCCGGAAAAGGAAGTAGAACGACTTGAACATCCCAAAGAAAATGTAGATGTCGAAGATTGTGATGGAGATCTTGATATCCCGGATTTAAAGCATGAAAAGAAGAAAGATGACTATAGCATTGAATTTCGATCTGTAAAGATTTCCAAACAGGATGGTCATTCTTTGATGAGGTCTTTGAATGAGAAGCAACAGACTGTTTTTTACAAAATACGACAGTGGTGTTTAGATAGAGTAAATGGAAAATCGGTCGAACCGTTTCATATTTTTCTAACTGGTGGTGCTGGCACTGGAAAGAGTCATTTGATTAAATGTCTTTACTATGAAGCAACACGTATACTAGCCCGAATGTTGCCACATCCCGATGATGTCTCAGTATTGAAAATGGCTCCAACTGGAGTAGCTGCATACAATATCAATGGCCATACCATACATGGTATTCTTTCTATTCCAATCAATGCCCAAAGACTGTATCAACCGCTGAGTGATGAGAAAATAAATGTCCTTCGAAATAAGCTGGCTCAAGTGCAAATTTTGATCATAGATGAAGTATCAATGGTAGATCAAAAGTTGATGTCTTACATTCACGGTCGCCTACGACAAATAAAACAATCACGCGATCAAATAGCTTTTGCTGGTGTTTCAGTTATTGCTGTGGGAGACATGTATCAGTTACCTCCAGTCTTTGGAATTCCTTTATATAAAGACACACTCAATGGTGTATTGTGGAATGATAATTTCAAGAAAGTAGAACTTGAAGACATTATGAGACAAAAAGACGATACCCAATTCGCTGTTCTCTTAAATAGATTACGTGTAAAAGAAGGGGATGAGATTCTCTGTGATGAAGACCTAGCAATGCTCAAGTCTTGTGAAACTGGTGAAAAATGTGAAAATGCTCTGCATATCTATTCATGTAACAATCAAGTAGATGCTTGGAACAAGAAATTATTGCATAAAAGATGTGCCGATGTGATATGCGTAAAAGCACAAGACATGGACAAAGATGGTAAAAAAGGAAACAAAATACGAGAAAAACCTTGTACAGGTATGAAAACCCAGCTGCCTCCTTATCTGTGGATTGCAGTTAATGCTAGAGTGATGTTGCTCAAGAACATTGATGTTAGTAAAGGCCTGACAAATGGATGTTTTGGAAATGTAACGGAAATATTAACGGATCATACAAATTTAAATCCAGTATGCATCAAAGTTAATTTTGAGATGGCCGATGTTGGTATTCATTCAATCGAAATGTCCCAAGAATCCATTGGTAAGAAATATGTGAGAAAACAATTTCCACTTAAGCTTGCTTATGCTTGTACAATACATAAAGTACAAGGTTCGACATTAGAAAAAGCTGTTGTATCATTAAAAAATGTATTTGAATCTGGACAGGCATATGTTGGGCTTAGTCGTGTTACTTCGCTATCTGGACTTGTGATAGAAAATTTCGATCCTAAGCGTATATACTGTAATCCAGAAATTAAAGATCGCATTGAGATTATGAAGCCGTTTATCGAGAAAAGCACTTCTGAGGATATTCATGATTATAACTTTTCTTTGATAATGCAAAATGTACAAGGATTAAAACAGCATTTTATCGATTTCAAATCCCAGTGCCAATTTGTGAAGGTAGATTTTATTTGCTTGACCGAAACATGGATTAATGATGATGATGTCTGTGATGTTGTTTTAGAAAACTTTCGATTTTATCATCAGCCACGATATCTTTCATACTGCAATTCTGGAGTTGGAAATGTACTCAAAGAACAATCGCATGGAGGTGTTGCAATGTATATCAAGAATACATATTCAAGTAGATTAGACATATCTGTTGACAACTTAGAGTTTATTGCAATTCTTGTCACCAATCCAGTTTCTGTTGTGATTTCAGTTGTCTATCGACCTCCATCATATAGTATCAAATCATTCTGTGAATCATTAGATAATTTGCTAGATGCATTACACAAAAGAAGCATTAGATGTATTGTGATGGGAGATTTTAACGAGGATTTGCTTAAAGGTTCTTCACAGGTAAACAAGCTAATGTGTAATAAAGGTTACAAACAGAATGTTGTTAATGCTACTACTGAGAAGGGAACATTGATAGATCATGTGTACAGCAAGGGACTAGATTTATTGGAAACAGAGGTCATCCCTACATATTATAGTTACCATGAAGCTGTTAAGATTGCATTTTAATATTTGTAGTAAAACGAGAGGAATAAAAGAGTAATTTCATAATATTTTTGTTGATAAATAACATTTTCATTTACCATTTCTTCATTCTTGCAAAAATGAAAATGAATATTACTCCTTCTTAAAATTCATGAGAGTTGTGCATATTTTTTTTAGGCTTACCTTACACTTATCAATGATACCATCTGCCATGGACATCACATTGAAAGCATGTTGTAAACTTGGTAAAATCTTTTTTAAGGTGGTGTGTGTTGAAAGATTTATGTGTTGTCACTCCTTGCCTTTCAAACCTTAGTGTTTTTAAACATCACTCACATCATGAAATGTACATGTATTTTTAACTTTTAGATGCAATTTTACAGATCTAAAACAATGGTACACATTTATAATAAATGGATAACAAGATCATACATCCATGCTTTTCTTTTTCAGTTTAATGATTGTCGACCTGATCAGTATATCAAAGTTGGATCATTCCATGAACCTTGCTAAGTGCTCATATTTCAACTGGGTTGGAGTAGGAGACAGCGTACATGGCAACCATCGCTCTGAAGAAGACACTCAAATCAGAGATCAAGCTTGAACGTGACAATAAGACATGCAAGTATTAAAGTAAAGAAGAGGGTGGTTTAAGATAATGAATGAATATTATCATCGGGATGTAATGCTGGAATGTTATTCTCTGAAAGATGATTTGTTTGGTAGTGATAATGTTTTAGTAATAGGTTATTCACTATGATGTAAGTTGTTCTGATTTAATGAAAATTGGAGGGTTATAATGTCTCATTGATAACAATGAGTATGATAGTGATGATTAGGATTAAATGAATGTTATACTATCAATGATGTCCACATGATACTTAACCCTTTCTGTACTGACTTGGGGGGGGGGGGCGTTGATATTTGAAAATGCAAAGGTAAATTTGCATAACTTATCAATACGCAAATTTCAACATTTTATTTTTTTAAATATGTATTATATTGTTTTTTATTTTTTATATCTCGAGGGCTTAAAGCCAGAACTGTCTATGTCCATTTTGGGTGAAATTGAGTTAAGTCCACCAAATTACTATATATTCATTTAGGTTTGTGTGCCAGAACTGTCTATGTCCCATGTGTGTTCATTAGCCATTTTACTTTTCATGCCAGAAATGTCCAGACTGTTACAAGTACTGTCACGCATTCATTGCAGTATTAAGAATTGCACAATACTTGCAGTTTTCTACTATTAAAGCAGATGGGATACCCCATGCAGCTTTCACTGATTGTGGCCAAGCAACATCATTTCATTGCCCAGAAAAGCTGTTATGATAAATAAAAAAGACCAATGTGCAAAATGTATGAAGTGTGACCAGTTGTCAGGAGAGCAGAAGGAGAATTTCAAGGAAGAGTATGAAGCCCATCTCATGCGAATAAACAGAGGCTCAAGATGCCAAAGCAAGGGACAAGGCCAAGGCAGTTGCTGAAAAGGGGACTTTTATCTCGGCTTCTTCTGATTGGCAAAGTGTGCTACAGATCCCAAGCAGTGAACATTCTTGAATATATTACAGCCGCAAGCTTTGTGTCTACCATCTATGTATATACAATCAGGCCCCACCAAATGAAGCAAGCTGCTATACTGTTGGTCCAAAGCAGAAGGGAAGTATGGCAGTAATGATATGGGCACATGCCACTTCAAATGGTTGAATGATTTATCTGAAATGGTAGATGAAGTATCACTATTTTCTAACACATTAGGGGACGAAATCGAAACCAAAATATGGCTGCAATGTTCCTCTATGCCGTCCAGAACACACATCCCAAAGTCATCGCACACAATTTTCTGGAGAGCGGGCATTCCCACATGGAATGCGATGGCATGCATTCTGCAATTGAAAAAGAACGTCAATGTCTTTACAATGCACCACTGGGTAATATCTTCCACAAAGCAAGACGTTGGCCTCCATACAAGGTCATAAACATGTGTCATGGAGACTTTCATGATCTGCAGAATCTCTCACAGCAGACCATGAAGAACAAACGGCGAGACGAAGATGGACATGTCTTCAACTGGCTACATGTAGAGAGCTTCTAATACAGGAAGGAAGAGCCAGGCACCATCTGCTACAAGTATAAGTACTCAGTTGACTACAAGAAGATATGCGTGTATGGGCGTGGGACACCATCAGTTCCACGTAATCTGGACCTTGCCTACCAAGAGAAGCTTCAAATCAGAACCTTAAAAAGAAGGATCTCATCGAGCTGTGCAATGGCCTAGCCATTCCTGAAGAGTTCCGTGGATGGTATTTGGCACTCCCATCTTCAAGACGAGTTGATGACAATGATGTTGCATAATTATTGATTAAATTCAAGGAAAGACATAAAAAACGACAAGATCGTCATTTAAATAACAATGAACATGCTCTGGAAGTACTTTGTTATTAATCCACCACGTTATGCTCCTAAAATTCTGTCAAATCTTCATTTTTATATTTAAATAATTATCTTGTAAATAAAGGACATATAGTGTGGGGTATAAAGGAACATTTAAGCCGTGAAAAGGATCATGACTCACATGCCATGACCTCCATGTATGATGTGTGACCAAGTATTATTTATAAGTTGATCACATTGAACATAACTACTTCACTTTTTTCAGATTTTATGCATGCAATCAAACTTTCAAATGTATTTGACTCAAATTTGCTTTTTTGGACATAGACAGTTCTGGTTTTAAGCCCTCGATCGAATGTTTTATTTCTAATGTATTCTTTTGTTCTGGAATATATCAAGTTGCTTTTGGAAACATATCAAAGCAATTTGATATCAATTCATATCTCTCACTTATACATCTATTTCAGTATTCACATTTCTGCCTGTACATGTACATAAATTATATGAATATATGCAATCATAGCACTTTTTGATGATATGAGCATACTAATTGATATGTAACACCTTACAGGTATATCCGATTTCGATGAAAATGATATTCAAACATGTGACTTGTGTGTAAGATAGTGACTTGAGGGAAAAAGTCATGAAACAACAATTTAAAATTCTGCTGATCAGAACAAGTTTGTGCTGAAATGGATGGGTCCATTCCCTGGGGTTGGTGTGAAGTATAACTATGACTACATTGTAGATGTTAATTGTGTTCCTAAGACATATCACATTAATCTTAAGAAATACTTTCTGAGGGAGGAGGTTAACTTGTCAGTGGCTGGCTGCTTTGATTTGTGTACAGAGAGTACGAAAGTGTGAAGCTTTATATTTATACATGGGTTTGTTTAATGCTTATTATCCCATAGCATGATATTGTTGTGCTATGTTGGGATTATTTTTATTGAAAGGTTTTATTCAAAGGTGTTTGTACACTTATAACCATGCTCAAGCTTTACCATGATATTAAAGTTCTGAGCTTCATGTGCTGTATAATATCATAACAAATATAACAAATCATATTATTGAAAACATGTTATAGTAATTGCATTTAGAATTGCATTTGCAGATTTCAACTCATAAACAAAGGAAATGAAATGCATCTAAGCCTCATGAATTAGGTGATAAAAGTAAGAATGTCATATTATTTATTGTAGATTCTAAAATTAGTTGATTAAACCATAGGTTGAGAACTGAGATTCCTGGATATACAAGTACATTTACATTGACTAGGATTGGAATTTAGTCATATGAGCTATGTTGTGTCATGACCTTCTGATATCATGTAATGATGGATGAGATGAAGAATGTTATGTTTGAAGTTTTGCCTCGAGAAAGCTTTAATGATAATTAATGTGCAGTAAATATTTAAAACAGTTTGCACTAAACATTTTCATGAGATATGTATTACCCAGTGTTTTTTGTATGTTGAACTGTTTTAAAAGTATGTATCTAGGACTTTGAGAACAAAGTTCGGTACCTAGGAATTATTTTTGAGAAGATAATTTTTCATTTTTATGGTAAAGTTTTCACGACTTAAGAGGAATAGATTTTATCAACATCCATTTATGACACACAACGTCATGTTTATGTATGTATAGTAAACAAATGGGAAGATGTCATGATTGTTTTATGATTATGTGATTCCTAGAAAAGGCACTTTGTCATGAAATTGACCAAAGATAAGCTTACATGGTTAATTTTAATGGTTATTAATATACAGCTATTACTAGGTCAAGGTCAAGAAAGATTTTATTTGTACAGGTGACAATTGCCATGAATGTAATTTACATAGACAGATGGTAATAACATTTTTTTTGGTCGGGTTGACTTTATAAGTTTATTTCAGTCAGGTATGTGGAATGTGATTTATTGTTATTGCCTATAATACTCTCGATTTGTGAAGAAAATTCATTTGAGTAATTTGTTCTTAAAAATTGGGAGGCTAATTGTCATATGAGAAATTGAGAATTATTTCATTACTATGTTACCCTGACGGAAGTGAGATTTTCTTTTCGAATTCGAAATGCATATACACCATAACAAAGGTGAATAAACTCTCTTTGAGTCATGACTTAAAACTATCAAGTATGATTGTCATTTTTCCGTGACAGGGACTCAATAGTAATACAAATATTAAGTGCCAAGGGATGAGCAAGAGAAAATTGAGAAACAGCCAAAGACATAATGAAGGGAGAACGAAAGTCAGAGGCGAGAAAGGGAGAGAGTAAGATAAAGAGAGAGGCAGAGAGAGAGAGACAGATCAAGAGAAGAAAAGGGAGGTAGAGCAAGAGAGGGAGAGAGATTAATGCAATAGAGAACGATGCATTCAATATTTCCAGCATAAATAGTATACAAATATACACTGCCTTGAGAGGTTCTGGTTAAAACTATGCGCAAGAGGTGACTCCAATAGTAATATGCAAATGGTACTTTTGGGGTCACCGAGGCCCATAGTTTAACCAGTACCTCGAATAGAAGGCATGGTATATTTGTTTTATATCCTGCATCAAACATTTATTTTTAAAAAAAAAACATTTGTTGGAAGAAAAAAAATGTCAATTTTTATCTAAAAAGATTTAAAATATTTTGTTTTCATTAAATTAAGATTTGAAGAAAAAAATTGATTCAATTCAAAAAAAAAATTAACATTTTTTTTTTCAACTCCCAAATAGTAAACCAAAATAGTACTCTCATATAGTACTTTCTAAAAATAGGTCAAATATTTCTGGTCATGTGACGAGCTCTCAACCAATCAAAAGCCAACAAATTGTTGATGCAGGATATAAAATTGAATATTTACTATATAGAGAAACTAAGAGACAAGTTATGGGAGAGACATAAACACTGCATAAACCTGGGCTGAAAAACTGGTAAAATATAAACGTCTGGGAAGGAGACTTGCATCATACACGTAGGCGATCTTATATTGTAGCAAAGTTGGGAAATTATCCCTATATAGAATAAGCAAGGAATCAGGTTTTCCATAAGGTTGTACACAAACTATGGACATTACTCACCAATAGATATACCACGCAAAATAAGCCATGTTATTACTTTTTTATTTTATATGATAATATGTTATAATTGTCGAAGAAGGTGATACAATCAAATATAAGACGATAGTCACAAAAACAAACAAAAATTACCTACCAATTTCAAATTTCGAGATGATGCCAGCATCTGATCAAAAAACAAAAAACACGTTTCTTATATAGACAAATCATGCAAATTAAGAAAATTCTGACATGTCGCCTTTAATTATTGAGGAACATTACAATACATAATAGAGAGAGAACTAGAACCAGAGGCGGGAAAGGGAGAGGATAAGAGACAAGTAAAAAAAAAAAAAAAAAAAGGAGGGCAGATGCAGAGGGATACAGAGTAAGAGAATAGGAGGGAGGCAAGGCAAGAAAAGGAGAGGGAGAGCGTGAACGTGTAGAAAGAGAAAGTGAGATGCAGAGACAGACCAAAAGAAAGAGAGGGGCGGAACAAGAGAGGAAAAGGGAAACAGAACAAGAGAAAAGTGAGAGAGAGAGGGAGGAGAGATGAAATTGAGAACGATGCCTTCAATATTTCTAGCATAAATAGGCTCTTGAATTACGATCATGAAAGTGTGCCGATGATAATGAAATGATAATGTACGCGATAATGACGATATAGGGCCATGATTAAAAGTGGTATAGCGCCCCCTTCAGGTATTCGATAGAGGATTGTTATACGGGAAACTTGCTAAACATGCCCAAATTTCGACATGATTCCAACCTCTGATAAAAAACGAAACGTCTCCTATGGCCCATAGTCTCAGCTATGACAAACTAAAATTGGGGATAAAACAGCAACAATAAGCGAGAAACTGCTCAAAGAACAATGCCATGTAGAGTCATGATGTGAACGATATTCACCTTTCATAGGCAAAACACGCAAATTAATTCTGACATGTCGCCTTTAATTGAAATTTTCACTACAATGACGTCACCAAATTGAAAAATAATGAATACTGAACTTGTAGAAAAATGTGGTAGCTACCACATTTAAAAAATATGGAAGTAAATTGATCAATATTTACAGAGATACAATCAAATTTCCATAAATTTGCTGCCGTCATAATTTGCAAATTCGTTTTTTGAGACCCGAGGCTATTTTAATGATGTCAGGATATAAATAATGGCCAAATGAGACCTGAAATGGAATCTACGAGTCATATTCTATCCAAATATGAAGAAAAATTGAGGGGTCTGTGGACTTCCTAAAGAGCTATAATGGATTTTGTATAGGCATGTTTTGGCCAATATATGCTATGTATTACAAGAGCTCGCGCGCACGGACAATGGGAGAAGTTATATAGACATGTAAACAATGATGATCATGATGATCATGATGAACATGATGATGATCATGATAGTAATGGTGATGATGATGATGATGATAATGATCATGATCATGATGATCTTGATGATGATCATCATCAGACCATGATGATGATGATGATGATCATGATGATATTGATGATGATGATGATGATGAGCATGAGCATGATCCTGACATCTGATTGAAAAAATGAGGAAATATTTAGATAGCAAATAGTCTCAGCTACAACATACTAAGATTTGGTTGAAAACTGTTTGAATAATAACCGAGATACTGGTCAAAACACATTGTCAGGCAGATTCATGTTTTGAAAAAAGTGACCTCCCATAGACATAACACGCAAATATGACAAATTATGCATTGTAGCCTTTAATCGAATATTTAACTATGATAACGTCATCCAAATGAAAAATAAATGGCATATTTTTGATAGAGAATTATCTCAGCTACAACATATTAAAATCTAGGAGAAAATCGATCACCGATAAGTGAGATAATCTCAATTAAACAAAGACAAAAATTACGTCATCAACAAAATACATTTGTTTGAGTTTAGATGCCAATATGATGACTTTGTTTCACTTTGTACGAGTCAGGGTGGTATGAAATCATATCTCCATCTTATGCTTTATCCAACCATGATATAAAAATTGGGGGTCAATGGACTATCTGAAGAGCTATTTCGATTTTTAAAATGGCATGTTTTTGATCAAATTTGCATTATATTGCCCATAGCAGTACGCGCGGATTTTGAACTTTGACGCACGCTCACGGCCTTATGAAATATGAAGAGTGACTGAAATTAATGTAAATTGTCAATTACGTAAAGAGGAATCCAAATCATGTAACATTTTGAATTTGACCTTTTCCGCGCGCTGTGAGCGCGCACACCGCGCGCGGGGACATGAACGGACGGAAAATTTTGAAATGCTTAAAATGACCTGATTCGTACTCTCGTTTAATAGTTTAGTGATTTTGAGCAATTTTAAATTTTGACGCGCACATACGCGCGCGTCATGACCTTTATGTGACCTTTGATGACATGACCTGTTGACCCTTGACCTGAAGTATCTGTGATATGAATATGAATGACCTTTGCTGATGCATCATGAAGATATGATGGATAATGTGATTTCACAAAATGGCGCCTGGATGACGTCACGATAACTTGATGACCTTGAAAATGTTCTAGACACGTGTCATGACAATGACCTATGACTGTGCCAAAATTGAATCAAATTGACTAAGCCAAACTTGAAGTTATCCTGGGCACAAAAAACGGGAAGAAATAAAAATAAAGAATAATAATAATAATAACTAGAAATTTAATTCGTCATGGGGACGAATTAGGTGGTCTGTCTTCAAGTCTAATGATAGATTATAATATTAACTATATTGAGAAAGGGAGAAGTTATATAGACATGTAAACAATGATGATCATGATGATGATCATGATAGTGATGATCTTGATAGTAATGGTGATGACGATGATGATGATCATGATGATCATGATGATGCTGATGATCATCATCAACAGACCATGATGACATCTGATTGGAAAAATGAGGAGACATGTAGATATCATATAGTCTCAGCTACAACATACTCCAATATCAACACAAACAAAGCGGAAATAACGTCGATATTGCTCGCAAAAGACATGAATGTAGAATCCAGATTTGAGAAAAAGTCATCTCCCATAAGGATTACACGCAAAAAGTAATGGATCAAGTGATAATAGGGTAATAAAGTAAATATGGTTGTTTATTACATTATTTGCGATTCTACGTGTTTTAATATTCAAAGGAGATGGTACAGTGAAAGGTCAAAAAGAAAAAAAAGTGAAGAAACAAAATTGTTGGAGACGCCCAGACTCGAACCAGGGACCTCGAGGTCGGAAGTCAAGTGCGTTACCGACATACCAAAACATTTCCCATAGAGATTACACGTAAACGGAAAATGGAATTCTCAAATCCCACTTTGTAAGTGAAATATGAGCATGATCCCGGCATCTGATTGAAAAATAAAAGGCACACTTATGATAGCTTATTGTCTCAGCTACAACATACTCAAAGCTCAGCGTAAACAAAGATAAAACGACGGAGATATTGCTCGCGAAAGTAGAGAATGTAGAATCCAGTTTTGAGAAAAAGTCATGTCCTATAGAGAATGCACGCAAAATGTGAAAAATTGACATGCCTCCTTTAATCGCAAAAATACGCCATGATGCCTTTGTCAAAATGAAAAATACGTCGTGACTTTATTTGTAGAAAATTGTCTTAGCTAGAACATATCAAAATCTGGAATTAAATCGATCAATATTCACAGAGATACAATCAATTTTCCAAAAATATGATGACGTCATAATATGCAAATTAAAATTTTGAGTTCGGAGGCCATTATGATGACGTCATGAGTTAATTGAGGGTCAAATGAGACATGAAATCATATCTCCGATTCATACTCTATCAAAATTTGAAAACAAATTAGGTTCACCTTCCATCCTAAAGCGCTACATGGGATTTTGTATAGGCATGTTTTTGCCCATATATGTTATGTATAACAAGAGCTCGCACGCACGGACATTATCTTAAACGGACGCTCAATCCGTTATTAATGGGCAGAAAAAGGTGAACAACGTATTGAAATGCTTGAGAAAATGTGTTAAATATGATGAAAGAAAAAAATTGGCGATTCTATGTTGCAAAATGTCATTACGCGCGGAAACGCGCGCGCAAAGCTGTGCGCACGCATTTTTTTTCGAAATGCTTAATAATTTGATCAAAAAGTGATTTTGAGCATTTTTTAGTTTTGCGCGCACCGACGCGCGGACGTACGCGTACGCGCGCGTTTATTGACCTTAAGTTGACCGGACGGATATTGACCTTAATCGTTATAAACATGAATAAGAAATTATTTACGGTTATGAAGATATGATCATGAGTTGATTTTCAGAGTACTTCACAAAATGGCGCCGGGATGACGTCACGATATTTGAATGAACTTGAAAATGTTCCTGTCACGTCTTAAGACGATGACCTATGACTCTGTCAAATTTAATTGAATTTGCACGGTTCAATTTTGAGTAATCGTGGGAACAAAAAAGTGGTCACAAATTTATTTTAATTGAATTGTGTTTTTGTACAAATTCAATTAAAATACTAGAAATTTAATTCGTCACGAAGACGAATAAGGTGGTCTGTCTAAGTCTTATGATAGAATTGAGAATGGGAGAAGTTATATAGACATGTAAACAATGATGATCATGATGACCATGATGATGATCATGATAGTAAAGGTGATGATGATGATGATAATGATAATGTTATATGATGATAAAAACGATAATGTTAATGATGATGATGAGCATAAGCATGATCCTGACATCTGATTGAAAAAATAAGGAAATATTTAGATAGCAAATAGTCTCAGCTACAACATACTAACATTTGGGAGAAAACTGTTGAATAACAACCGAGATACTGGTCAAAACACCTTGTCATGCAGATTCATGTTTTGAAAAAAGTGACCTCCCATAGACATAACACGCAAATATGACAAATTATGCATTGTCGCCTTTAATCGAATCTTTAACTATGATGACGTCATCTAAATGAAAAATGAATGGCATATTTTTGATAGAGAATTATCTCAGCTACAACATATTAAAATCTAGGAGAAAATCGATCACCGATAAGTGAGATAATCTCAATTAAACAAAGACAAAAATTACGTCATCAACAAAATACATTTGTTTGAGTTTAGATGCCAATATGATGACTTTGTTTCACTTTGTACGAGTCAGGGTGGTATGAAATCATATCTCCATCTTATGCTTTATCCAACCATGATATAAAAATTGGGGGTCAATGGACTATCTGAAGAGCTATTTCGATTTTTAAAATGGCATGTTTTTGATCAAATTTGCATTATATTGCCCATAGCAGTACGCGCGGATTTTGAACTTTGACGCACGCTCACGGCCTTATGAAATATGAAGAGTGACTGAAATTAATGTAAATTGTCAATTACGTAAAGAGGAATCCAAATCATGTAACATTTTGAATTTGACCTTTTCCGCGCGCTGTGAGCGCGCACACCGCGCGCGGGGACATGAACGGACGGAAAATTTTGAAATGCTTAAAATGACCTGATTCGTACTCTCGTTTAATAGTTTAGTGATTTTGAGCAATTTTAAATTTTGACGCGCACATACGCGCGCGTCATGACCTTTATGTGACCTTTGATGACATGACCTGTTGACCCTTGACCTGAAGTATCTGTGATATGAATATGAATGACCTTTGCTGATGCATCATGAAGATATGATGGATAATGTGATTTCACAAAATGGCGCCTGGATGACGTCACGATAACTTGATGACCTTGAAAATGTTCTAGACACGTGTCATGACAATGACCTATGACTGTGCCAAAATTGAATCAAATTGACTAAGCCAAACTTGAAGTTATCCTGGGCACAAAAAACGGGAAGAAATAAAAATAAAGAATAATAATAATAATAATAATAATAAATAAATAAAGAAAATTCTGACGAAATCAATAGGTGGTCTGTTGACAACAGACCACCTAATAATAATAAATAAATAAAGAAAATTCTGACGAAATCAATAGGTGGTCTGTTGACAACAGACCACCTAACTAGAAATTTAATTCGTCACGAAGACGATTAAGGTGGTCTGTCTTCAAGTCTTATAATAGATTATAATATTTACTATATTAAAAAAGGGAGAAGTTATATAGACATGTAAACAATGATGATTATGATGATGATGATCTTGATAGTAATGATTATGATGATGATCATGATGATGTTGATGAGGATGATTATCATCATTATGATAATGATGATGATCATGATCATGAGCGTGATTATGACATCTTATCGGAAAAATGAGGGATGATTTAGATAACATATAGTCTCAGCGACAACATACTACAATTTGGGAGAAAACTGTTGAATAACAACCGAGATACTGGTCAAAACACATTGTCATGCAGATTCATGTTTTTAAAAAAGTGACCTCCCATAGACATAACACGCAAATATGACAAATTATGCATTGTCGCCTTTAATCGAATATTTTACTATGATGACGTCAGATAAATGAAAAATAAATATAATAATTCTGATAGAGAATTATCTCAGCTACAACATATCAAAATCTGGGAGAAAATCGATCACCGATAAGTGAGATAATCTCAAATAAACAAAGACAAAAATGACGTCATCAACAAAATACATTTGTTTGAGTTTAGATGCCAATATGATGACTTTATTTCACTTTGTACGAGTCAGGGTGGTATGAAATCATATCTCCAACTCATGCTTTCTCCAACCATGATATAAAAATTGGGGGTCAATGGACTATCTGAAGAGCTATTTCGATTTTTAAAATGGCATGTTTTTGATCAAATTTGCACTATATTGCCCATAGCAGTACGCGCGGATTTTGAACTTTGACGCACGCTCACGGCCTTATGAAATATGAAGAGTGACTGAAATTAATGTAAATTGTCAATTACGTTAAGAGGAATCCAAATCATGTAAACATTTTGAATTTGACCTTTTCCGCGCGCTGTGAGCGCGCACACCGCGCGCGGGGACACTTACGGACGGAAAATTTTGAAATGCTTAAAATGACCTGATTCGTACTCTCGTTTAATAGTTTAGTGATTTTGAGCAATTTTAAATTTTGACGCGCACATACGCGCGCGTCATGACCTTTATGTGACCTTTGATGA
Organism: Strongylocentrotus droebachiensis; assembly: GCA_035222895.1. NCBI lineage: Eukaryota > Metazoa > Echinodermata > Echinoidea > Camarodonta > Strongylocentrotidae > Strongylocentrotus > Strongylocentrotus droebachiensis. Next base: position 183,626 of record JAVYIG010001013.1, on the reverse strand, counting down.
CATGATCTGTTGACCCTTGACCTAAAGTATATGTGATATGAATAAGAAAGACCTTTGCTGATGCATCATGAAGATATGATGGATAACGTGATTTCACAAAATGGCGCCTGGATGACGTCACGATAACCTAATGACCTTAAAAATGTTTCTGTCACGTCTCATGATAATGACCTATAACTGTGCCAAAATTGAATCAAATTGACATAACCAATCTTACGTTATCCGACACACAAAAAAGTGAAGAAATAAATAAAAATAAAGAAATAATAATAATAATAATAAAGAAGAAAGAAAATTCTGACGAAATCAATAGGTGGTCTGTTGATAACAGACCACCTAACTAGAAATTTAATTCGTCACGAAGACGAATAAGGTGGTCTGTCTTCAAGTCTGATGATAGATTGTAATATTTACTATATTAAAAAAGGGAGAAGTTATATAGACATGTAAACAATGATGATCATGATGATCTTGATAGTAATGGTGATGACGATGATGATGATGATGATGATGTTGATGATCATCATCAAAAGACCATGATGACATCTGTTTGAAAAAAATGAGGGGACATTTAGATAGCATATAGTCTCAGCTACAACATACTCCAAAATCAACAAAAACCAAGCGGAAATAACGGCGATATTGCTCGCAAAAGACAGGAATGTAGAATCCAGATTTGAGAAAAAGTCATCTCCCATAGGGACTACATGCAAAAAGTAACGGATCAAGTGATAATAGGGTAATAATAAAGTAAATATGGTTGTTTATTACATTATTTGCGATTCTACGTGTTTTAATATTCAAAGGAACGGTACAGTGAAAGGTCAAAAGGAAAAAAAAGTGAAGAAAAAAATTGTTGGAGACGCCCGGACTCGAACCAGGGGTCTCGAGGTCGGAAGTCAAGTGCGTTACCGATATACCAAAACATTTCCCATAGAGATTACACGTAAACGGAAAATGGAATGCACAAATCCCACTTTGTAATTGAAATATGAGCATGATCCCAGCATCTGATCGAAAAATAAAGGGCACACTTGTGATAGCTTATTGTCTCAGCTACAACATACTCAAAGTTCAGCGTAAACAAAGCTAAAACGACGGAGATATTGCTCGCAAAAGACAGGATGTAGAATCCAGTTTTGAGAAAAAGTCATGTCCCATAGAGAATACACGCAAAATGTGAAAAATTGACATGCCTCCTTTAGTCGCAAAAATACGCCACGATGCCATTGTCAAAATGAAATATCGTGGAGACTGCATTTGTAGAACATTGTCTCAGCTAGATCATATCAAAATTTGGAAGAAAATTGATCAATATTTACAGAGATACAGTCTATTTTCCAGAAATCTGCTGACGTCATAATATGAAAATTAAAATTTTGAGTTTGGAGGCCATTATGATGACGTCATGAGTTAATTGAGGGTCAAATGAGACATGAAATCATATCTCCAACTCATGCTTTTTCCAACCATGATATAAAAGTTGGGGTCAATTGACTATCTGAAGAGCTATTTTGATTTTTAAAATGGGATGTTTTTGATCAAATTTGCATTATATTGCCCATAGCAGCACGCGCGGATTTTGAACTTTGACGCGCGCTCACGGCCTTATAAAAGGTCAAGAGTGACTGAAATTAATGTAAATTGTCATTTACGGTAAGAGGAATCTAATTCATGTAAAAAATTTGAATTTGACCATTTCTGCGCGTCGTGAGCGCGCGCAACGCGCGCGCGGACACTTACAGACGGAAAATTTTGAAATGCTTAAAATGACCTGATTCGTACTCTCGTTTAATAATTAAGTGATTTTGAGCATCTTAAAATTTTGACGCGCGCTTACGTGCGCGTCATGACCTTTATGTGACCTTTTATGACATGACTTGTTGACCCTTGACCTGAAGTATATGTGATATGAATATGAATGACCTTTGCTTATGCATCATGAAGATATGATGGATAATGGGATTTCACAAAATGGCGCCTGGATGACGTCACGATAACCTGATGACCTTGAAAATGTTCCTGTCACGTCTCATGACAAAGACCTATGACTGTGCCAAAATTGAATGAAATTGACGAAACTGAACTTGAGTTATCCTAGGCACAAAAAAGTGTAGGAAATAAATAAAAATAAAGAATAATAAATAAATAAATAAAGAAAATTCTGACGAAAACAATAGGTGATCTGTTTTCAACAGACCACCTAATAAAGAAAATTCTGACGAAATCAATAGGTGGTCTGTTGATAACAGACCACCTAACTAGATGTCAAGCATGATTATTACAACTATAACAAACGATAACAAGTACACCGGTATTAAAATTTATTTAAAAAAACACACATACACCGTGACACAGAACGAACAAACAAAGGAGAAAGGAAAATCACGGGTAGAAAAAAGAAAAGTGGCTAGAAATTGTATATTGAAAAGAAGAAACAAATAAATATAGTTGTTTATTACATTATTTGCGATTCTACGTGTTTTAATATTCAAAGGGGATGGTACAGTGAAAGGTCAAAAAGAAAAACAAGTGAAGAAAAAAAATTGTTGGAGACGCCCGGACTCGAACCAGGGACCTCGAGGTCGGAAGTCAAGTGCGTTACCGATATACCAAAACATTTCCCATAGAGATTACACGTAAACGGAAAATGGAATTTTCAAATTCCACTTTGTAAGTGAAATATGAGCATGTTCCCAGCATCTGATCAAAAAAAAAGGACACACTTGTGATAGCTTATTCTCTCGGCTACAACATACTCAAAGCTCAGCATAAACAAAGATGAAACGACGGAGATATTGCTCGCGAAAGACGAGAATGTAGAATCCAGTTTTCAGAAAAAGTCATGTCCCATAGAGAATACACGCAAAATGTGAAAAATTGACATGCCTCCTTTAATCGCAAAAATACGCCATGATGCTTTCGTCAAAATGAAAATTCGTGGTTACTGCATCTGTAGAGAATTGTCTCAGCTAAAACATATCAAAATGTGGATGAAAATTGATTAATATTTACAGAGATACAATCAATTTTCCAAAAATATGATGACGTCATAATATGCAAATTAACATTTTGAGTTCGGAGGCCATTATGATGACGTCATGAGTCAATTGAGGGTCAAATGAGACATGAAATCATATCTCCAATTCATACTCTATCAAAATATGAAAACAAAATTGGGTTCATCTTGCATCCTAAAGCGCTACAATGGATGTTGTATAGGCATGTTTTTGCCCATGTATGCTATGTATTACAAGAGCTCGCACGCACGGACATTATCTTAAACAGACGCTCATTCCGTTATTAATGGGCAGAAAAAGGTGAACAAGGTATCAAAATGCTTGAAAAAATGTGCCAAATATGATGACAGAGAAAATTTTGCGATTTTATGTTGGCAAATACCAGTACGCGCGAAAACGCGCGTGCACGCACGTGCGAGCTTTTTTTTGCGAAACGCTTAAAATGGCCTGAAACGTATGCAAAATTAATTTTAAACGATTTGGAGCATTTTTATTTTTTGCGCGCGCGCTGACGCGCGGACGTACGCATGCGCGCGCGTTCTTTGACCTGAAATTGACCGGACGGATATTGACCTTAATCATGATAAATATTAATAAGAAATGCCTTTCCGTTATGAAGATATGATCATGAGTTGAAAGTACCAAAAAAAATACAAAATGGCGCCTGGATGACGTCATGAAGACCTGATGACCTTGAAAATGTTCCTGTCACGTCTCATGACAATGACCTATGACTGTGCCACAATTGAACGAAATTGACTGGACGGATCTTGAGTTATCGTCTACACAAAAAAGTGGGGAGAAATAAAAATAAATAAATAATAAAGAAAGAAAATTCTGACGAAAACAATAGGTGATCTGTCGTTGACAGACCACCTAACTAGAAATTTAATTCGTCACGAAGACGAATAAGGTGGTCTGTCTAAGTCTTATGATAGATTTGAGAATGGGAGAAGTTATATAGACATGTAAACAATGATGATCATGATGAACATGATGATGATCATGATAGTAAAGGTGATGATGATGATGATAATGATAATGTTATATGATGATAAAAACGATAATGTTAATGATGATGATGATAATGATCATGGTGATGTTGATGATCATCATCTTCAGACCATGATGATGATGATGATAATGATCATGATCATGGTGATGTTGATGATCATCATCTTCAGACCATGATGATGATGATGATGATGGTGACATTGATGATGATGATGATATTGATGATATTGATGATGATGACGATGATGAGTATGAGCATGATCCTGACATCTGATTGAAAAAATGAGGAAATATTTAGATAGCATATAGTCTCAGCTACAACATACTAAGATTTGGTTGAAATATGACAAAAAAAGAAAAAAAAATGAAGAAAAAAAAATTGTTGGAGACGCCCGGACTCGAACCAGGGACCTCGAGGTCGGAAGTCAAGTGCGTTACCGATATACCAAAACATTTCCAATAGAGAATACACGTAAACGGAAAATGGAATTCTCAAATCCCTCTTTGCAAGTGAGATATGAGCATGATCCCGGCATCTGATCGAAAAATAAAGGGCACATTTGTAATAGCTCATTGTCTCAGCTACAACATACTCAAAGCTCAGCGTAAACAAAGATAAAACGACGGAGATATTGCTCCCGAAAGACGATAATGTAGAATCCAGTTTTGAGAAAAAGTCATGTCCCATAGAGAATACACGCAAAATGTGAAAAATTGACATGCCTCCTTTAATCGCAAAAATACGCCATGATGCCTTTGTCAAAATGAAATATCGTGTAGACTGCATTTGTAGAGAATATTCTCAGGTAGAACATATCCAAATTTGAAAGAAAATTGATTAATATTTACAGAGATACAATCAATTTTCCAAAAATATGATGACGTCATAATATGCAAATTAAAATTTTGAGTTCGGAGGCCATTATGATGACGTCATGAGTTAATTGAGGGTCAAAAGAGACATGAAATCATATCTCCGACTCAAACTCTATTAAAATATGAAAAAAAAATTGAGGTTACCTTGCATCCTAAAGCGCTACAATGGATTTTGTATAGGCATGTTTTTGCCCATGTATGCTATGTATTACAAGAGCTCGCACGCACGGACATTATCTTAAACGGACGCTCATTCCATTATTAATGGGCAGAAAAAGGTGAACAAGGTATCAAAATGCTTGGAAAAATGTGCCAAATATGATGACAGAGAAAATTTTGCGATTTTATGTTGGCAAATACCAGTACGCGCGAAAACGCGCGCGCACGAGTGTGCGAGCTTTTTTTTGCGAAACGCTTAAAATGGCCTAGAACGTATGCAAAATTAATTTTAAACGATTTGGAGCATTTTTATTTTTTGCGCGCGCGCTGACGCGCGGACGTACGCATGCGCGCGCGTTTTTTGACCTGAAATTGACCGGACGGATATTGACCTAAATCATGATAAATATGAATAAGAAATGCCTTTCCGTTATGAAGATATGATCATGAGTTGAAAGTACCAAAAAAAACACAAAATGGCGCCTGGATGACGTCATGAAGATTTGATGACCTTGAAAATGTTACTGTCACGTCTCATGACAATGACCTATGACTGTGCCAAAATTGAACGAAATTGATTGAACTGATCTTGAGTTATCCTGTTAACAAAAAAGTGCGGAGAAATAAAAATAAATAAATAATAAATAATAAATAATAAAGAAAGAAAATTCTGACGAAAACAATAGGTGATCTGTTTTCAACAGACCACCTAATAAAGAAAAATCTTGACGAAATCAAAAGGTGATACGTTGACTTCGTTACGTATCACCTAACTAGACTTTAAATCGTCACTTTGACGAATTAGGTGATACGTAATTTATGCTCATGTGTAACATAATGAAGAACGCATTTTCACGATTTCATCTTTCATTATAAAATACTACTCCCATTATGGTCTATATCCATGAGTCAAGTTTCAACTGTGTAAGGCAGAGGGAGACAAAGCAATATAATAAGAGGGAGGCAAGGCAAGAGAGAGAGAGAGGGGGCGGGGTAAATAGTAGAGTGAGAGAGAGAGAGAGGGGAAGGGTGAAAGAGTAGAGAGAGAGATATAGATAGATGCAGAGACAGATCAAAAAGGGAGAGGGGCAGAACATGAAACCAAGTAACACATCAATCCACATCTTTAAATTGTTTCCCATCTCATTCCATATTCTGGACCCTTCAGAAAATTAAAAGAAGATAAGACGACAGGTTTCTACCTCTTTTCTACAAAAGAAACATACATTTGACTGTGTTAATCCAAAAAGATACAGTTTATCATTACAAAATATGATGTTATGTAATAGTTTAAACTGAAATTCCCTGGTGACCATGATTAAGAGTGGTATAGCGCCCCCTTCAGGTATTTGATAGAGACTTGTAGAATCCGGATTTCAGAAAAAGTCGCCAAACACGCAAACTAAGAAAATTCTGACATGTCGCCTTTAATTGAAGTTTTCACTATGATGATGTCATCAAAATGATAAATGATGTACATCATTCTTATAGATAATTTGCTTAGCTACGCCGTATCAAAATGTTGGAGAACATAAAGCACAAATAAGCTAGATAGTGCTCAAAGATCAATGTCATTTAGATTCATGATGTGAACGAATTTCACCTTCCATAGACATAACACGCAAATGACGAAAATTCTGACATGTGGCCTTTAATTGAATTTTGTACTATAATGACGTCAATAAAAAAAAACAGTGTGTATTGATCTTGTAGGCAATTTCCTAAGCTACAAGATACCGCAATTTGGAAGAAAATCAGTCAATATTATGAGAATACACTAAATTTTCAAAAAATATAATGACGTCATAATATGCAATTTTGTATTTTGACTTCCAAGGCCATTATGATGACGTCAAGATGTATTTAATGGCGAAATGAGCTATGAAATCATATCTCCGACTCATACTCTTTCAAAATATGAAAAAAAACTTGGCAGTCCTGATTCATCCCAATGGAATTTGTATAGGCATGTTTTTGCCCATATACACTATGTAATACATGAGCTCGCGCACACGCATATTTATCTTGAACGGATGCTCATTCCGTTATAAATAGTGATATAGAGATGAACATGGTATCAAAATGCTTGGAAAAATGTGCCAAACATGACAGAGAAAATTTGGTGATTATATGTTGCAAAATGCCAGAACGCGCAAAAAATGTGCGCGCATGCGTGTTTGAGTGATTTTTTGTCAAATGCTCCATATGGCTTAAAACGTATGCAAACAAAATTGGAAATGATTTGGAGCATTTTTAATTTTTGCGCGCACAAACGCGTACGCGCGGATTTGCGCACGTTTTTTGATCTGAAATTGACTGGAAGGATATTGATCTTATTCATGATAAATATGAATGAAAAATTACTTTCCGTTATGAAGAGATGATCATAAGTTGATTTTTACAAAATGGCGCCTGGATGACGTCACGATAATTTTGAGTCTTTGAAAAGTCATGCAGTTCTAAGTTAGCCTAAGATCTGTCATCATTGAAATTTTCATGACAATGGCTTTTGCCATTCTTGAGATATCCTGCGAACAAAATTGAGGAAGAATAATAATAATTTCTTCTATACAGACACAAAATAAATACTAGACTTTAATTCGTCACTTTGACGAATTAGGTGATACGTAATTATGCTCATGTGTAACATAATGAAGAACGCATTTTCACGATTTCATCTATATAAAATACTACTCCAATTATGGTCTATCCATGAGTCAAGTTTCAAATGTGTAGGGCAGAGGGAGACAGAGCAATAGAATAAGAGGGAGGCAAGGCAAGAGAGAGAGAGAGAGAGAGAGGCGGAGGGTGAAAGAGTAGAGAGAGAGAGAGGGGGGGGGGGGGAGAGTGTGAAAGAGTAGAGAGAGGGATATAGATAGATGCAGAGACAGACCAAAAAAAGGGAGAGGGGCAGAACATGAAACCAAGTAACACATCAATCCATTGCTTATTAAGAAACTGAAACATCTTTAAATTGTTTTCCACCTCATTCCATATTCTGGACCCTTCAGAACATTCAAAGAAGATAGGACGATAGGTTTCTACCTCTTTTCTACAAAAGGAACATACATTTGACTGTGTTAATCCAAAAAGATACAGTTTATCATTACAAAATATGATGTTATGTAAAAGTTTATACTAAAATTCCCTGGTGACCATGATTAAGATTGGTATAGCGCCCCCTTCAGGTATTTGATAGAGATTTGTAGAATCAGGATTTCAGAAAAAGTCGCCTAACACGCAAACTAAGAAAATTCTGACATGTCGCCTTTGATTGAATTTTTCACTATAATGATTTCATCAAAATGATAAATGATGTTCGTCATCCTTGTAGATAATTTTCTTAGCTACACCGTATACAAATTTGGGAGAAAATCAGTCAATATTATGAGAAATACACTAAATTGTCCATAAATATAATGACGTCATAATATGCAATTTTGTATTTTGACTTCCAAGGCGATTATGATGACGTCAAGATGCATTTAATGGCCAAATGAGATATGAAATCATATCTCCGACTCATACTCTATCTAAATATGAAAAAAACTTGGCAGTCCTTATTCATCCCAATGGACTTTTTATAGGCATGTTTTTGCCCATATATGCTATGTAATACAAGAGCTAGCGCGCACGGATATTTATCTTGAACGGACGCTCATTTCGTTATTAATAGAGATAAAGAGATGAACATGGTGTCAAAATGTTTGGAAAAATGTGTCAAACATGATGACAGAGGAAATTTGGCGATTATATGTTGCAAAATGCCAGAACGCGCAAAAAACGGGCGCGCATGCGCGTTTGAGTGATTTTTTGTCAAATGCTCCATATGGCTTGAAACGTATGCCAAAAAAATTTAGGATGATTTAAAGCATTTTAAATATTTGCGCGCACGTAAACGCGCGGACGAACGCGTACGCGCGCATGTGCGCAAGTTTTTTGACCTGAAATTGACCGGACGGATATTGATCTTATTCATAATAAATATGAATGACAAATTACCTTCCGTTATGAAGATATGATCATAAGTTGATTTTCACAAAATGGCGCCTGGATGACGTCACGATAATTTTGAGTCTTTGAAAATTCACGCAGTTCTAAGTTAGACTAAGATCAATCATCATTGAAAGTTTCATGACAATGGCTTTATTCAGTCTTGAGATATCCTGCGAACAAAATTGAGGAAGAATAATAATAATTTCTTCTATACAGACACAAAATAAATACTAGACTTTAATTCGTCACTTTGACGAATTAGGTGATACGTATGCTCATGTGTAACATAATAAAGAACGCATTTTTACGATTTCATATTTCGTTTACTACTCCCATTATGGTCTATCCATGAGTCAAGTTTCAACTGTAGGGCAGAGGGAAACAGACCAAGAGAATAAGAGGGACGCAAGGCAAGAGAGAGAGAGAGAGAGGGAGATGGTGAAAGAGAAGAGAGATAGATAGATGCAGAGACAGACCAAAAAAGGAGAGGGGCAGAACATGAGAGGAGAAGTAAAAGAGCAAGAGAGAGGAGAGAGAGAGATGCAATTGAGAACAATGCCTTCCAGATGACCATGATTAAAAGTGGTATAGCGCCCCCTTCAGGTATCCGATTGAGGATTGTTATATATGATAATGGATTAAGTGAAAATAGGGTAATAATAAAGAAAATAGGGTTATTTATTACATTATTTGCGATTCTACGTGTTTTAATACTCAAAGGAGATGGTACAGTGAAAGGTCAAAAAATTAAATGAAGACAAATATTGTTGGAGACACCCGGACTCGAACCATGGATCTCGAGGATAAAAGTCAAGTGCGTATACCGATATACCAAAACATCTCCCTTAGCGATTACACGTAAACGGAAAATGGAATTCTGAAATCTTACTTTGCAAGTGAAATATGAGCATGATCCCGGCATCTGATTGAAAAATAAATGATACACTTGTGATAGCTTATTGTCTCAGCTACAACATACTCGAATCTCAGCGTAAACAAAGCTAAAACAACGGAGATATTGCTCGCGAAAGACAAGAATATAGAATCCACTTTTGAGAAAAAGTCATGTCCCGTAGAGAATGCACGCAAAATGTAAAAAATTGACATGCCTCAATTAATTGCAAGATTACGCCATGATGCCTTTGTCAAAATGAAAAATTGTGGACACTGCATTTGTAGAAATTTGTCTCAGCTAGAACATATCAAAATTTGAAACAAAATCAATCAATATTTACAGAGATACAATCAGTTTTCCAAAAATATGCTTACGTCATAATGTGCAAATTAAAATTTTGAGTTCGGAGGCCATTATGATGACGGCATGATTTAATTGAGGGTCAAATGAGACATGAAATCATATCTCCGACTCATAATCTATCTAAATATGTAACAAATATTGGGAGTTCCTATCTATTCTGAAGAGTTACAATGAATTTTGTATAGGCATGATTTTGCCCATGTATTGTGGATAAAGATAATGCAGATCCGCGCGCGCTGTCAACTTTGGCGGACGCTCATTGCGTTATTAAAAGATGAAAAAGTTATCAAAATGCTTGGAAAAATGTGCCAAATATGATGATAGAGAAAATTCGGCGATTCTATGTTGCAAAATGCAAGTACGCGCAAAAATTGCGCGCGCATGCGCGTGAGCGCGATTTTTTATCAAATGCTCTATATGGCCTGAAACGTATGCAAAAAAAAATTGGGATGATTTAGAGCATTTTAAATTTTTGCGCGCGCGTAAACGCGCGGACGAGCGCGCACGCGCGCATTTGCGCACGTTTATTGATCTGAAATTGACCGGACGGATATTGATCTTAATCGTGATAATTATGAATGAGAAATACTTTTCCATTATGAAGATATGATCATTAGTTGATTTTCACAAAATGGCGCCTGGATGACGTCACGATAATTTTGAGTCTTTGAAAAGTCACGCAGTTCTAAGTTAGACTAAGATCTATCATCATTGAAAGTTTCATGACAATGGCGTCAGTCAGTCTTGAGATATCCTGCGAACAAATTCGAGGAAGAATAATAAATAATAATAAATAATAACAATCTTGACGAAATCAATAGGTGATACGTAGACTTCGTTACGTATCACCTAACTAGACTTTAATTCGTCACTTAGACGAATTAGGTGATACGTATGATAATGGTTTACATAACGAATAATGTATTACACAATATATTATTTTGTAAAATGCTTCTCCCATTTATATGCTTCTCCCATTATGATCTATTCATATGTCAAGATTAAATTGTGTCTCCTTGATCATCATGAATCTAGGGAAGATAAATTGAAACAATATATGACCTTTGACCCTGTGCAGTAACCAGTTACACATTTGACTCTTATTTACATCATGAAGAACACCTTTTGACGATTTTATCTTATTCAAAGAAATGAAAATGTAATTGATAAATGATTATCATCATTACGATAATGATGATCATGATGATAATGATCATGATCATGAGCGCAATCATGACATCTTATTGAAAAAATGAGGAGTGATTTAGATAGCATATAGTCTCAGCTACAACATACTCAAAAATCAACAAAATCCAAGCAGAAATAACGGCGATATTGCTCGCAAAAGACAGGAATGTAGACTCCAGATTTGAGAAAAAGTCATCTCCCATTGGGATTACACGCAAAAAGTAATGGATTAAGTGAAAATAGGGTAATAATAAAGTAAAAAGGGTTGTTTATGACATTATTTGCGATTCTACGTGTTTAAATAATCAAAGGAGATGGTACAGTGCAGGTCAAAAGGAAAAAAAAGTGAAGAAAAAAAATGTTGGAGACACCTGGACTCGAACCAGGGATCTCGAGGTTAGAAGTCAAGTGCGTTACCGATACACCAAAACATCTCCCATAGCGATTACAAGTAAACGGGAAATGGAATTCTGAAATCCTACTTTGCAAGTGAAATATTAGCATGATCCCGGCATCTAATCGAAAAATAAAGGGCATATTTGTGATAGCTCATTGTCTCAGCTACAACATATCCGAAGCTCAGCGAAAACGAAGCTAAAACAACGGAGATTTTGCTCGCGAAAGACAGGAGTGTAGAAACCAGTTTTGAGAAAAAGTCATGTCCCATAGAGAATACACGCAAAATGTGAAAAATTGACATGCCTCCTTTAATCGCAAAAATACACCATGATAATTTTGTCAAAAATAAAAGTTGTGGATACTGCATTTGTAGAAAATTGTCTCAGCTAAAACATATCAAAATTTAAAAGAAAATTGATCGATATTTACAGAGATACAATCAATTTTCTAAAAATATGCTGACGTCATAATATGCAAATTAAAATTTTGAGTTTGGAGGCCATAATGATGCTTTTATGAGTTAATTGAGGATCAAATGAGACATGAAATCATATCTCCAACTCATAATATATCCAAATATGAAAAAATATTAGGAGTTTCTATTTATTCTAAAGAGTTACAATGAATTTTAAATAGGCATGTTTTTGCCCATGTATTGTGAATAAAGATAACGCAAATCCGCGCGTGCTATCAACTTTGACGGACGCTCATTGCGTTATTAAAAGGTGAACAAGTTATCAAAATGCTTGGAAAAATGTACCAAATTTGATGACAGAAAAAAATCGGCGATTCTATGTTGCAAAATGCCAGTACGCGCGAAAATGCGCGCGCATGCGCGTGTGCGTAATTTTTTTATCAAATGCTCCATATGGCCTGAAACGTATGTAAAAAAAATTTGGGATGATTTGGAGCATTTTAAAAAATTTCGCGCGCTTAAACGCGCGGACAAAAGCGTACGCACATTTTTGCGCGCATTTTTTGACCTGAAATTGACCAGACGGATATTGATCTTATTCATGATAAATATGAATAAAAAATTACTTTCCGTTATGAAGATATAATCATAAGTTGATTTTCACAAAATGGCGCCTGGATGACGTCACGATAATTTTGAGTCTTTGAAAAGTCACGCAGTTCTAAGTTGGACTAAGATCTATCATCATTGAAAGTTTTATGACAATGGCTTTATTCAGTCTTGAGATATCCTGCGAACAAAATCGAGGAAGAATAATAAGAATAATAGGAATAATAGGAATAAAAATCTTGACGAAATCAATAGGTGATACGTAGACTTCGTTACGTATCACCTAACTAGACTTTAATTCGTCACTTAGACGAATTAGGTGATACGTATGATAATGGTTTACATAAAGAATAATGCATTACACGATATATTATTTTGTAAAATGCTTCTCCCATTTATATGCTTCTCTCATTATGATCTATTCATATGTCAAGATTAAATTGTGTCTCCTTGATCATCATGGATCTAGGGAAGATAGATTGAAACGATATATGACCTTTGACCCTGTGCAGTAACCAGTTACACATTTGACTCTAATTTACATCATGAAGAACACCTTTTGACGATTTTATCTTATTCAAAGAAATGAAAATGTAATTGATAAATGATTATCATCATTATGATAATGATGATCATGATGATCATGATCATGATCATGAGCGCGATCATGACATCTTATTGATAAGATGAGAGGTGATTTAGATAGCATATAGTCTCAGCTACAACATACTCAAAAATCAACAAAATCCAAGCAGAAATAACGGCGATATTGCTCGCAAAAGACAGGAATGTAGACTCCAGATTTGAGAAAAAGTCATCTCCCATAGGGATTACACGCAAAAAGTAATGGATTAAGTGAAAATAGGGTAATAATAAAGTAAAAAGGGTTATTTATGACATTATTTGCGATTCTACGTGTTTAAATAATCAAAGGAGATGGTACAATGAAGGTCAAAAGGAAAAAAAAAGTGAAGCAAAAATTTGTTGGAGACACCCGGACTCGAACCAGGGATCTCGAGGTTGGAAGTCAAGTGCGTTACCGATATACCAAAACATCTCCCATAGCGATTACACGTAAACGGGAAATGGAATTCTAAAATCCTACTTTGCAAGTGAAATATGAGCATGATCCCGGCATCTAATCGAAAAATAAAGGGCACACTTATGGTAGCCCATTGTCTCAGCTACAACATATCCGAAGCTCAGCGAAACAAAGATAAAACAACGGAGATTTTGCTCGCGAAAGACAGGAGTGTAGAATCCAGTTTTGAGAAAAAGTCATGTCCCATAGAGAATACACGCAAAATGTGAAAAATTGACATGCCTCCTTTAATTGCAAAAATACACCATGATACTTTTGTCAAAAATTAAAATTGCGAACACTGAATTTGTAGAAAATTGTCTCAGCTAGAACATATCAAAATTTGAAAGAAAATTGATTGATATTTACAGAGATACAATCAATTTTCCAAAAATATGATGACGTCATAATATGCAAATCGAAATTTTGAGTTTGGAGGCCATTATGATGACGTCATGAGTTAATTGAGGATCAAATGAGACATGAAATGATATCTCCAACTCATAATCTATCCAAATATGAAAAAATATTAGGAGTTTCTATCTATTCTAAAGAGTTACAATGAATTTTATATAGGCATGTTTTTGCCCATGTATTGTAGATAAAGATAACGCAAATCCGCGCGTGCTGTCAACTTTGACGGACGCTCATTGCGTTAATAAAAGGTGAACAAGTTATCAAAATGCTTGGAAAAATGTACCAAATATGATGACAGAAAAAAATCGGCGATTCTATGTTGCAAAATGCAAGTACGCGCTAAAACGCGCGCGCATGCACGTGTGCGTAATTTTTTTATCAAATGCTCTCTATGGCCTGAAACGTATGTAAAAAAAATTTGGGATGATTTAGAGCATTTTAAAAAATTTCGCGCGCGTAAACGCGCGGACAAAAGCGTACGCGCATTTTTGCGCGCATTTCTTGACCTGAAATTGACCGGACGGATATCGATCTAATTCGTGATAAATATGAATGAAAAATTACTTTCCGTTATGAAGATATGATCATAAGTTGATTTTCACAAAATGGCGCCTGGATGACGTCACGATAATTTTGAGTCTTTGAACAGTCACGCAGTTCTAAGTTAGACTAAGGTCTATCATCATTGAAAATTTCATGACAATGGCTTTATTCAATCTTGAGATATCCTGCGAACAAAATCGAGGAAGAATAATAAATAATAAATAAATAAATAATAAATAAAAATCTTGACGAAATCAATAGGTGATACGTAGACTTCGTACGTATCACCTAATAAATAATAATAATAAAAATCTTGACGAAATCAAAAGGTGATACGTCTACGTACGTATCACCTAACTAGACTTTAATTCGTCACTTCGACGAATTAGGTGATACGTATGATAATGGTTTACATAACGAATAATGCATTACACGATATATTATTTTATAAAATGCTTTTCCTATTATGATCTATCCATATGTCAAGTTTAAATTGCGCCCCCTTGATCAGGAATCTAGGGAAGATAGATTGAAACAATATAAGACCTTTGACCCTGTACAGTAACCAGTTACACCTTTGACTCTAATTTACATCATGAAGAACACATATTGACGATTTTATCTTATTCAAAGAAATGAAAATGTAATTGATAAATGATTATCATCATTATGATAATGATGATCATGATGATAATGATCATGATCATGATCATGAGCGCGATCCTGACATCTTATTACAAAAATGAGGGTTGATTTAGATAGCATAAAGTCTCAGCGACAACATACTCAAAAATCAACAAAATCCAAGCAGAAATATCGACGATGTTGCTCAAAACACAGGAATGTAGAATCCAGATTTGAGAAAAAGTCATCTCCCATAGGGATTACACGCAAAAAGTAATGGAATAAGTGAAAATAGGGTAATAATAAAGTAAATAGGGTTGTTTTATACATTATTTGCGAATCTACATGTTTTAATAATCAAAGGAGATGGTACAGTGAAAGGTCAAACAGAAAAAAAAAGTGGAAAAAAAATATTTGGAGACACCCGGACTCGAACCAGGGATCTCGAGGTTGGAAGTCAAGAGCGTTACCGATATACCAAAACATTTCCCATAGAAATTACACGTAAACGGGAAATGGAATTCTGAAATCCTAATTTGCAAGTAAAATATGAGCATGATCCCGGCTTCTAATCGAAAAATAAATGACACATTTTAAAAGGTAATTGTCTCAGCTACAACATATCCGAAGCTCAGCGAAAACAAAGCTAAAACAACAGAGATTTTGCTCGCGAAAGACAAAAATGTAGAATCCACTTTTGAGAAAAAGTAATGTCCCATAGAGAATACACGCAAAATGTGAAAAATTGACATGCCTCCTTTAATCGCAAAAATACACCATGATACTTTTGTCAAAAATAAAAATTGTGAAAACTGCATTTGTAGAAAATTGTCTCAGCTAGAACATATCAAAATTTGAAACAAAATCAACCAGTATTTACAGAGATACAATCAGTTTTCCAAAAATATGCTGACGTCATAAGGTGCAAATTGAAATTTTGAGTTCGGAGGCCATTATGATGACGTCATGAGTTAATTGAGGATCAAATGAGACATGAAATCATATCTCCGACTCATAATCTATCCAAATATGAAAAAATATTAGGAGTTTCTATCTATTCTAAAGAGTCACAATGAATTTTATATAGGCATGTTTTTGCCCATGTATTGTGGATAAAGATAACGCAAATCCGCGCGTGCTGTCAACTTTGACGGACGCTCATTGCGTTAATAAAAGGTGAAAAAATTATCAAAATGCTTGGAAAAATGTGCCAAATATGATGACAGAGAAAATTCGGCGATTCTATGTTGCAAAATGCTAGTACGCGCAAAAAACGCGCGCGCATGCGCGTATGCATGATTTTTTGTCAAATGCTTTAAATGGCCTGAAACGTATGCAAAAAAAGTTTAAGACGATTTTGAGCAATTTAAAATTTTACGTGCGCGTTAACGCGCGCACAAACGCGTACGCGCTCATTTGCGCGCATTTATTGACCTGAAATTGACCAGACGGATATTGATCTTAATCATGATGAATATGAATGAGAAATTCCTTTCCCTAATGAAGATATGATCATAAGTTGATTTTCACAAAATGGCGCCTGGATGACGTCATGATAATTTTGACCCTCTAAAAAGTCACGCAGTTCTAAGTAAGACTAAGATCTATCATCATGGCAAGTTTCATGATAATGGCTTTATTCAGTCTTGAGATATCCTGCGAACAAAATCGAGGAAGAATAATAAGAATAATAGGAATAAAAATCTTGACGAAATCAATAGGTGATACGTAGACTTCGTTACGTATCACCTAACTAGACTTTAATTCGTCACTTTGACGAATTAGGTGATACGTATGCTCATGTGTAACATAATAAAGAACGCATTTTTACGATTTCATATTTCGTTTACTACTCCCATTATGGTCTATCCATGAGTCAAGTTTCAACTGTAGGGCAGAGGGAAACAGACCAAGAGAATAAGAGGGACGCAATGCAAGAGAGAGAGAGAGAGAGGGAGAGGGTGAAAGAGAAGAGAGATAGATAGATGCAGAGACAGACCAAAAAAGGAGAGGGGCAGAACATGAGAGGAAAAGTAAAAGAGCAAGAGAGAGGAGAGAGAGAGATGCAATTGAGAACAATGCCTTCCAGATAACCATGATTGAAAGTGGTATAGCGCCCCCTTGAGGTATCCGATTGAGGATTGTTATATATGATAATGGATTAAGTGAAAATAGGGTAATATTAAAGAAAATAGGGTTATTTATTACATTATTTGCAAATCTACGTGTTTTAATAATCAAAGGAGATGGTACAGTGAAAGGTCAAAAGGAAAACAAAGTGAAGAAAAAAATTGTTGGAGACACCCGGACTCGAACCAGGGATCTCGAGGTTGGAAGTCATGTGCGTATACCGATATACCAAAACATCTCCCATAGCGATTACACGTAAACGGGAAATGGAATTCTGAAATCTTACTTTGCAAGTGAATATGAGCATAATCCCGGCATCTGATCGAAAAATAAACGATACACTTGTGATAGCTTATTGTCTCAGCTACAACATACTCGAATCTCAGCGTAAACAAAGCTAAAACAACGGAGATATTGCTCGCGAAAGACAAGAATGTAGAATCCACTTTTGAGAAAAAGTCATGTCCCATAGAGAATGCACGCAAAATGTAAAAAATTGACATGCCTCAATTAATTGCAAGATTACGCCATGATGCCTTTGTCAAAATGAAAAATTGTGGACACTGCATTTGTAGAAAATTGTCTCAGCTAGAACATATCAAAATTTGAAACAAAATCAATCAATATTTACAGAGATACAATCAGTTTTCAAAAAATATGCTTACGTCATAATGTGCAAATTAAAATTTTGAGTTCGGAGGCCATTATGATGACGTCATGATTTAATTGAGGGTCAAATGAGACATGAAATCATATCTCCGACTCATAATCTATCTAAATATGAAAAAAATATTGGGAGTTCCTATCTATTCTAAAGAGTTAAAATGAATTTTGTATATGCATGATTTTGCGGATATTGTGGATAAAGATAACGCAGATCCGCGCGCGCTGTCAACTTTTGCGGACGCTCATTGCGTTATTAAAAGATGAACAAGTTATCAAAATGCTTGGAAAAATGTGCCAAATATGATGATAAAGAAAATTCGGCGATTCTATGTTGCAAAATGCTAGTACGCGCAAAACACGCGCGCGCATGCGCGTGAGCGCGATTTTTTATCAAATGCTCTATATGGCCTGAAACGTATGCAAAAAAAATTTGGGATGATTTAGAGCATTTTAAATTTTTGCGCGCGCGTACGCACGTTTTTTGACCTGAAATTGACCGGACGGATATTGATCTTAATCGTGATAATTATGAATGAGAAATACTTTTCCGTTATGAAGATATGATCATTAGTTGATTTTCACAAAATGGCGCCTGGATGACGTCACGATAATTTTGAGTCTTTGAAAAGTCACGCAGTTCTAAGTTAGACTAAGATCTATCATTATTGAAAGATTCATAACAATGGCTTCATTCAGTCTTGAGATATCCTGCGAACAAATTCGAGGAAGAATAATAATAAATAATAATAAATAAATAATAAAAATCTTGACGAAATCAAAAGGTGATACGTAGACTTCGTTACGTATCACCTAATTATATTTCTATAGCGCATTATACAAGGTATGTCTCTATGCGCTTTACATTGTATTACAAGCTTAATTAATTACATACATCTACTATTGAACTATTGAACTATAACTGTGTACACGCAAAGATAAACTGGCTGTGTGCACTGAATGGAAATTACACACTAAACTCACAGCACTAAATTCCAGAAACAATTTAATGACAATAAAAGATATTGTATAAATACCGGTAATTGGAATATTATTGAAGACTTGCCTGGTAAAAAGGTTAAAGCCTTTAAACCATCACATGACACTTGATGTTCAAGTTATTCAACACCAAAAGAGTGTTTGAAGTTACAATTTTAATGCTTATTTTGTGACCCTTTTTAATGCACTAGAAGTGGTCAAAAGCCTACTATTTTGAGTAGTATAAAATTATAATCTTTGAAAAATCCTGTTTCAATTTATTATACAATGTTCAGTGAGCTGTGAGGCTACATTATAGATTTAAGTGGTATCAGTTACGATTTATGGGCCATTCCCTTTCTCCATCTCACTGAACATGTAGATAGTACCAGTATTGTTTTGGGCTATATTTAAAGAAACAAAATCAAATCAGACTACCGGTAGTCATTCTCTTTCCATACAGTGATGAAGTGAGCAATGTGGTTCAAAATTCTGAATACTTTGTTTTGGTAATGTGATCTTCCAATGTCTTCCAGTAATGGTTGTCTTGCTGACCCTGACTTCTAAGCAAATAGCCTTCCTTTTTTTGAAATGGTACATTGTAGCTGCAATAGTTTTGAGAAAAAAATCTTGATATACACCCTGTACATGTAGGTGTCACATTAATTCATTTTCTATTTATGTAAATAATAATAAGCATATCAACACCACCCTTATGTAAATAAAAATGTTAACAAAACTTCAGGGCAAAAACTTTTCCTCACAACAACGCAGCCTCTCTAAATCAAATATGTCGGTATGTATTACATTTGATGTGATACATGTAGTTCGAATATCATGATGATACTGTACATGGTTATGAATAGCTATTATGGATCACATTCTTTGCCCCCAAGATATGTGAAATTCACCTACGGTATGTAGAAGATTTAGGATGAAGGGTTCTCAAATGGTATAGTTTGGCATAACCTGTCATTAATTGGAGCTTAACATGATTGTCATAATATTACTGGCCTTGAGGGAGAAACAAGGTAATACACCCTGTATTGCCTTCACTAATTCAGTAAGGGCAATACATGTACATATAAATGCATATCACTGTATCTCCCAAAAGATTATAATTATTACCTATTCATTTGTGAATCACGTATGGTCACTATACCCTACTACCGCGCCGCATGATAGTCTGCTCAAACTTTGCAGCGATTTAGCTGTTTGAAAGGTCCCGGATATTTAATGGGGCCAATACGTAATGGGCTCAATATGGAACACAATCTTTGTACTCAAAGTGAATGGTGAAACCCGAAAGAGAGAAACTATCAGGAAATATTGCCCGCTCAAAACTGTTAGTTTGCGGACCGGGCAAATATGCATTTTAATGCATGGTACCTGTAAAATTACCTGCTACTGTATACATGAAGGTAATAAAGCAAACACAGATCAAATTCACTACTGGTTCCTGTAAAATTTCACCTAGAGAGTACATGTTGTGGATAGACAAACTACCAGCCATACAAGAATGTAGGAAAACCAAATCGAGTAGGAAATTGTTAGTTAAAAATTCAAAAATATTGCTTTGTATAATATGTCTTATAATGTGACAGAAAATCCTTTAGAATAGTGCTAGTACTCAGTACACTGCTGAATCATTTTACATAGCAGCTCATGGAACTTAAATCACATTTTAGTCTTTTCAAATCCTCTGTGAAGTCCTTTTGACATTAGCTTCAATGTGGCAATTTTTTGTAGTATTCTGTACATGTACATGTACATTCAATCTTATGGTCATACAGAGATTGAATCACATTGTTATGAAATTTGAATTGTCTCCTATACAGGGTGTACATGTACTGTACATCTTCAACAATATTCACATACACAAGATTTGTGTAATTATCACTGTTTTGTATACTTGAGATGCTTTTCGCAAATATTTATTGGAAGATTTGTATATCCTTTGCTTACATAACATGGATTTCTTTGGCTTTGTCAAAGAAATTTCTAATTGGTGTATCATGTACACATGTAGACATATTGATCTATCACCTACACATACATGTATGTAGTGTACTGGAATATTGTAAGAATATGTACTTCTTTTGATCCTGTAATCTGTATAATATGTTAGATATTTGATATAATTTTATAATTCTTAAAATGCTTATTCATTTTTCAGAGGGGCAGGTAGACACTTGATGACAATCAACGCAAAGGCACAAGGTCACTGTCAAGATAAAGAAGAAATGGCATGTGTACTCCACCGATTGTGAGAAGGGGCTCTTGATTATCCTTTGAAAAAGTGGTAGATCAAGTTGATCCAGTGTAACAGTAGCAGCAAATCTATGAGGTATGTACAATGTAGATGGATTGTAACAAAAAAACTTAGGGGTGTTCAATGATCAAGGTATTTAAGACTCCTACCCCATTTTTTCACCATTTTTTTTTATTGATGGCTATTAAGTGCTGCATGCATGTACAATGTAGTTTTTCAATTAGTGGATGTAAAAATTGATGCTTTTGGATCATAATTGACTAATATGCTCATGTAGTAGACAATTTTCAAAATGTATTCAAATGTATACATACATGTACATGTACGTGTACCTTGCGATGAGCTATTACATGTACATTCACCTGTTTTCTATTATTGTACCTCAATTCCGGTAGTCAGGATGCAAATTGCAAGGATTAGTTGTTGCTACATGTAGGTTGGGTAAACATTATGGCCTGCCTGACCTAACAACACGTAATGTGTGGTATTGGTATTCTGAAAGTGTTTATTATTGAAATACAATTTTTCAAAGCAGGAGAATGAAATGATTTATTAAGAGGCAGGTAAAGAAGATGTTTTTGCATGAAATATATTTACGGTTTGAAAATGACCGATCAAACCAAACTCTTGAGTATATTTGTCTTTACTTAGAATATATATGATAATAACTCAACTTTGTTATTGTTTTGTTCCTGAAAGTCATTTCATTTGATATATGCTGTACTGTGACTTATTCACATAGAAATTGTAGAGCATTGCATATAATACAATTTATAGATCGTTATGTTATAGATAATTATTGGGGAAAAACAATGTGAACCTTTCCATTTGTTAGTATTGGCAATACAGTGTACAGGTAAAAGATTACAACAATTGTAGAATACTTAATACTAGACAATATTTGTATATTATATTATATGATATGATAGTATGGTATGGTATGATAGGGAAAAAATTCATCTCGGAAGAAATTGTAGACATTTGAATGAATGTACTCCAAGATATATTATTGTTAGCACTGTTCACACTGTTCTTGAGACCAAAAAATAAATGGAAGCTCTGTTCTTTATTTTTCAAACCAACAGATTTCATATGGGATCCCTTCAAGTACAAGGTTTACGCTGGTTCACACACGCACTGAGAGGGACCTGGCAGAGGCTATAGCATGGCCCTTGGTATGATCAGCCTAAGGTTAAGGTTGATTCAAAGAGACATTAAATGGAGATTTTTCAATGAATAGATTTTGAATGTTTAATTCCAGATATTTAATTGTCTCGAGTAAAAAAACAAGTACCCGGTCACTTCTCCTCCACCACCGCCTCCAGCACCGCCCTCACCACCCCGACAGACACCCGTACATTAACCACCGCTACCCGCCGAACCCTCAAAGCAGCCGCCAGCCTCACAGCTACAATGCACAGCAGACGACAACAGACTACAACGCCGCCTACGTCGGGGACACACACAGCGTCTCGCCGACAGCACCCCCCACTCATCGACTCGAAACTCTCCTAAGTCCGCAACCCGGAGCCTCCAGCCCAGGCGGACAGTCAGACGAATTACCAGCCGACCATCCATGCCCACTCCCCGATGACTGAAGCCGACACGGTCTACTACTATTTTTCCCTGACGTCCGCACCCCGGTGACTTAAGCTCACGCACGCCAGCTATTCTCCACTCCTGACGACGGATAGTCAACCTGTTCGAAACGTTGAGCCACTCATCCTCTCCAAGCGCTATAGTTCTCCTGAGAACTATATGCTAAGAAAGATAACAAACAGTCCTTTTCAGGACTACACTCGTCCAAGAAAGATTACCGAGTCAGAGTCCTTTTCAGGACTCCTCAAACCTCTCTCTCTCTCTCACACATGGTGCAACCGCAAACCTACTGTATAAAAAAATATGTGTTCACTAGTGTTGAATTGAAAAAAAGCTCCTGCTGTGGCAATCGAAAAGAGCGCTATATTTTGATTTCTTACAAAGAAGTTTCAGAACCTATGACTATAAAATTTCACACTTTATATCTAAAGGGTTTAATTATTTAAAATAATTTGCAAGTTTCTTGGAGGTTACACAAATTTGAAAAAATGTAATTTGTAAGAGTTTACTGAACTCAATATCACTGTATTTTGATGATATTTAATTTGGGTTTGAATTAGAGCAAACAATTTAAGAGGATACAAGTTAAACAAATAGGGTGTGTAGTTTGATAAATGTGGGATATCCATTTGTTTCATTATACTACAAATTTTTGTGAAAGGTCGATCATCCACTATTGTTAGAGGAAACCTCACAAAACCTCACCCCAAAGAATAAGCGTAGGTATTCTGAAAAGTGAGATGTATTTCTGCCGGCCCTATGATGTACAAAATTCCTTACGAATATGGAAAAGAGCTACCGGTATGTAGGATGCGAAAGTTAATGTGGTTAGATGAGCAAGTGTGCACTTGTAAAAATGACACCTGGCTGGAATGATCCCCAGGGAGTAGATAATGTGCATACATAGTGTGCGGGTAAGCCTGAATCTGATGACCGGGGTAATAATATACCTGTAAAGCACTTAGAGACATCATACGCTATATAAAAGCGGAATCATTATTATTATTATTATTTTATTTTAGGCCTCAGATGAAGGAAATGGGTGCCGAAAGAGATCCTTTGAGCACCTTATCTCTGCCAAAACTGCATTTATAATTTAGCACTTTATGTAAAGTCCATTAGATAATATTTATTTGATGGTATTATCGTAATGGCATTCAGGAAAAGTCAACTTCAGGTGTACAATCATCTTGCAACTAATAAACCTTATATGTGATTTAAATAGTTTGTAAAATGATTAGAATAATGATAAAAGGATATGAGAATGATTATGGTATACCACTTATAAGCTTATATTACAAGATGATTTTAACATAAAAAATAAACCCAAACAAGCAAAAATATTGAGCATTCAACCATACTATTTTTTAAAGATGTGTATGTACACAAGAACCAAATGAGATCACTTTAAGGCGCCACGGAGGCATATATTACATGTAGTGTCTTATAGCTCATGCAAAAGTTGGTAACCCCCTGCCTAACTATTTGTTCAGGTTTTTCTGATATGTGTTGCTAGATAGCAAGATGATTACCATTCTATACAAGCTCCTTGAAATTATTTCTTGCAAAAGTTGAATACTGTACTAAAACATAAGAGGTGACAATTATTAGTCCCCTGTCATCATCTAAATTCCTATATGGCTTCTTTTCTTTTCTGTAACCATGTAAAATATCACAAACTAGTTATTAAAAGCTACGTAAGTTTTCTGAATTTAAAGGTGACCAAGTGCCTACGGGTACTTCATTCTTATTATTTACTTTGACTGGCCTTATTACCTCTTGTGCTATGTTTCAGGTGTGGGCAACACATCTATATTTGTGTGGGCGTATTAAACCTGACTGCAGCTATTGCTCTATGTACATTAAATATGTAACAAATGAAAGCATTGTAAAGTTGTAAACATGTTTACGGCATAGCTTCTGTATGAGGCTATTGATATATCACCTGTGTAAATATATACATTATTTCAATAACATTTGCTATTTTTTGTGGGGATAATAGTGCTATACATTCCATTCAAAATATACAATCAGACCGGTTTTATTGTACATAGGTCATGCTGAAATATAATAGTGTAAATGAAGAAAAATTACCATGTAGTAAATATGATTTCAGGAACACGATGTCGGTTTGCTGCAATTCGAGAATTGCTGTGTTGACAATTGTTCCGGGCTTTAGTTTATCAAAATTGTAGGGTTAGGGTTAAGGTTAGATTAATATTTAAGCAAGATTTAGGGTTAGGTATAGTATTGGTCCAGGATTAAAGTTAGTAATTCATTTAATGTTGGGAACTATTGTGAAGCAATTTTAGTAGGAGCATGTGTCACAAAACTCAATTTTTCCTCACATTTTGTAGGAGGTATTATACTAAATTATTCATCATGGAATACCAAAAGAAAGTCTGTTTTGTATGTGCTTTATTTTTTGTTTGGTGTGCATGTTGATATTTCTGACTGTAGTAGTAGTAATAGTAGTAGTAGTAGTGGTAGTAGTAGAATGGTTTCATTAGTTTTACAAGCTCAGTTTTAAAAAGCCTCTAAACAAAACTTAGATATATAGACAAGTACAAATAATACACAGTACAATAGATCACAACTTATTACTTATTCCATACTTGCAAACAAATTGATGATAAAAATAGAATAGATTCGTCATTAGTATTATTTTTTATAATTATTGTTAAGTGAGGAATATTCATATTTTAAATAGAAATCGAGACTGATTAATTGAGTGTGTGACAAGTAAATACTGAAGATTTGTTTGATTTTGAACCATATTAAAATGCAAATGTAATGCCTATTCATATTCTATAATGTAATTCATGACAGTCACACACAGTATATGAGGATCTATCATAGAAACATAATCGAACAATACTGAAAGAGAGAAAGTGTCGGGGAGAGATCAATATAACCCTAATAATGGCCCCCCCCCCTCCACGATTTTTCCGATTGCTCGGGAACGCATATGGATGGCGCCCCGCCGCTCGCTGACTTTTTTCTTTTGAGTCTTGCGCAACTTTCAAAAGAATTTTTTTGAAAATCGGACCTACGGTTACAAGGTCACGTGACCTTTTGTCTTTGCATGTCAGCCCGAAAATCGCTCATTTTCGTGATTTGTGTACAAAACATATGGAAAAGTCATTTTTCTCAAAACAGATCAAACATGGGTTATTGGGTCTTGTTTAAAGGTTATGTGGTTGTTTTGGTAGTCAAAATGGTTGAATTTTAGTAAGAAATGAAATAAAACAACAAAAACAATGAAATACATAAGTTAAAAAAACAGTGAAATACATAAGAAATTATAAAAACAAGAGATAACATAAGGAATAAGCTGGCTCTTCCAAATTTTGTTGTTGTATTATTATTCAGAATGGTCTAATGAATATTTGTAGAGAAAAAGAATGCTTGAATATGAATAATATATGATTTGTGGGTAAAAATGTGATTTTATGACTTTATTTGCATAAATTACCATAAATATGCAAATGAGTGAATTTTTCAAAAAATTGAAATTATCATATTATTCTATACACTTCACTTGACATGCGTGCAAATTTTCGCGGCGATCGGCCGCTTCGCGGCCGAGATCTTATGGGGGGGGGCCATAATGCCCCCCCCCACGGCCCTACTAAGACCTCAAATAGCCCGGCCTGATTAGGGTTAAAGAGAGAGGGTTAAGTTAGAAAAAAAGAAGAAGGAAGAAATGCATAAGAGGAGAGAGAGAGAGAGAGGGAGGGGGTGGCGTGAGAAGAATGGAACAGATGAACTGTGAAGACATGGAAAAGAAGAATAATGATGGAAGTAAGACGACAGAGGGAAAGCGATTGTGTGTATAAGTCAGTTTGTGGCTCTGTATGTTGTAATGAGGGCATGCGATGATGTAGCATAGCAAAAGCGAGAGTTTGGGGTGTAGGAAGTGAGTTGCAGGGCGTCGGACGGGGCCCGTAGGGTGTCGTATCATCTCCTTTTTACTTTCTCTTCCACTTCTTATCTTCCTTTCTTCCATTTTCTGATTTTTCCCTTTCCCCCGTCTTTTCCCCCTTCAATATTTGGTTAGGCCTCCCATCTTCAACACCAGAGGATGGGGGAAGGAGGGTGTGGGGGTAATCTCGCTATTCATAACGTCGAACTGCATATATAAAACACGAAGGCGGTAACTATTGATAAAAGCATGAGGACCGTTATTCATAATGTGAGATGAGGGTCGCTTTTCATAATTTATATTGGGGGTCACTAGGACCGCTATTCATAAGATAAATTTAGGGTCACTATTTATAATTAATGCAGAATGAGGATCGCTATTCATAATATGAGAAGAGGGTCGATATTCATAATCCGAGAAAAGCGTTGCTTTCCATAATACATATGCCACAGCCATAGGGGTGCTCCCAGTCAACAATTAACTCTCTTGTCATTTTGTTGCTTATTCAATTTTTTTATGAATAGCGACCCCCATTCCGTGTTATGAATAACGACCCTCTTCTCGTATTATGAATAGCGACCCTCATTCCGCATTATAAAAAGCGACCTTCATTCTGTTTTATGAATAGCTACTCTCTTCTTAAATGATAAATAGCGACACTCTTCGATTAAGATTAGCTATCCTTATGAATGATTACCCTTTTCTCAAATTATAAGTTGTGGTCCTAATAAACAGCGGTCTTTATGAATAATGGTCCTTATAGCTAGTTGGCCTCGGGGGGGGGGGGGGTGGATTGGTGTCCGTTTATGTGTCTTGGATGGGCTTGGATGTGTATTAACGGGGGGGCACGGTTGGTATGCTTTTTTTGATTAAAAGTTGCAATTAGATTTAATTAAAGATGATAGATTTAATTAAAGATGGTTAAGTTTGATAATCGGGGAAACAAGATCGGTCAATCTTCATTGATTACTATTTGCAAATTAATTCATCCTTGCTGAACCTATTTAAAAACTGAATTTATCAATCATCAGAAACGAGCTGAACGGGTTGAACGTAAAACAAGTTGTAACACTAATTGTAACCTTAACCCTAGTCCTAAACCTAGATATAATCCTTAACCCTAGATCTAACCCGCAACCTTACCCTAGTCCTAACCCTTGTCCTAACCCTAACTCTAAACCCTGAACCTCACCCTAGTAATAACCCTCTCCCTGACCATAACCTCAACCCTAAAATCATTATTATTGATGGTGGATTATTCTGCAGTTAGCCCAAACAGGTGTTTTGCCTGATGTTATAACTAAAATGCTACCCGCCACTTCCTTATTTGTGTCGATCGATCGACTTTACGGCGATCAAATTCAGAAGGGGGGGATAATTTGTGTTGTATGCGTGTTACGGGGGGGGGGGGGGGGAGCAGTGTGGATATGTTTTTGAATTTTTCATCAACAATTGCATTTTGATTGAAAAATAGTTAATTTTGATAATCAGTGAAAGAAAATTGGATAAAGACGGCAATCCTCAATATATTAATATTTGCAAATTATTTAATCTTAAATTTAACCTGCTTAAAAAAAAGGATTTCTAGGTAATCCAAAATGAGCTGCATGGGTTGAACATAACAACACTAATTGTAACCTCAACCGTAGTCCTAAACCTAACCCTAGTCCAAACTCTTCCCCTAACCCTAGTCATACCCCTAACCCTTGTCTTAACACTTAACCTTACCCCAATCCTAGCTTAACCCTACTTCTAACCCAGCCCCTGTCACTGACCCTAATCCTAACCCTAATTCATTATCATGGATGGTGGATAATTCTGCAGTTAAGCCCTATAGGCCGTTTTAGCTGATGTTATTAATAAAAATTAATGAACCCCTGCTCCTTTTGTATATGTCCGATTAGACGACCACCGTTCAAATTTCAAAACAAGAAGAACAAATATTTTCTTTAAATGGAAGATTATCCTGATGAATAATTTGCAGATTAGGCATCATGCAACAAACAAAACTGTTTGAAAAATTCGTTTAAATGAAGTCAATTGATAAGTTTATGACACTAACAAGAAAAAGCGGAAAGTACCCTTTTTTTTAAACCATTGGTATTAAAAACGTAAATACACATGCACTTTGAAATATCGAGATAAAGAGTGTTGTTATTATTCAACAATCATGATATGCGACCCATCCCGAAATTTTTCATCTGCAAAACAAAATTAAAGATAAATTTGAAGAAAAAAAAAGGGGTTTGTCTCAGTTACTTCGGATATTTTACTTCCAACTTTACAGCGACAGAATTATGAGACTATGTACCGTTGTTTAAAGTGGAAAAAGCCCTCTATTGACTATTTTGCAATTAACGCAAATAAAGAAATCGAACTACGCAAGTGGCTTATAGTCTCTTTCTTCAGGCTCATTTACTTTATGAAGCGTTATTTGACATATTAATTGTAAAGTGTAGAGACAAATCGGACCACAGCAACATCGACAGCAATGTACCATGTCAAACTTTGATTACCAGATAATCTTGAATAATACAGTGCACATTTGATTTCTGAACTTGGGGAAGAAAAAGAAAAAGAAAATGAAAAAGAAGAGAAAGAAGAAGAGAAATGAAAGAACAAACAACAACAAAATGAAACAAAGAAGTTTTACAAAGCTGTTTAGTCGCTATAGGCCCTACCCGAATATAGTCAAATTTATCGATTATCGTTATTTGGTGGATAACAGCACAATTTTTGGTACAGGGCTTCGTTAGGACTTACTAAACGATATTAGGCTAGGAGCCCCCGGCAACAAAATCAATTAAAGGGTGTGGGGGCGGGAGCGTCTTTTTGGAGCCCCCAAATAATTTTACAACATTGATTTGTTGCTGTAAAAATGCCATTTTTGGTACAGGGCTCCCTTAGGACCTTCTGAACTATATTAAGGTAGGATCCCCGGCAAAAATATCATATAAGGGTGTGGGGTGGGGGCGTCGCCTCGTAGCCCCAAAATATTTTATAAGATAATATAACATTGGGTTTTCGTGAAACCCATTGTGCCCCAAATCGCACATATATGAATAATTATGCCGGGGGCTTCTACCCTACCATCATTCAGCACAGGCGCGGATCCAGGGGGGGGGGGGGTAGTGAGCACTATTTTTTAAATTTGTTTTGCTCCCAAAAATTCGCCCAGTGTGGGGGGGGGGGTGTAGTCGGGGGGGGGGGGGGGGTGTCGAAAATTTAAAAATGTTCACCTCAAGAGGGGGGGGGGGGTCCGGGCTCCCCGGGCCCCACTCCCTGGATCCGCCACTGATTCAGCAGGTCCTAATGAAGCCCTGTACCAAAAATTATGATTGTACTACAAATCTCAATGTTATACTACCTTATGAATTTTATGTGGTCTACGAGGCGACGCCCCCGCCCACACCCTTATATGATATTTTTGCCGAGGCTCCTATCCTACTATCGTTCAGTAGGTCGTAAGGAAGCACTATACCAAAAATGGTGCTTTTGATCTGGCAAGTAACGGTAATTTCACTAAGCCACCTGAATATTAAGCTATTTTTCACAAAATTTCTCGTACATTGATTACTTGAACAACTATGGTGATTATTATTTGGTCATCAATGCCGATCAACTTGGTGTTAAAATGTGACAAACATTTATCTTCATGTGATTTATACCGCCTTGGGAGAGAGAGAGAGAGAGA
The DNA here is from genome assembly GCA_035222895.1 of Strongylocentrotus droebachiensis. Taxonomy (NCBI): domain Eukaryota; kingdom Metazoa; phylum Echinodermata; class Echinoidea; order Camarodonta; family Strongylocentrotidae; genus Strongylocentrotus; species Strongylocentrotus droebachiensis. The sequence continues at coordinate 152,766 of JAVYIG010001013.1, read as the reverse complement.
GAGAGAGAGGGGGGAGGGGGGAGGGGGGGGGGGAGGGAGGGAGAGAGAGAGAGAGAGAGAAAGAGAAGAGGGGAGGGGTGATGATGACATTGGTGATGGCAATGATGACTCTGCCTGTTGAATTGCACGACAAGGTTTATTTTTTTCTGTAGTTACATGTACTTATTTCGATTCAGTCATACAAAACATTTGAATTTAAAATGCACAATTAAAAAGTATAAGTTTACTTGTTTTTGGTAATGGAAATTGCTTTAAGGAGTGGGATATTATTAGTACATGCTTTAATATTATTGTATAAATATCATTATTATACATGTATCATCACCATCACCCTTGGTGCCATCATCATCACTACTACCATCATCATCACCACTACTACGATCATTATCATCATTATCACCACCATCATTACTACCATCATTATCTCCATCATCATCACCACCAACATCGTCACTATTATCATCATCATCTTCATCTATTCACAGTAAAGTTTTCAATGAATTTGGTGTTGTCTGCCAAAGTTAGCTTACAGTTTAAATTTCTATATTAAATATGCAAATCATGTAAGTTCCACTACAAAACCACCCTTAATGCTGTGGTTCATAATTTGAAGCAGTTGATAATTGTCATAGATATTACAAATTCAAAATTATTCAGTCTAGTCCATTTTCAAGGTGGCATATTTTTACAAGTTTGAACTTTCTTATTGTAATTTTAACACAACTATTGTGAGAACATGAAAACAGGATTTAAAATTCTTGATTTCAACAATTACACCGTAAAACTTTCATCCCATTGAAAACGTTACAACTACATGTACATTTATTTCTAAAAGGGCCCTAATTCACCCAGTCAACCTTTCATTCTTAAGTTACAAAAAAATGCATCCCCAAAAAATCACATTTACAAGGAGTATGAATAATTCACTTGTTAACTCTATATTTTATATCTCAAACAATATTGTTGACATTTTCGTAGCAAATGTACATTGCAAAAAGGACATGTACACGCATACAGTGTAAGCCCATTGACATAACATGATGGAACTGACAAGGAATATCCATTAGTTCACAGCATATGCTCCGAGGAAAGGTAGAAATATTGAAGAAATACATTGGTAAAAATGTAATGAACTGGATAATAATAACAAATTATGAAATCTTCTAAGTTATTCCATAATACACATATATACATTTAATATGTATGTTAATTTCAATTAAACTGTTTGGTAGTTGTGATGTTATGTGGACAACCCTCACATTTGCTTTTATTGACGCAAAAAATACATTACAGGATAAGAGATGTGTAATTGCTTTGGAAATACTTTCTTGGCATCTACTAAATTTCCCTTTCCTTGCCGGTTATAGTTTGTTTGTTTTATTTCCGAAAATCATCATAAAAAACAATAACACAATATAACAAAATCAAAGACTTATATAACAATGATAGAATGATAAAACGGTTGGATAGTCCATTTCAGAGCCATTAACCTAATGGCTCTGTTCTTCCATGGAGTCCAATATATATATAATGATACTATAATAAGTAATGATATAACAAAATAGTAAGTCATAATTAAAATATATAAATATAAAAACAAAACATTGTACTTGTACTGAACTTAACTAAATCAAATTAAATTAAATTAAACAAAAAAACACTAACAAAAAGCATTAAAATCTATTCAAATATCCCCTACCATCCCTAATGTAACGAAATACGACCCACCCTTATCACCCACCCAGCTAACAATTAACTTAATTAGTTTTAAAATATTCTACACATTATCTAATTTAGTCTGTTACTAAATTGATTATGTTTATGTTTTGAACATGCAGTACAAAGAAGGATAATTAATCAATCAGCAGTTTTTCTATCTTTGAGTCCTCCAAACTATATTAGCTATAGAAACTACATGTACAAGATTTGATATACCCGAACACATGTTCATTTAGATCATTTGCTGACATTTAACAAAAAAGATCCATTACTTATTTCATCTGGGGACAAAATAGTATCTCATTTGAAAACTTACATTTTAGTTGATACGTATAGAGAATATATGTAACAATCTTGAAGTACTTTTCCCTTCACCTCAATCTTACATTATTCTTTACACTACCGTTTTGGAAAATTATGACATTTTTGTTGTTGTAATGAACAAAGTATTATGCTGAATCACAAATATGCAATTATTACAGCTTTGGTACCAAGAAAGAATCATATGCAACAAACACACTCTCACTTTTTCCTTCTGAATATACAATGAGGTATAACATACCTTTTAGATTCAATGGCGATTTAATGAATTCATTGTGAGCATGCTGTAAATATATTCTTACTTGACCAACTATACCTGCATGTATCATAATGCAAATGCATTTTTCTGAAATATTCAAAATGAAAGAGCACTGTTTATGTACTGTTAAGCCAGGATGTGAAAATAATTGCACAGGAAATGACAAAAATGGTTGATGATACTTTTTTTTGTTTGGTAACATGCATTACAAAGACATTAATGTATGGAAATTAATAAGTATAATGTCCGTGCATGTCAGTTGAAGGAGTGTTCTAAAATTCCCTTTTTTAGGAAACTTGCAACTTTAATTTTAAGACTACAACAAATTTAAAGCGTTTTGCTGCTTTTTCTCATCAATTGATGTACCTAGTAACATGCTATTAAAGTAAATCAATGCGGTTGTAGTAAAGAGAAAAGAATTGCACTAACTCGTACATGGATCCTGACAAGATTCAGATAGTTAGACAGTGAAATTATTATGACTTACATTTTGATTTTCAAATGACAGTGTTTCTCCCTTTTACTTTTTAATGTTTGATGAAATTAATAACAAGCGTACTGAACTGAAATATTGCCAATTAAAAAGCATTGTTTATGTGCTACAGTATAAAGCAACATTCCTTTTGAAGGAAAGGATAAATGATCCAATATAATGCCTAACTATCTGATTCTTAGCTTCCTTCACCTTCACCTTCACCTATCCCACAGTCTGGCTGACCCTTGGGGCACCACTGAAGATTTATACATCCAGCTTCCTCCACTCCTCGTGGTTCTTGGCTTTACGAAGTATGATGTTTCAGTCAAGGTCACTCGTTAATGTTGTCTTCCCATCGTTTCCTCTGCCTGCCTTTTCGTCTCCCTCCTTGTACTGTTCCATGTAGAATAGTCTTGGCCAGTCCAAATGATCATGTGACATACCCATACCAGTTTACTTTGCATCTTTTCACTGAAGTCAGGAGGTCTTCATACGGCCCTATGGTGTTTCCAATTCTGATTTTCACTACCTCATTGGTTATGAGATCTCTATACCAGATACTGAGGAGTTTGCGGAAACATTTCATCTCCAGTGCCTGTATCCTTCTTTTAATGTCTGCTGTCATGGTCCATGTTTCACATGCATACACAAATATGGACATATGGACAAGATCCTATAACCGATTTTGAATGGGTGGTATTCGTTTTTGACTGAAACGCTGCACATGTGTGTTACTTCAAGCCTGCATAGAAAAAGAAGAAAATGATAGCGTGAATGGTAAAAATACAACAATCGCGTAAACAAATCAAATTGATTCTATCAGGGTTTTACAAAAGGTCTCTAATAAAAAAATTACAATTAAAGTGGGATAGACTTCTTTTTTAAATTCATGTATGCTCCAAAGCCTTTCTTTTAGGAATGAATGAATGCATCTTATTAAGAACACAAACTGATTATTATCGAACATGTCATTATCAAGTCTCTAGATATCATATATTCTTCATATACTGTACATTTATCTATAGAGAAAATGATTGGAAATTCAATTTCAAATATATATCTAAAGGCTATCCTCCTACATACGTGGAAAAGGTTCTCTCATACTGTAACCACTTTGACATATAATCTATTAAGAGGTAATGACCACATCATCTTGAAAAGCCTTGTGAGGCATTTTTTCTATCTACACATATAAGTTATAAAAAAAAACATGAATGGTGCCACTTGTTGATTTCCCCTTTCTGTAAAGGAGGTTTAATTGAAAATTATATAGTTTAATAGAACCATGATCATAGATTTGCAGGATATCTTCCTGAATATGATAAAGTTTATGGCTGAGTGTATATTACATGTAGGTACATAATAATTACAATACTGTTTCATCAGGGCTAGCATTAAAACAGTTATAAATCAAATCATGAAACCATGAAAATATGAACTTGCAAAGATACTTCAATGCATTACAATTAATCTATAACTATTTAATTATATTGCGAAAGTGTATTGGAAAAAGAGTCTACCTTGATATAATGATGGTTCTGAGAAAAGCAGAAAAACTACAGACAAAAAACTGAATGACCAAAACAACATGTCTGCAACTACCTAAAGAGAAAGGAAAAAAAATCAACTACAGGCAATTTCGGAAAGAGTTCCATATACATACATCGATGTACAGCTGTATAGCCTACCCTCTCCCTCATTCTAATCCTAACCCAGCATACCCATATTTTTTCCTTCAATTTTAGTGGTGGTTACATGTACATATGGAACTCTTGTCGCAATTTTGATGGCCTTGCAGGGTACATCTTCTGAAACTTGCAAACATTACAAAGATGTATTTACAAAGATGTATTATATAGAATCAGAACATGATTTTCTATGGGATGTACAACAAAAGGTTATTGAAATTGCCAGAGTTGATTTGAAAGTTGTTGGAATGGTGTTAAATGCAAATTAGCATCTTGTGAATGGTGTAGACTGTATTTATTGACATTCCTCTTGCAATTTCTTTTTAAGGCTACAAACATTACTGTTATGATAATTGTAGATCTATCACATAAAAGATGACAAGTGACATTTGAAATTAGATTTGGCTTCCTACATAATTAATCATAAAATGTCTCAAATTTATTTGCTTTGTGTTTCTGCTACGTGTATACATGGTGATGGTCTTTCTCTTGCTCCCTTATTACTCTGCAAGGAAAGACCCAGTATTTAACAGCTCATTGCAAAAACTATATTGTGTCTTGAGTGAAGCCTAAACTGGTTCCTGCTGCTTAGCCTTGGCTGCATTCTCCTTATAGTCTTCTAGCTCAGATCCTCTCTTCCACACTTCATTTCATTATCGCAATTTGTTCTTATATCTTATGGGTTACCGGTACATATCCCTAATCTATGTGAATCATGCATTATGTTGCTGACTGAAGAAAGCAATTTCTAAATTTGCAACTTAAAAGATCGAAGCATACGTCAAAGGGCTGGCTCAAAGAACACATAGAAGCCAGAAAAACAGGAAGGGGGTGGGGGGGGGGGATTGGACTCAAATTCATAAGATTTCACAAGAGGACTTCATGAAAGCAGGTCATTTTATACAATAAATAAATATAGTTGTACTTTGAATCATCTTCACATGAAAAGGACTTACAGGTAAGTAAATGTTTTTAAGATATTGTTACATGTACCTGCTACTGCTACCTGGAGCTAACCCTCGTTGCTGAGAAATAGCCTTGACGTATACTGTTTGGTTGAACGGAAATTCCATTTCAGCTGTATACTACCGCAAATGTCTGTCAGTTTGCTCCAAAGAAGACTGTAGTTTGGGAAAGAGCAATAGTTACAATTAAGTATAAGTATACACATGTAAAGTTGCATTTATACAGAACTATTACAGTGACATAATAACAATATTGCAACTTCCTGCGATCAAAAAGGGGAAGAGAGAGGTAGCTAGAGTGATTGAAAGTAAGAAAGGGGAAAAAAGAGGGGAAAAGAGGGATAAAAGGTAGAAAGAGAGAGAGAGAGAGAGAGGATATAATTGAATCAGGAGCTGCCAAGACATATACATTTCTACTCATATGAATCTGCATAACAATATACAATACAAAAACTAGATGTAGGTATTGTTAATACATGTTCATGTAGATCTGCTGAAATGGATGATATAAAATCAATGTTTGGTAGTTGTTGTTTAACTTAAAATAAATATTTGAAGAGCTGCATGAATAAGTATATTATTTTCTTTCAAATCAATGATGGTATTGTTTCCAAGAAATAAGAGTGACTTAAATTGAAAGTTTGTTGTAAAATGTAGAAGCCACAGTATTCTTGTGCACTGTGCCTGCCCCTCTCGATATGACATGTTTACACCACATAAATGAATACAGTCACAGGTCTTGTACCGTATACGGGCACTTTAATCATGCTTCCTTTATTGCCATCATTCCTTGAAGAAAGTTTACAGGCTTACAATCTTACTCTCGAATAGCGAATAAGCCGTTAACTTGATAGATGACGCCGATTTAGCTGATTTAGCCATCAACTTGGAAGTACAAAGTCGCTTTACATGTTGCCGTAAGATGTTGCCGTAAGAACTATCAAACAAAGCCAAAGAAAAGTATATCAATTGATGCCATGTTAACCTTTCAACTTTGGTATTTAAGTGTCTAACTTGACCTTAACATTCTGGCCCAAACCTAGACAGCAATAACCATCTGATTTGGGTCATTTCTTTAATAAAACTGACATTTGTTGTCATTCCCCAATACAGATGGCAACCCAGAGATCTCGTACCGTGCGGGTAGCTATAGCCAACAATGGCAGCTTTTTTTGTCAAAACATTTTCTCCCCGATTTTCTTTATTTAGATCTAATTTTCTGATTTCTAAATCAGATGTAAATTAGGTCGGTATGTCATTTGTCCTAATTACAGTTATCAAAATTTGATAACTTAATATTAAATAGACAATTTACGGACTTACTTATATGAATTATCCAATTTGTATCTCAGATCCGCGAAGCAGTACGTTCATGCATTCGAAATATTACCCGGCGGCCGATATATTTCCGGGTCCACCTACCAAAACATAGCCAAATGGCCAATCAGAGCACTCGTTTCGTGGGAGTTCGTTGGTCAAGCTGGGCCGACTCGTACATAGCTACGGTAGCTATTGGACGTTCGAAAAGAAAAAAATGAATATTCATCAACTAAAACCAAGACGGATAATGTTGACGACGAGACTTTCTCGGATTAATCATTAATTTAGGATCTAAATGAGCAAGCTATCGTAAGTCAAATAAGCTATATATATGTTATTTTTAATTTGTGTTGTAATTGCAGCAGTTATGAGGATGTAAAGAGTGAAAATCTCGTTGCATATCTCATTCATCGCGGTCCGGTCGAACCGAACCATTTGTTCCGTACAGTGCCTCACAGAAAGAGGTCCCCAGACTTCAGTCTCTATAATCGGAGGTCTAGTGGAGCCAGACGTAGTCTCAGTGGAACAACCGACGATTAGAGAGACTGAAGTTTTCGGTCTAGCCCAAACCATGCAAATGTGCGGAAATAACATCGCACGCTTAATAATAAATGACAAGCAATTAACTATTGCAAGCAAGTACTCATCTTATAGAAAGCACAGTGCTTACTAAACAAATATCTTGTTATCATTATGAGCTAGCATTCTTGTTATAAAATGTTAAGCATGATAAACTACTAGACTACATGTAGGTCTATCATAACCAACCACAATGTAATATAAAGTAACGTACCTAACTTCATGCTCTTATTATTAAACACGTTTGTGTGAGCAACAAGATTGGAGATTAAATATAAACATCTTATCTTGTGACTATGTATTCATTGAAAGTGAGTGCGAATGTACTTCACCCTCTAGGCCTAGATCTACAGTTCTGAATAATGCTATACCGTACCGGTACCGTATTACCTGTATAACATGGGCAATGGCATGCAACATAATATCATCAAATAATCTGTGGTATTTATAGTTAAATGACGAAACCTATGTCACAAACACTGATACTACAATCCAATCAAATAACACATGTTTAATTGCTTACCACTGTGCAGACCAAATAATATGGGCAGACCAAGTAGTTTAACTTTACGATAAAAACAGGCTAACTTTGCCGTGGTTTTACATCGTGATCGAAGTACAATAATGTGCTTCTCAAAAATGGGTTGCTATGATATGAGAGTATGGAACGCTACATATGCAGGCGTATGGAGTATGGAGTACCGACAGTTACATGCACTGATGCATGCAACATATACGTCTAGCAAAAACAATCCTAACTTAAGTTTGTGGGGTAGTATTGTTCCTCGTACACAAATGGTATTTAGATAATACTAACACAGCACTGCCAACAAAATGAATGGATGAGTACCGTTTAAAATGTATCCAATAAAAATATTGTTGCATATTCTTTTTAGACAGTAGACACCCTGTAGATAAAACAAAAATCCTAAGATTTTACTGCAAGTTATAATTATTATTTCATTTGGCATTGCAACGATGGAAACAATAAATTACTGCTAAAATGTATGGACAGTCAGATTTTATGCAAATTTAGTCTCAAAGTTACTATTCAGTGCATATAATACAAAAAATGTACCAGTTCCAACTTTGGTAACTTCTAATTATAAAGTTGATGTGCACTGTAAAACTTACAGGTTGCAATCCACAGCAGTCATTAATTTTGCACAGAGGGGGGGGGGGGGGAACAAATTTCCACACCCAACCCTCTTTTAAAGACTAAAACCATAGACCGCTAAAACCAAGGAACGGCTCTACATAATATACACTGTATACAATATATACCAAACTGAATGGAAATCATACCAGAGTTGAAGAATAAATTTGTATATGGACTGATGTGCATAAGAATAACTTTGACATAGACACTCAAACAAAAATCCAATAACTTTTAAAAGGAAGACTGGCCAACTTTTAATGCTACATGTAGTATATACATGTAGGAGATTGCATATACTGTAGGGATAAGGGGTAATCTTTTGGAAATTGGATCAAAATAGAAAAAAAGATTCATTCAAAGGAGAAAAATTATGCAATTAATATCTTTGTACAGGAAATAAATAAAATATATCAATAAAAAACAACTACAAACAAACAAAAATAAAGGATAATGAGATGATTATTGTTGGAGAAAAACATTGTCTTTTATGCAAATTATACTTTAGTTTCATTTATTTCTATACAAATTCAGAAAAATTGCAAAATATTATGGTAATGGAAGATAACTGACCATGGTTAGTTAAATCTTGGGTAATCAATAGTATTCAATGGTTTTGGATCCTCAGAGAATTTTAACTCAAATTATATTAATTAATTTAGCTTTACCTAATCTATAGAACATAATGGAAATTGAATAGAAAATCTGTATTTTCCACTCAATAATATGACTCTTCTGAAAATATGTGCACATGTACATGTAATGTACAATACATGTAGGGTCTTATCATCTTAAAGATTTGTAATAAATAGTTTTTAAAATGGCATAAGAATACGAAGAGGGAGAAAGTGCAACATGGATGCTTCACATTATACACTGTCACTCATATAGTTGGAATATTTTTGTTTTACCCCACTTTATGGAATTATTTTTAAAATAATTTAAAAATAATAGATCTAGATAATAGTATCCATTCTCCGATTTTATTGAATAATAATTTGACAATGTGTGTTTTGCGTGACTGCTAAAGCATGTGTATGCTACTATGCTTATCAAATAGGTGACCTACGCCCTTAAGTCATAAATGACAGTAACGAGGATTAATGCCCCACAAAAGGGCACTAATATAGCACATCGACACGGTTTTGATCCTGGGGCCTCACAGTTACGAGGCCATTGCTTTGTCACTGGACCATGACTGTACGAAGCGGGGGCTAGGATAGGGGGCAGTTTCCATAAACAAAATAAAAAACAGAAAATGAAATTTATTACATTTTACCCCGGTCCCCGACATAAACAAATCCTCTGGATGGCCATGCATTATGGCTCAAAAGCTGTTCAGTTTTCTATTAGAGGGATACCAGATGGATATTTAAAAAGGGGTGATGATGTTAATGCGGAGGTGATAGAGAAGGGCAGATTAGAAAATAATTCTGAATTCTGAACCTTGCAATTTTCCTTCTACATACCAAAGTAATTTACATTTAATTTATTTACTGACAAATAATTGCAGTCACTTTTGCAATCAATAATAGTCACTCTTTCCAGTTTATTATTCTCATACATGTATGATCTCCTTTTCTCTCTCTTTAAATCTCTCTCTCTCTCTCTCTTTCTCTTTCTTTCTTTGCAGCTGCAAGTTCCAGGTACTGTTTTGTTTTAAGTTTTTGCAATGTTAAGCACCCAACAGGAATACAGGTACATGGGTGTCATTGGAAATAGGGTATAAAGGAGGGTACTTTTGACAGACTTTGTTTCAAATTGGCATCCCAAATATCTAGCTACAGATACGGGGTAATAAAGTGGACATGTACATATATGTACAAGTAGCTGCACAAATCTAGAGTCTGCTTATCGTGCATTTTATAGAATGAAACGGGATAGTAACTTTGGAGCAAAATACTATAGAACATAAATCGGTTATACAAATATTAACACTTGGGATGAAGAACAGGAAATCTGAAAATTAATGAATCATCATTGATGAGAAAAATAAAAAATCACATCATTTTATTCATTAGGTCATTTCATTTTGATGACGAGTAGGTGATTAGAATTTCAAAATGTACCCAGGAGAAATCTGCCCAGATAGAAAGCTTGTGACATATATTTACATTCAATATCATGCAGCACTTTACAGTTTTCTATTCTTCTGTTTTATTATTTGTTTAAATTTCTCCTTTTATTGAGATAACCCTATGTTAGTCTTTTTTTCCTTCTGTTTTCCTCTTTCTCTCATTTTCTATGTTATTCCTTTTTTATTGTCTACATCTTTTTCCTTCTTTTTTCTGTCCTCGCTTCATGTTCTCTTATTTTATCCTTCTTTTATCTTTTACTTATCTTCTATTCATATACTGTTTTTTATATTCTTCTTTCACTTTCCCCTATTTCTGTCTACATAGGATATGACTTTTCACTCAGTTTTTGTCTTCTTTCATTGGTTCTTCTCTCTTTCCCTGTGTGTGCCTTTATTTTTCTCATTTGTATCTAAACAGTTATCGTTGTTCTTCTTCCTTCACTCATTTTCTCTTTCACACCTTTTTCGCATGTATTCTTTATCTTAAATGTTATCATCCTCCATGTTTACAATCAACTATGTTTATCTTTATTTTCTCATTCACATCACCTCATGACTGCGAATGGTTGACATGTTTTACATAAAAATGTAAGAAAACAAAAATGACATAAACTCACTAATGCACAGAGAAGTTGCCCACTAAAATACCTTCCATTTTTGTATAAAGAAGAAGCATCCAAAGAACAGGAAATCATTAATAATTGGGGATGTGTCAATTTTGGTGGTGGCCTACCTCTTTGTTGAAGCGTACTTAAAAACACCCGAAATATGTCACAAATTAAAAAATATAAATCCTTTTCACGATTTAGAATCTTATTTCCATACAATTCCATAACTTGGATCTCTGTCACCTTGATCAAGTGAAATTTTGAGGCTTTTTGGGGGGCTGATGATTTATTTCCCTTGTCAAAACTCACACACAAGTTTGAGAATACTCACAGCAGTTGTACTCCACCATAGCTTTACAAAATGTACCTGTTGAAGAGGCTTCAATATGTCTTGTGTTCTAGTATTAATAGCAGGGATTGACCATTCATAGATATATACATGTACATGAGGAAAAAATTATTCAAAATTTAACTTCAACTCTGAAACACAAAATATGTACGTGTAGCATAAATTACAATACATGTATGAGTTGAAGAGTCCCTGAATTGAGTTTTTTTTTTTAAATACAATGTAAGAGAAACAGAATGGCAAAAGTTTGAAATAAATCAGACCAATACTAAGAGTTATGAATGTTTGAAATATGAGATCACTAAATAAATGTGAATCTCAAATTGGCAATTTGGTACATTCATGTAGACATTGATAACTCTTCTGTTTGTTGTCTACTTCACCTCTGAAACATACATGTAGCATAAATTACATCACATGTGTGAGTTGAAGAGTCCCTGAATTGGGTTTTAAAAAAATACACTGTAAGAGAAAGAGAATGGCAAAAGTTTGAAATACATGATGGAGAAATGTATGGATAATTTACTCTCCTGTTTGTTGTATACAAAACATAATCCTAAGTGCCTTCTTCCTTGTGGAAATTTTCGTTGTGGATATCAGTTTATTTATAGGTCCTCTAAAGATATAAAGAACCTTCTGAGTCATACATGTATGTTTTTTTTTTGCCATTTACATTTTAGTCATTCTGTGTGTTGGAACAAATGGAAAAGTTGTCCGCCACTACATCCTATAGACGTTACTGATTCAGCCAACTTGAAGAGCCCATACCTACATGCTTTAATGATTACAAATTTACAACTTCAAAAATGTGTACATGTAACTTTGTCACTTTTAGTCTGATTTAAATTTAAATCGAATTGTCCCCATTGTGCTTCTTATATTTTTTCAGCCTTCCACTGGTAGTTTGCTAATACTAGAGAATAAGGTGGATTTCCCTTTAACATTAGGTATATTAAATCTTCTGTGAGAAGAGAGATTATGGTGTCTGTTTTTCACTATTGCAGCAGTGCAGTGGCAGATCCAGATTGGGGGGGGGGGGCCACGGGACCCCCTCACTTGGCCCCATAAACAGGTAAATTTAACCCTTTTTTAGATTTAAAAAAGACGCCCCCCCCCCCCTGGAGAAAGGGGGGAGCAAGGGGGGGGGGGGGGGTGGTGGTGGGTGTTAACTCGTTGCTCAACATTTTTTCACGAATTAGGCCCCCTTTCAGCCGGCCCCTTCCCTTTCTGCAGACTGGATCCGTCCCTGCAGCAGTGAATTCCACTACAGTCACATATAAGGTCCCAATAGTGTCAACAATTAATTTGGATAAACTTGCATAAATTTGCATAAACTTCCATAAATGTGAGTGCAACCAAGATGATCAATTACAGAACAGGGACAACCAACAGCTTGTTCGCTAGACTGGTTAGAATAGCCTTAGGGCTAGGTGATAACATGAAATATGATATGGATGTCACTTAGCCTTAATTGGCACCCATATCGAGAGTGACACACCAAATTGCCATCTCTTCAGTATCAAATATTTACATTTTTGTTAAATGTTTGTATTATTTTAAAGTGATTTGTATGAGAAGAAAGAAGAGTTTATATTACTAGTCCTATAGTATAGTAATACTAATCATACTAGTATTACCAGCTACCACCAGTGGGTAAGGTTTTTTTAGTGTGGGTACTTCTAGTGGTTATTATGAACAAAATTTGAATTTTTGTTTTATATCAATTATCAGTCTTGATGGGGTACGGGTATCAATTAAGTGGCTCGGTAACATTGCCTCAGATTCTGAAGAAAAAATCCTGGATCATTAGCTCATGCTGCAATCATGATTACAAACGTTTAGGTCAGTCAGGAATCCCATGACTTTACAAGCCGATTGCCTAGCTGTCTGATTATCAAAATATTTATGATTGGAAATCGAAATTTCATTTTTTGTTTACCTAACAGTTTTTTATTACATACATGTACACTACAGTCTTTTGGGGAAAATGAGTATGGTAAAAATGGTCACTCAAACTAACAGATTTTTACTTCTTTGAGGCATTTCTATCATGATCATTTTGAAGCGCAATTTTGATTAGGGCTTCAATATTACACCATATATCACAGGCACTGATAACATGTAGGGCCATACAGCTCAGATTGAATATTATTAAATGATGGCTATAGGCCAAGTGATATCAATGTTATTAGATCTACAACCTGCGTCTAGCGGCTACCATGAGCTGAGGATGCATGATGACACCGACAGTAGCCTATACGTGTGAAAAGTTGATGCACATGGGTCATATGGCAAGATTATTAAGAAATCTGATTTGAACGTCATATACTACCTTACGTAAAGTCCACGCCTAAAATGCAATCATTAGAGTCACGGTTTTTGATATTTAATATCGTATTCAACCCAGGCCTGCAGGGCAAAACCACTCCAGCAAGGCTAGAGTCAATGCTTAGGCGTATTGTCCTCTAGCGCTGTTACATGTACGTGCTGAGAGGCAGCAATAGCACACAATGAACACATTGCACACAATTGCACGCTAATGCACACAATGTATACAAAGTGGTTGATCAGCAAGTTTGACAGTAGACTCACGATTTGAATTTTCAAATTTTTCTTTCTAGTCTAGATCTATATGACTATAGACTAGATTCTAGATCTCTAAGTATAACTAAACATAGACCTAAGTTGAAAAAATTGTATGCTATTTAGGTGTCATCAACTCCCGGCCCCCCCCCCCCCCACTCCGAGAACGGATGGACCCCATGCGTGTTACCAAGATGTCCTTTTCGTAACAAAAGAAAAAGGTCGACCCGTATTGACTTTACACACCAGACTTTTGCTGAAAAGGGGGGGGGGGGGGGGTGCTGAAAAAGGCCTGTATAACAAAAGAAAAAGGTCGACCCGTATTGACTTTACCCCGGCCCCCCCACTTAGGGGTCGGAATGACCGCATGCGTGTTACCAAAATGTCAGGTAAAGGGGTACTTTTCGTGCAACAAAGTCCGGCCCGAGAATTGTAAAAAAAAGGGGTGTATTTAACTTTTCACCCAGAGATTTCTTTAAAAAGGGCCGGGGGTGTTTTATCTTTTTTTCTCTCATCTCTTTGGACTCCTGAGAAATTATTCTGAATTTAGGGGGGTACATTGAGAATTTTTCCTGATTTAGGGGGGTCTCCAAGGCAGGAAAAGCCCATGAAAAGCCGGCGAAAGGGGGGTTCGAAAATGTTGGCAGTCCTCAGATGGGGGGTGCTTTCAAAAAGAGGGAACGAGCATATGCATACCCTAAATAACACTGAGTGGGGGGGGGGGGCAGGGACTTTACACACCGGACTTTTGCTGAAAAGGGGGGGGGGGGGTCACTTGGAACACGCATATGCGTACCCTAAATAACACCGAGTGGGGGGGGGGGGGGGAGCCGGGCATCAACTATCACTAAAGTACCGATTTTGAGTGAAATCAGTTGAGTTTTGTACAGTGTAGTTTGAAATGCTGAAAATCAATATGAACAGTTTTTAATACACAGCCAGCGCCAGGATAGTAATGCAGCTTTGTGTGGGCAAAACCAGGGACATGGTTCGTGATGTCCACCAGCCTAGGTATCCTGCAGGGCGGGAGCGGCGGGCCCGGCGCACCTGGTAGGGCTATCATTTCCATTTGAATGTGCAAGTTAGATTTATTTAAAAAAGAATAAAAGACGGTGTTACTGTAGAACCTACCTTAATCAGACGGCTGGGCACATAATAGAGACCTATCTTGATGTCAGAATACTAATGTGGTCTAGTTGTTTCAGTCGGGCAACCGTGTTCGTGAACGAGAAGAAAGACAGCTGCACAGATGCGATGGAGAGTTAGCTCGAGAGCGGGTTGCATGCCGTCGCGTCCGGGGCATGCATCGCAGGCGGTCACATCCGAGCGTCCAGCGTGGCCGTGGATGAGCCAGATTGAGAGCGAGGGCTAGTTTCTCGAAACTGTCATAAGTCTAAGTTCGTGGAGATTTGGTAGAAACACGTGTTAGATCTCTATCACACGTTTCAATACGATGTCTAAAAAGTTAGACTTAATGACGGTTTCGAGAAACCTCCCCAGGTGTTCGGTGTCGGGGATCAGATCCAGTGGATGCCTGGTACTGGGAGGCGCACGCCCCCCTTTTTTCTCCCGAAAAAAATGTGTTCACATACATATTCTGTTTAAGCATTTGGATAGGCCTTAGAATCTGCCAAAAGGCTAAGATTATCCGGGGACCGCATCCAGTTGAAGGCTTCATTCTTGCAATTTCGTATATTTCAAGCTTCCTCTCCCCCCCCCCCCCACCCCCTGTAAAGTCTTTGATCTGCCCCTGGATGTATGGCCGGGGTAACCTGGCGCTACAGTCGTTTGTAGAAAAAATATTGCTGGGCGCTGTCGCCTGGTTAATGAGTCTAACCACAAAAAGTAGGTCTTAAAATAGCGCTCAATGACTACTGGACGCAGCTCCAACACATGTTGGATGTGATACAAAAGCGGGTCAATACATATTCCATCATTTTTCAAAACTGGTCAATGACTTCAATGTCGCAGCTTGTATCGGGTGCTATTTCACAAGTGATTTTAAGACGAAGCAAGAGACAAAACTTTTTTAACCTTTTCTCTGCTGATCTATTAAAACAAATAAGCATTTAAATTGTGTAGTTTATTCAAGCACTCTGATCTTGAATGTATTGTGCAAGGTGACGGGAAGGAGGATTATAACACGGGAGACATTTTCATAAAGGGTTTTTCAGATTGTTCCCCAACCTGGCACGGGTATAAAACACATCGTGGTCTTTATTTAGCCTAGCTATCAACGCAACATACAGCTTACTCTGTTTTACATAGGATATCAAAATGAGAGTAGTAGGCAGGGTCATAAAGAAATTAAAACTAGTATTACAAATCCAAGATCAGACAAACATAGCCTACAGAACACCGTAAGAGCACCTTGCTAGGTGTATACAGCTTCAAAATGTTACAATTATATAAAAGAATGTATACTGTTTCAGGAAGAGCTCAACACTGAAACTTGACCACGCTAACAACAAATATTTTTAATGAACCGTAGATTAAAATCTAACCTTGTGATATTTCCGTGTTTGTTTGGTGCTTGATATAACTATTATACTAGAAATAAGAAGAAATATCATCGATGGTATGTTAATACAAATTTTGCATCGTATTCTTGCAGACATCATGCACCTGAAATTTGGAACTTGCTTCCAACTAATATAACTTCAATCTCATTTTACAACAGTTTTAAACGTACTCTCAAAAGTTTCTTGATTGCGCATGACTCTCACTGAATGTAATTATCTAGCTTGTTACCCCTCTCTTTCTCTCTCTCTTTATCTTTCTTCTTCCCCTTTGCTATCTTCTGACTTTTTCATCCTACCATGTTGTATTTTATGTACTGGGTTTGTGCCGGTTGTTATGCAATTTCTGAATGATACTATCCGAAACTTTACTTGCTACTTGTTTTCTTACTATATTTATTATATCTTATTTGATAGGAAGCTGTCCAGACAAAACCTTTTCTTGTTTTTTTTTTACAGCTGTGCCTTATTCTGTTTTGTATTAATTCATTTCACATGTATATGCTATCCAAATTTATGTATTATATTTTACATGAAATTGCATGTTTTTTACTTTGTAAAACTGTTTTAAAAAAAAGGAATTCAATAAACTGAACTGAAACTGAACTGATCACGTGGTTTTCTTTTCAAAAATCTATCCGAAGCCTAATCTTTCTATAGCGTGGAACATAATTAGAGGGCGCTCGACAACAATCCATGTTTAGTGCCGTTGATTGATATAGGACAGTTTGGCCAA
Organism: Strongylocentrotus droebachiensis; assembly: GCA_035222895.1. NCBI lineage: Eukaryota > Metazoa > Echinodermata > Echinoidea > Camarodonta > Strongylocentrotidae > Strongylocentrotus > Strongylocentrotus droebachiensis. The sequence continues at coordinate 135,412 of JAVYIG010001013.1, read as the reverse complement.
TCCGGATCGAGTTTGGCCAAATAATCGAATACTGTTTTGTTAGGCTAGCACAAAACAAAATAATATACGCCATGTCGCGACCTACTGAAACCAAGTTGGCCAATTTGTTTGTATAGATGGTTTTGATCCTTACAAAATGATCCTTTAAACATTGAGGAGTCTCCCTTTGTGAATTGTTCGAATCATTAATTTCTTCAACCTACCCCAACCCTCCCAAACGCCTTTTCGACCCCTTCCCCTGTATTCTTATAGATTCACTTCTGACCTGTATGTATGAATAATGATAACACATAACTTCCATGACCACATATCAATCGTCATCTCTACGCGTTTTGTATAATATATGCACGCTTTCCCATCCTCTCACAATATTTCCACGATATGCGCGTATCGCTATTATACAAACCTCCATTGATAAATCTAGGTGGCATGCGGAATGTTGAAGAAATTTAATTCCTGTTAGCATTCCTTTTCTTTGAATGGAATTTGAAAAGTTATTAAATTCAGGTTTTTATTATTGTTATGTTCTTTTGGGTTAAAAACACGAAACATCTTGACCCCTTTAATGTCTTTTTTTATTTTGGAGGGGAGGGTGGATTTTTTTAATTTGTATTATATATATTTTTTTTTTTTGTGGGGGGGGGGGGTGCAAAAATGCTTTGTGCCCCCCATCCCCCATGTTTCAGTTGGGGAGAGTGCCCCCTTCCCCCCTGCTTCCCACTTCCGGCGTCTTTGGCCGCACCCCTCCCCCCCCCCCCCCCGCCATGTGACACACTATAACCATATTCTTTCATACCAACTTAATCATCAATTGAAAATATCATTTCATATTCCGAGTAAGACCTGAGGAACTAGAGCCCCCCCCCCCTCATTCAACTGCACACTAAATAGGCTGCCTACGTCACTGTATAAATATAGAACCTCGACTAACCTAGTTACCCCATCAACGGCCGGATCTAAGGGAGAATATAATTATGATCCATACCTCATCTAAAATAATTTATGCTGAGTTTATGATGCATATAGTTAAATGTATGTTCGAAGTTTTAAAGGCCTATCCCATATCGTAGAAATGTAGGCAACTTTCAATTTGCAGATTTGTGTTTGTTTCCAATGCCGCGAACATGATCTGAGGGAGGGAGGGGGGAGAGGGGGGTGGGGCGGTGGAGGGGGAGGGGGGTGGCAGAAAAAATTGCAGCAAGGAAACACGACGCCTTTGTTCCATGGTCCTCCCTTCTATACCCCTCCCGTCACTCTCTCTCTCTCCCTCTATTTGCTCTATACCCCTCCCGTCACTCACTCTCTCTGCTCTATACCCCTCCCGTCACTCACTCTCCCCCTCTCTGCTCTAAACCCCTCCCGTCACTCACTCTCTGTCTCTCTCTGCTCTATACCCCTCCCGTCACTCACTCTCACCCTCTCTGCTCTATACCCCTCCCGTCACTCACTCTCTCCCTCTCTCTGCTCTATACCCCTCCCGTCACTCACTCTCTCCCTCTCTCTGCTCTAAACCCCTCCCGTCACTCACTCTCTCCCTCTCTCTGCTCTATACCCCTCCCGTCACTCACTCTCACCCTCTCTCTTTACCCTTTCCGTCACTCACTCTCTCCCTCTCTCTGCTCTATACCCCTCCCGTCACTCACTCTCTCCCTCTCTCTGCTCTAAACCCCTCCCGTCACTCACTCTCTCCCTCTCTCTGCTCTATACCCCTCCCGTCACTCACTCTCACCCTCTCTCTATACCCTTTCCGTCACTCATTCTCTCTCCCTCTCTCTGCTCTATACCCCTCCCGTCACTCACTCTCCCCCTCTCTGCTCTAAACCCCTCCCGTCACTCACTCTCTGTCTCTCTCTGCTCTATACCCCTCCCGTCACTCACTCTCTCCCTCTCTCTGCTCTATACCCCTCCCGTCACTCACTCTCATCCTCTCTGCTCTATACCCCTCCCGTCACTCACTCTCTCCCTCTCTCTGCTCTATACCCCTCCCGTCACTCACTCTCACCCTCTCTGCTCTATACCCCTCCCGTCACTCACTCTCTCCCTCTCTCTGCTCTATACCCCTCCCGTCACTCACTCTCTCCCTCTCTCTGCTCTAAACCCCTCCCGTCACTCACTCTCTCCCTCTCTCTGCTCTATACCCCTCCCGTCACTCACTCTCACCCTCTCTCTATACCCTTTCCGTCACTCATTCTCTCTCCCTCTCTCTGCTCTATACCTCTCCCGTCACTCACTCTCCCCCTCTCTGCTCTAAACCCCTCCCGTCACTCACTCTCTGTCTCTCTCTGCTCTATACCCCTCCCGTCACTCACTCTCTCCCTCTCTCTGCTCTATACCCCTCCCGTCACTCACTCTCACCCTCTCTGCTCTATACCCCTCCCGTCACTCACTCTCTCCCTCTCTCTGCTCTATACCCCTCCCGTCACTCACTCTCTCCCTCTCTCTGCTCTAAACCCCTCCCGTCACTCACTCTCTCCCTCTCTCTGCTCTATACCCCTCCCGTCACTCACTCTCCCCCTCTCTGCTCTAAACCCCTCCCGTCACTCACTCTCTGTCTCTCTCTGCTCTATACCCCTTCCGTCACTCACTCACTCTCTCTCTCTGCTCAATACCCCTCCCGTCACTCACTCTCTGTCTCTCTCTGCTCTATACCCCTTCCGTCACTCACTCTCTCTCTCTGCTCTATACCCCTTCCGTCACTTACTCTCTCCCTCTCTCTGCTCTATACCCCTCCCGTCACTCACTCTCTGTCTCTCTCTGCTCTATACCCCTCCCGTCACTCACTCTCTCCCTCTCTGCTCTATACCCCTCCCGTCACTCACTCTCTCCCCCTCTCTGCTCTATACCCCTCCCGTCACTTACTCTCTGTCTCTCTCTGCTCTATACCCCTTCCGTCACTCACTCACTCTCCCCCTCTCTGCTCTAAACCCTCCCGTCACTCACTCTCTGTCTCTCTCTGCTCTATACCCCTTCCGTCACTCACTCACTGTCCCTCTCTGCTCTATACCCCTCCCGTCACTCACTCTCTCCCTCTCTGCTCTATACCCCTTCCGTCACTCACTCACTCTCCCCCTCTCTGCTCTAAACCCCTCCCGTCACTCACTCTCTGTCTCTTTCTGCTCTATACCCCTTCCGTCACTCACTCACTGTCTCTCTCTGCTCTATACCCCTCCCGTCACTCACTCTCTCCCTCTCTGCTCTATACCCCTTCCGTCACTTACTCTCTCCCTCTCTCTGCTCTATACCCCTCCCGTCACTTACTCTCTGTCTCTCTCTGCTCTATACCCCTCCCGTCACTCACTCTCTGTCTCTCTCTGCTCTATACCCCTTCCGTCACTCACTCACTGTCCCTCTCTGCTCTATACCCCTCCCGTCACTCACTCTCTCCCTCTCTGCTCTATACCCCTTCCGTCACTCACTCACTCTCCCCCTCTCTGCTCTAAACCCCTCCCGTCACTCACTCTCTGTCTCTCTCTGCTCTATACCCCTTCCGTCACTCACTCACTGTCTCTCTCTGCTCTATACCCCTCCCGTCAATCACTCTTTCCCTCTCTGCTCTATACCCCTTCCGTCACTCACTCACTCTCCTCCTCTCTGCTCTAAACCCCTCCCGTCACTCACTCTCTGTCTCTCTCTGCTCTATACCTCTTCCGTCACTCACTCACTGTCTCTCTCTGCTCTATACCCCTCCCGTCAATCACTCTTTCCCTCTCTGCTCTATACCCCTTCCGTCACTCACTCACTGTCCCTCTCTGCTCTATACCCCTCCCGTCACTCACTCTCTCCCTCTCTGCTCTATACCCCTTCCGTCACTCACTCACTCTTCCCCTCTCTGCTCTAAACCCCTCCCGTCACTCACTCTATGTCTCTCTCTGCTCTATACCCCTTCCGTCACTCACTCACTGTCTCTCTCTGCTCTATACCCCTCCCGTCACTCACTCTCTCCCTCTCTGCTCTATACCCCTTCCGTCACTTACTCTCTCCCTCTCTCTGCTCTATACCCCTCCCGTCACTTACTCTCTGTCTCTCTCTGCTCTATACCCCTCCCGTCACTCACTCTCTGTCTCTCTCTGCTCTATACCCCTTCCGTCACTCACTCACTGTCCCTCTCTGCTCTATAACCCTCCCGTCACTCACTCTCTCCCTCTCTGCTCTATACCCCTTCCGTCACTCACTCACTCTCCCCCTCTCTGCTCTAAACCCCTCCCGTCATTCTCTCTCTCTCTCTCTCTGCTCTATACCCCTCCCGTCACTCACTCTCTCCCTCTCTCTGCTCTATACCCCTCCCGTCAATCACTCTTTCCCTCTCTGCTCTATACCCCTTCCGTCACTCACTCACTCTCCCCCTCTCTGCTCTAAACCCCTCCCGTCACTCACTCTCTGTCTCTCTCTGCTCTATACCTCTTCCGTCACTCACTCACTGTCTCTCTCTGCTCTATACCCCTCCCGTCAATCACTCTTTCCCTCTCTGCTCTATACCCCTCCCGTCACTCACTCTCTCCCTCTCTGCTCTATACCCCTTCCGTCACTCACTCACTCTCCCCCTCTCTGCTCTAAACCCCTCCCGTCACTCACTCTCTGTCTCTCTCTGCTCTATACCCCTTCCGTCACTCACTCACTGTCTCTCTCTGCTCTATACTCCTCCCGTCAATCACTCTTTCCCTCTCTGCTCTATACCCCTCCCGTCACTCACTCTCTCTCTCTCTCTGCTCTATACCCATTCCGTCACTCACTCTCTCCCTCTCTCTGCTCTATACCCCTCCCGTCACTTACTCTCTGTCTCTCTCTGCTCTATACCCCTCCCGTCACTCACTCTCTGTCTCTCTCTGCTCTATACCCCTCCCGTCACTCACTCTCTCCCTCTCTGCTCTATACCCCTTCCGTCACTCACTCACTCTCCCCCTCTCTGCTCTAAACCCCTCCCGTCACTCACTCTCTGTCTCTCTCTGCTCTATACCCCTTCCGTCACTCACTCACTGTCTCTCTCTGCGCTATACCCCTCCCGTCAATCACTCTTTCCCTCTCTGCTCTATACCCCTCCCGTCACTCACTCTCTGTCTCTCTCTGCTCTATACCCCTTCCGTCACTCACTCTTTCCCTCTCTGCTCTATACCCCTCCCGTCACTCACTCTCTCCCTCTCTCTGCTCTATACCCCTTCCGTCACTCACTCTCTGTCTCTCTCTGCGCTATACCCCTCCCGTCACTCACTCTCTCCCTCTCTCTGCTCTATACCCCTCCCGTCACTCACTCTCTCCCTCTCTCTGCTCTATACCCCTCCCGTCACTCACTCTCCCCCTCTCTGCTCTATACCCCTCCCGTCACTCACTTTCTCCTCTCCCTCTCTCTGCGCTATACCCCTCCCGTCACTCACTCTCTCTGCTCTATACTCTTCCCGTCTCTCTCTCCTCTATACGCCTCTCGTCTCTCTCTCTCTCTCTCTTTCTCTCTCTATAACTTTCCCGCCACTCTCTCTCTCTCTGATACCATAGGGACGATACGAAATGCACCAGTTACACGTTGTCTACTGGTGATCGACTGCAAAGATTTCATGTTGTTTATTACTAAAGCAGTCACAGGGTGGCGCTAGAACAAAGCACCCTTCATAAATTGTTTGGACATGTGTGATAACATTTAAGTTTGCTTTTACCACAATTTCAGGAATCAAGATCTAGATTGATCACTTGTCACAACCTGAGAACTCAATGTTTATACATCCTCTTGTACAGATATCATGCATATACGTTTTAACTGTCGTAGAGTTGTAATAAAACCAATGTTTACTATTTGCATTGTAACTGTATGTCTTTGCTTTTCTTTTTCTATTCTTCTTTTTTAGAACACATTCAAATATGTATTTATAACAATTTGCCCTAAACCAGCACTATTAGAGAACCATTTATTTCCAGCCTTACCTTTGTTTTTTTCCTTTGTTTTTCATTGTTGTTACGCCGCATACAAATCAACTACTTATCATATTTAAATCATTAAATGAGTAAGATGTGTAGTGTATAACAAATGAAACATTCTACTTCATCTATAGGGCAATCCCCATTCATGAAACAAGTGCTGTCATAAATATATGATAGAAACAACTCGTATACATTCCTAAAAGTATCCATCAAAAATTGTGGTGGAATGCATATCAATAACGAATAAAATAATGAAAAGTAACAATCTTACTTGAGTTTCGTATGCAGCTGTACAAATTTACATATTAAACGGAATTATCCCTTACAAAAGCAATTACTATTATACATAATTAATTAATCTTCCAACACATATATGCATCTTTTGTATGAACTTCGTGAATTCTTTCGTCACACAAACCTATTTACAATACAATAAATAGTGCTACTCTAGAGCAATCCAAAGTGTACTTGTCGAAATAATGAATGATACAATGTGTGTATGTACATATATTCATACATATAAAGAACATGTAATACAAAAGTTGGTTCATAATAAAGATATGTTCATTTTTACAAGAAGTACATTAATTAGCTACATGCATTCCATGTGACTCATTGTGTATAATCTTTCAAATTCAAATGGTGATGTGAAGTACCGACATGAATTGCATTGTTTGTATATAAATGCTCCGAAAATATAAAGAATAATATCAGACGTAATACAAGGCCATTAACAAATAGATCGTGGTATTATGATATTATTCTAATCGAACAAAACTGAGTAAAATGAGAAAAAAACCGGGAGGGCCTTTTCCCGAAAATATACTACGTATATTATTTCACATTCTGTTTCCTTTTCATTCATCTCTCCCCCGATCGAATGGGGTGGAGTTGAGGGCGTGTAAAATAACATATGTTTAAAGATCCATAAAAGCTGTAAGCATGCATTTTCTGCAGTGTTTCGCCATCAAAATCATTTGTGTACAAAGATTGGGGAAATAGTCCCATTGCAAATTTAAGTTATATTCAAAATTCAAATAGCTTTTCAATTATTTTGAAAAGGAAAAACAAATAATAAAAAAATAATGAAAGAAACGTATACCTAAACCCATATTAAACTTTGGAAACAACCCAAATTCGTATGTTTCCAAAATTTCTCACAACATTTCAAAAACAGCCGGGTTTTTATGAATCTACATCGTCGATCATCATTACACTTGATTCATAAAAAATGCAAACAACACACTTGTACATAAATATTTATATCAAATGTAAAACAACATGCTGCGTAAATATTTTGAAAAACTGTAATAAAGAGTGATATCATTCCAAGTAGATGACGAAATGAGGCATGAGTTACATTCAATAATATAATTACCAATGACAATGCATAAAGCTGGTTAGCAGGGGCCTACATTATCTATACATGAAGATGAAATAGACTTAATTTAACATATTGACTACTGATGTAACATATTCCCCATAGCTTCAATACACAAATAACCCGGTTCCAGTAGGAAATGGGTTAATAAATACCAGGAAGTAGATCAGGTATATATCAGGTATGAGATAATGCAGCATGTCAACTTGACCGGGTAGTGTGTAGTCATCACTGGAACTCATCCAATGTGAGAAAAATAATGATGTCAGGTACAAGGCAATGCACTATGTTAGCTGCAGCTGCACTGTGGCTCAATCAGTGTGGGTAATGTCGTAATCCTGATGCTTATGATTATCCTGAACGAGAAAACATAATGTAATTACGATAAAAGGAATTTACATATTATAAATTTACATATTATAAATGATGACCTATTATTTTTACCTCTGGGTTATGATAAGAAAAGAGCGTTGGTCTATTTATATCTGTATTTCAATAATGTCCCACTAGGACTACGCCTAATTCCATTGTTCACATTGACAGTTTTGTTGAGGAATTCCTGTTTCTGGTTCCTATTTTTATCTAGGTAATGATGTGTATTATTGTAAAATATAATGAATTATCACCCAAAGGCATCAGTGAATTCAATTTTCCTCTAGCTGGGGTCCGTTGAATAAAGATAAATCGGGAAAGAGTGTAATGGGTAATCTTCATTCCAGATTAACATAATGTTTTTCATTTGCTATTCGTGAGTCATAATGCGAAAGTATAGTCTTTTTACAGAAAGCAGAAAATGACTTATGGGCAACGGTGGAACCCCGATTTTATAATCAACATACGACATACTCATGGACGCATAAACCACAATAACATCATTCTGAAATGAAAAATAACAATGCTCACATATATCATTTCATCAACAAGTTAGCGAATTTGTATTTTCAAATCTTTATTTTATTATGATAACTGGTAATGGACACACATCTATGTTTTATCTTGAGCTTACGCCATACGGAAACACAGGGGCTATATTACTTAAGTGGCTCGGCGTGGGTCTAGGCACATTTGGGGACTCACATCACTCTTACTTGGTGGACGAAATGAACATTAACAATGCCATTGACTAGGGGAGGATGGAGAAGGTTCTTCTAATTCTTCTTTTTCTTCTTCTTCATCCTCCTCCTTCTTTACACTCTCATTTTCGTAATCTTTTTTTTTCTCCTATTTTTTCCCCCAATGCGATGGTGGCATGTACGTGCTCGAGGAAGCATAATGTTTACGTCACTGCTTAACCTAACGAATAATTAAATATAAAATGTTCGGAGCCTTAACAAAGTAGAAGTACCTATATTGAATACAAATTACTTGCAACTTATTAAGTTTTAACCTAATGAAGGACACTCAAACAACTGAAAACAAAAAGAAAAGGCATACGACGAACATACAAAAAGCAAGAGCATTCTTACTTGATTTTAGGAATATGAACAAGTAAAGCGGAAATTGAAAATGAGTATTAATGAAAGCAAGGCGACGGGAAGTCTTCACTATGGAGAGGGGGGGGGGGGGGGGGGGGGTTCACACCATAATATAGGAAACTCTCCGGGAAGGGGCACCTGCAAAGGTTAACATTAACGCGAAAAATACAATGTTTTGAAATTGTCATATACCACAACATAGTCATTAACGCATATTCTGGATTGTTTGGCCTGCAGTAGGTTGATTGTTTAAACGAGGAAAATAAGAACAACCTCACGAAAACTCAATTTCAATAAAAACCACAACTCTAATCTGCACACAGTGACCTGTGCTAAAAACATGGTGTTGGGTCTACTTACCTTGATTTCCATATCTTTCTATGTTCATTACTCAGGCCCTACATATTTTCTACCAAAATCGTTTGGCACATGTCATTTATTTGTAATATATTGAACATTCAGTGTAAGTTTTGGTTGGAATCTGTGAGAATTGTGTTTCTATCATTACCAGAACTCAAGCCTATCTTTGAGTTGTCCGAAATACTGCTTCTTAGGTTTTCTCAGTCGTTTTAAATGAGGGGCATATGATAGGGAGGCTATGATATATTTATTGTATTTTATGCCACCTGCCCTTCCCCCCAGCTCCACTGCCTTTCATTGTGGTGGTAGAATTAGAGTACCTGTTACGATAATCAAAGCTGCTCACATTCTTTAAAAAATGGATATGGTTCTTTACATGACCGTGGGAGGGAAAACTTCGTAAGCGACAGTAGGATAAAAGGTGGACTTATGAACGGGCAATCATAAGAAAGAAAAGGGGGCTCTTATCAAAAGTAACAAGGAGACATTATCATATTTGAAAGGGGGCGTCTCAGAAGCGAAAAAGGCATTTACAAAATGAGAAGGGGCATGTATTACAATGGAAAGAAGGTGACACTAAGTCTTATCAAAAGCAAAAAAAAGGAACTTATTAGATAGGAATAGGGAGAAGGATCAAAATAAAAGAGGTGAAAAGGGACCCCTCTTATACCTAAGGTTCTTTCAAAGGTGGAGGGAGGGGGAATTTATTAGAAGGGGAAAGATAATAATAATAGTAACATTTATGTAGTGCTCAATACTAATGTTTCTAAGCGCTTTACTATTATTACCCCCAGCATTAGTCGAGTAGCCCTGATAAGGCGCTCTGGCATTCGAGGAATTTCTTCCTACCGGGCACGTATCAAAAGGGAAAAGGGCACGTATTAGACGGGAAAATGGGCACGTTTCTAAGTAAAAGAAGGTGCACTTATCCATCTCAATTAATGATTCAGAAAAGGACCCTGCGGATTATTCTCTCTGACCAGTATGTGAACTACAACGATGCCCTCCAGAAGACTGAGCTCACAACACTAAGCGATTGAAGGAATCATTTATTATATGCCTTACATTTGCAGAATCACTTCAGACAAATTTCGAAGACTGGTTGCCCGAGACACAGATCATAAACCGCAGCATCCGACACAGCGATAGGCTAAGAGAGTGTAAAACTGACAGATTCAGAAGTAGTACCCTACCGTAACTGGTGAGAATGATAAATCGTCATTTGATATAATATTGTTAGCAGTATTTACATATACCCTGCAAAACAAATCTCATTTAATTTCGATATAAAAGGATAAGACTGTAATTAATACAAATGTTTATGTTACCATATATCTATATATCAACCTCTACGTTTTTCATAACAATGGTAATAACAGTGATAATAGTGATAACAATAGTCACACTTGTAAAGCGCTCAGTATTAATTCTATAAGCGCTTCACACTGTAATTATTATTAGCCCGGTCATTAGATTCAATTGCTAATCGGCACATGAAAATGCATGCGCTCCGCTTCATCGGGAGTATTTTGGCAAGTTTATGCAACCATATAACTACATCTCACCATATACGTTTGTAATAACTGCGTGGTGGATTTGTGAACTTTGCTGATCCTGTATAAATTGTCTTGATCGCAAATTGTGTACCACTGTTTTTATTGAAAATGAAGGTTGCAAAAAAAAAAACGATCCGATTTAAATTCATTAGTTGGTTCTGAGTGATTTTATGACGGTTGCAGAGAATCCTAAAATTTATTTTGTAACGGTTGCTCAATATTGTCTTTATATGTAGAGATATACTTAAATGGGTTACAGTCGAATCGTGCTGTAGAAATCCATCATGTTCGCAAAAATCCTAACTTCGAGCCCCCCCCCCCCCCCCCCCCAAAAAAAAAAAAAAAAAACTTTTATGAAAAAGTATGATAAAAAGAAATAGAAAAAAAGTATAGTGACCTGCCAGTGTCACAAATGAGGTATAAAAATATGCTCATCTGACCGTATTTAAATGCATGAAACCCTGAGCTTCCGGGATCTCTGCCCCCTGGACCTGACCAAAGACCCTAAGGCGTGCCCAAGGATACTCATCTGACCGTAATTAAATGCCTAAAATAGGCTTCCGACCCCAGGACCCCACCATGGGCCATAATGCAGGCCCCTGAATGCTGATCTGACCGTAATTTATAGCCTCAAACCCCTGAGCCTCTTGGAGCTCTTCTCCCTGGACCCCACGCCAATTAGTGACCTGCCAGTGTCACAAATAAGGTATGAAAATATGCTCATCTGAGCGTCATTAGTTGCCTAAAACCCCTGCGCTTCAAGAGTCTCTTAAGGCGGGTCCCTGAATGCTCATCTGACCGTACCGCCACTGCGCCCCACGCCAATTTACGCTTCACTTTCTTCGCTCGCTACGCTCTACCTGATCGTAAATACTTTAGCCCCCCCCCCCCCCCACACTTTTTGAAAAACGTTCCGCGGGGCCTGCATGTAACATGTAAGAGTCGGGTGGTGATGCGAATAAACCTCATTACGCCACTGCTTCTCCTCCTCCCTCCTACTTTTTAATTAATTCCAATTCAACGTAAAATTACGTAAATTACGAAACAATAATAACATAGCGAACTATTTAATACTATGATATACCAATACTTCTTACCTACAACTTCTCTCTCTCTTGCGCGCGCGCTCTAAATTTATCTCCCTCGTCGCTTTCTTCTTGGTCTCATTCTATTCCTTTGCTTGTTTCCCTCTTTCCGCTTCTATCATTCCTGTTTTTCCTTCACCCTAATATGTACATTCCATGCATATTTAGTATTCAAGAAGTGTTGCAATACCTCGCCGGTTATATATCTGTTTATATATTCTGTGTCAGTAAAGATAGATACGAGATTTAAAAGAGCTATGGCCAATGTATAAACCTATGGTGTACCTCCCCTCTCCTATCCACCCTGTTCTACATCTCTGTCTCTCCAACTCGTTTCCTTCCACGGTCGCTCTGCTTAGTTTTGTTCTCTACTCCTCTGCTACTCTCTTCTCTCCTCTGCCTTTCGCTTCCTCTCTTGCTCATTAATTCTAAATAATGTGTACAGGCGGCTTTAATGAATTGTATTCTTATTCTCATTTTTTTTCCCCGTGGTCTATATCCTTTCGACAAATGCATATATACAGTGCGTCCCAGATAAAACGAAACCGAGAAGTATCGATGTTCTATCATAACTTAATCACAACTATAATTAATGAATGATACATATTTGGAAAGCTTAGAGTCTCCTCTTTCATGTGATGCTACTCAGATGATGCATATTTCACGCATGAGTGATTAAAAGCAATTTGAAGGAAGGAAACCAAAAAGACATTTGGCCGGCGGTATCTGAATTTCGAAGAAAAATTCACATTTCTAGAAAGTTTAGTTTCTGCCCTTTCATATGACACCTCAATCAGGAAAAATGAGCGAGGAATGACAAAGTTCTGTTTGTTTAAAGTAGTGCTTGCATTTCCAAAATTTTATTAAACGAATTCGTTTTCACTGGCTGCCTGCCGTATCAATAAACGAAATTAACAAAAGACTTAACTCCGTTTCGTTGACAATCAGCCGTAGACGAGAGTCTTTATGCATGGCTGATTGTCAACGAAACGGAGTTAAGTCTTTTGTCAAATCTGCTTTTTGCTACGGCAGGCACCCAGTGAAAACGAATTCGTTTGTTAAAATTATGAAAATGTAAGGGCTACTTTAAACAAACAGAACTTTGTCATTCCTCGCTCATTTGTCCTGATTGAGGTGTCATATGAAAGGGCAGAAACTAAACTTTCTAGAAATGTGAATTTTTCTTCGAAATTCAGATACCGCCCGCCAAATGTCTTTTTGGTTTCCTTCCTTCAAATTGCTTTTAATCACTCATGCGTAAAATATGCATCATCTGAGTAGCATCAACTGAAAGAGGAGACTCTAAGCTTTCCAAATATGTATCATTCATTAATTATGGTTGTGATTAAGCTATAATAAAACATCGATACTTCTCGGTTTCGTTTTTTCTGGGACGCACTGTATATATATTACACGTGCATAGTTGGTATTGTAATCCATGTCACTGCAGTTGTATGACTGCGATCATGGAATGTTCTCAATAAACCTTCCAGTCAATCATTCAGATATTAAAAGGGGCACACATCAGAAATGTAAATGGGCACTTATAAGAAGAGGAAAGGGGATTAATAAGAAAGGAAAAGGTTCATTTGTCAAAGTAAAAATGGCTCCTTTCAAATTTGAATAAGGGCACATTTAAATGGGACGGGTCACTTATTGAAAAGAACACGCGGCACTTATCTTCCGTATACATGCCGCCTCAGATGCCGCCTCAGACGCCTCAAATAGAGAGAAAGGGACAACTACCCCCATACAACTACCCCCTAGGACAACTACCCCCGGACAACAACCCCCGGACAACTACCCCAGACAACTACCCCCTACGACAACCATCCTCTAGGACAAATACCCTCCCCCCGAACAACTATCCAAGGGTAATTGTTCTAGGGGGTAATTTTTCTAGGGGTAGGTGTCCGGATAAGCAATAAAATACACTAGCGAAGAGCCGAACAATGAAGTGATTACAGAAAGAAAACTCTCAATTGCATGCAAGGAAAAAGATAATAAATCATACTGAAAATCATAGCATCGAAACAAGAAATATCGAGAAAAAAAGATAATATATGATAAAATATTGAAGTGCAAATCTAGACAGAGGAAACCAAAATGAACTACAAGTGAAAAGTGATAGAAACACATTGGTGAGAAGAAACATATATCAACAGTTAAATAATGCTATTTAGCAACGTTTCGATATTCTGTTGAGCATTTTGTATCAGGACAATTACCCCCTGGGCAGTCACCCCCGGAAAATTACCCCCCGGAAAACTACCCCGAAGGAAAATACCCCCAGAAAATGATGCCCCATGGACAATTACCCCCCGAGGACAACTACATCCAACCCTGGAAAAAACATAGGACAATTACTCCTCGCCCCCCTCCCCTGTTTATTAAAGGGGAAGTCCACCCATAATATTAAAGTTGGTTTAAATTTATTTTAAATCGGGAGGTAATTGTCCTCGGGAGAAACTGTCCACGGGGGGTAATAATATATATGTAAAGCGCTTTGAGAGGGCCTTCGGTCCTGGAAAGCGATTTTTATAACAACTAACTATTATTATTATTATTATTGTCCTTTTTTTTGGTCCCGATGGTAATTTGCGGGGGGGGGGGGGGTGATTGTCTTAGAACTGGTTTCTATGAAATGGGATAACAATCGACAACATTTGAGACAGAGACCCGGAACAGAGACAAAATAGTCAGATACGAGAACTCAAAATATAAAGAAACAGTTTGAAAAACTTACCAAGCAAAATGGGATGATTTTGCAGAAAAAAATAACACTTGAAAAACGTTAACAAAAAAGTGGGCCTAAAGTGGAAATAAATTTCGAAATTGAATATTAAAAACGATAATTCAGAACAATATTAGCGTCATGGCGGTTGTTATACAGATGAAGAAAAAAAAATAGTGAACGTGGACAGTGCACACAACGTGGAGCGATACTTACATGATAAAGCGACACAGTGAGGTTGCCTCTTGATGATGCTTGACGAAGACCTTTGAGATGAGATTGCAGTCTGCCGCCCTCTCCAGTTCCACACCAATATAACCTATTTTCAGAAAACGAGTGATGGAGGTAAAGTGCAATGGGTGTTAGAATACAGAGAGAGAAAAGTAAGAGAGATCGATTAAGGGGGGGGGGGCATATTATAGAGAAAGAGAGAGAACAACATTATAGTAGAGAGACATACAAAGAACAGAGAAATTAAGAAAGAGAAACAGACAGAGAATGCGTACAACATGATACTCTTAGTATTTCATTTTTTCTTCCCATGAAAGATTTGATTTTGTAGGCCTCATTTAATTTGTTTAGCGACAAAAATACAAACTCCGGGAGATGCAGAGGGAAGGGGAAAGATCAGTGGGTGTTTCATGAGGCCTTGAAATTGATATTAAAATTAATCGGATCAATTTTAAGGGCCTTCAAATTACTTCGATTTTAGGCCCTGTTTCATAATGAAAAACCAAACAAAAACAAAAACAACAGATTTAAGCTTTAAAATCAATTTTAAGATAAATGTTATCATTTATTTTTTAAATCCCAGAGACGGTTCTTTTCAGTAACAACAAACCAAACGAGTATTTCAGCTTTCCCGCTTTAATTTTCTGTTAATCGATTTGAAAGGAAGTATGTTATATTGCTTAACCCGGTCAAATATCAATTTGTGTGTGTCCTTATATCATGTGTGAAAAAAGGAAAACAATTATTCATGATATGATAGGTAATATGTATTTAAACTTTGTTCAATTGCCTCTGTATTTCAACCTCTAGTTTGTACAGGGCCTCTCAGGATAACATGTTCAATAGTAACACTAACCCTGTTGAAAAAAGACAAACAAGAAGAAACAAATATCCTAGTATTAATCCGATATGTTCAGCATTTGTTTAACTTGAAAGGCGTAAATGACGGCCAACTTCAATTTTGGAATGTATCGGAAAAAGGAGAACTCCGTACAAAAATAATAGCCGATCTGGGAGCATTAATTACCATATTTGTTCATAAATGTGTGCCCTATTCCATTCATATATACTCTCTCTCTCTCTCTCATTAACACACAACCACACTCCCATCACAACTCTTTTTACCCCCCCCCCCCCAAAAAAAAAAAAAAAAAAAAAAAAAAAAAAGAAAATGGGGGGAAAAAAGAAGAAAATAGTAAGGGATAAAGGAATAAAGGAATAAAGTAAAAGAAATAAAATGATAAAAACTGGCTTCTAACAAAAGCTTTGCTAGGCTATTTGAATACTCCCCATCAAATAGGTTATTTGAATAATATCCATCAAACAAACACACCATCATTGAATCACATCATTTCATAATTACTACCATGCGTTAGCGTCCAATCTCATCCATTCATTCTTCGCCCAAACCCCTTTTTCTTTTTAAATGACAAACAGTACATTGCTCAAATACAAAATAGAATTTACACAGATTTTCAAGCTTTAAAGTCTAAAACTTATTTGTTTGCTTTATTGCACGAAAATCCACATTTTGTATATGATGAGCAAAAGCAAATTAATTCAAGGGATACAATAAGAATATTTTCAATGAAACAAATAAAATTACTGCTATTAAAGTGATAGCAAATTGTTAAAACTATTGTAGTTAATATTTGCCACTGTCTAGTCGATGTAAATTGGTGGAGATTAACAGAGTAACATTTGTGTTTAGGATTGGTCTTACCCATGTGATTGTTAATCTATATAAAAGGTTATACACATTGTCATGTTAAAGGACATTCAGATGGTTAAAATGTTTTTCTTGATACAACAGTTCGTCTATATGAAGTTAATTATCATTTTTTTCCTATCAGCTTTGAACGATTTCTAAGGACAACATAAATCCGAGTTGATATATTATTTCCTGCCGGACAAGTCTGTTTTCACTGCAATCACAATGTTCGGTTGTTTCTTTTGAATTTGTTCTTATGCAAAGAATAAGAATATACAGTTGAGGCATAAACAGGTAATTATCGACACAGTGTCATGCCAACAGAACCTCTAGGAAAAGTTCAAAATAGGTCCTCAAATTTTTCCACTGCTGCTCAGATGAATTTGCTTCTTTGAAATTTCCAAATTGATATTTTAAGATTCACCACCATGAACAGATAATTATCTATGGAATGTAAATTTAGAAACAATAATCTCCATTACAGAATCATAGATTTATAGATCAGTAACAACACTTTAAACAATAGCAAGATATTAAACTTTAATTTGGATAAGAACTTTAGTTTTATCTTTCAACTGTAATTATTTTTATTTTTTTTCCTTAAGCAAGATTCTACAATTCTATTTAAAAGAATATAATTTCTTGGAAGTATCATTGAAAATGTTTAGCAAGAGGACTGGTCGCTTTCTCATTTAACTTCGACTTCCAGTGAAACAGATTTTCAAATGAACTCATCTGAAGATATTAAAAGTGCACCAGTCTCTATCTCCTCTCTTCTGTTTGGTGCTGTTACTAAATGGACCTTGTGAAGGGTTGCTAAAGTGTAAACAAGATAATTATATGTTTATATGAAGATTGAGAAAGCAAGAAAGTTTTGAGTGTTCCTTTAAAATATTACTTGATGAAATCTTACCAATATTCTCTTACTCAATGTCAAATGTTAGTACACGGACTGGAGCACTTTCAATATCTTCAGACGAGTTAGTTTGATAATCTGTTTCACTGGAAGTCGTTGTTAAATGAGAAAGCGACCAGTCCACGCTCTGTTTAGCATTGTGGTCCTTCTTGCTTAGAGCTGAAAAGGGAGCTTGTATCTGTAGGCTGGCTGATGTTTCATATGAAGAATAATGTTGCAGGGGATTCAAGCTCTGCAGTCTAGAAATTAAAATTGAAAGTTATGTAATACAAATATTAATAAATAATAGTGTAATTTTTCAATCTATCTACACCTTTTGTATTTCTAGTCATGTCAATGTCTTTTATTGGAAAATACATCAAGTAGAAAGATAATATTTTTTGTTTTTTAAATATTCATACAAAAGCAGTTTTAGTTAGAAAAGATAACAAATTATTTATTTTTAGGCTTTTGAACAAAAAAAAATTCATTACCATTTGTGTATGTTTGATACAATAGATTGGGTAAGATCGGAATTAGACCTCTGACAAGGACTATGACTATGAGAAATGTACTTAATTTTTTTCAAATTGTCTTGCTTATTGATTGCTGTAGGGGCATGGCAATGATGAGAGGTACAAAACATACTAATAAGATCTATTATGTTAACTGATACCGCTTACCTTTTCAACTTGAAGAGATGGACAAGACCTTAGGTATGAAAGTCCAGATGCCAGTTCGCGTTTCATGTAGATGCCACAGATCTTTACTTTGCAACCTAAGATTTGAAACAGAGAAATACATATACCATAAAGAGAGCGAAAATACTTCTCAGAATAATAGTTGTCACTTAACCTAATCTAATGTGTTCAACTAAACAAAAATACATTTTCATCAGTGATTATAATTGTAATTAAAATGTGTTTGGGTCAAACCACTATGCCACTATTAACCACATTGAAAGTTTTAGAAAATGTGATAATTGTATCAATTGGACTATGGAACTTGGAACCTTTTTTGTTATAATAAACATTTTGGACTCTTCTTGATTTTGATTTTGATCCCAAACATTTCTTTAAAATCTTAATCTTGAATGTGTTGACCTTGAACTTGAGCTTTCATTTGTAATCTGACTCTACAACAGTCTTATCTTAATCTTGGATACTCTGATCTTGAACCAAATCCTATTGTAGAGTCTACAGAGAATTGATTAAAATTACCCTCTGGGGAATAGAAGGGAAATATTTACCTTAAATGGTATATAACAAACAGAAAGCAGCTTACATCGTACATATGCTCGTTAGAGTTTCTTCAATCACATCTTTATACTTTAATTGCTGCCCTATTCTATGAACAATATTGATCAAAATCTGGCTGATTTAGTAATTTATATATGTTTTTGACCTGTGATGGTTGGCTTCCTCTTAAATTAAGAACACATAATGTTCAGTTTGTTATTGTAGCATCTAATATCCGGCATCTTAACCCTTTATCATAAATGAATATCAACACTATGTAAAACTCAACAACAAGTTAGTAATTTATTTGTATGTACATGTACATGTAGGTCTAGAAGAAGAAGACCAAAAACCTCACCCTTATTGTAATGTCGGTGTTCAAACTTTGCTAAGAAGATCACATCAAAGGGCCACTTAGCACGGTAGGATCTTGCAGTACACCTTGAATCAGATTACATTATGCAGATCCAAACCCTTTCATCGGGGCCAAGGTAGGATGAGAAGTTAGTCCAGGACGTTGAAAACACGATGGGAGAGAAGTCGATGGGAGAGAAGTCTTAGACTAGAACTAGAAGTCTTTTTCTTGGATATGACTCAAGAGTCCAGGTCCACTCCATCTCCGACTCTGAAGAAAATGAAATGAATGAAAACAAAATATTGAGTTTGATACACGACTCATGAGCCTACTACATAACATTCTACATTTACATCTAGTCTAAAGGCTAACATGTTATATGTAGGCCTAGATTAGATCTTGGTCTAACTCCTGTCAATTTAGATCTCCCAAAAATACAAGTAGATCTAGTCTAGATCTAGATCTACATCAAGGACTAATGGACGAACTCCAACTTCTAACTGATTTAAGTTAGTCCTGCACAAAGGGTGCAATGTAGAGACTAGGCAGACATCTACCCTAGATCTAGTATCATGTAGACTAAATCTACATTAAGATCTTAATCAAGATCTAACTTGGTCTTGGGTCTGACACTGTGGAGTCCAATTTTCTTTCATGACATGTACAAAAATGATATTGTTGATTGTTATTATCAACATGAAACAATGTGTACCGCACTGCCTAGACTATATACCGGCAAAAAACAAAGTAGATAATTTGGAATCTAGGCCTAGATCTAGACTAGTCTAAGCCTAAATCTACAATAATAAGCACTAGATCTAGTCTAGTCTAGTCTAGACCTAGACTTATCATCAACCATACAACGCGATGATTCCTAAACCCGCTGGCCGTGGTAGGCCTAGACTGATTTTGTTATTAAATTCAAGAATAAACTATATTTCTTAATGAATTTGGACCTGTCCTAACCAAATATTTAACGTCTTCAGACAAGTACAGTTGGACATTCATGCATTTATATGAATGGGACGGAAATGCATGAACCGGTGCAATTCGTCCATCTTAACTTAAGTTTATCTCACTTGGGGAATGCTTTTAGTTGATATTTATTTCAAATATCGTTCGGTTAAAAATGAGAGGAATACTTTCCTTCTAACAAAATAACAATTTAGTTGTCAACAGAATGATTTTTTTTGAAGAAAACGGAATTTACTTACTTTTCGAGGACCTCTCTTGCAGTAGTTTAGCGTCGCAATTTTGTGGTTGATCGATTGACCCAACATCGACTAGCCTTGATTACAGAGCCACTTACATTTAACCTAAAATTTATCAAAATCAATTCCAGCTTAAATCTGATTCGAGGAAAGGTTCAGCTAACGAGCATCAGTTTTAAGCCAAAAGTGATTCGGCCTTAAAAAACCGGGAAAATTAGTTAAATTTCCCCAGCTTGGCATTGTTTAAGCTACGAAAATTCACAAATTCTGAGTCGAAGAGTAAGAGCTGACGTAGGTTTGGGGAGGGGGGGGGGCATACCTGCCACCTCATGAAACTTGATGTTACTTAGACGATGCATCCGAAAAACGATCTAGAATTATTCAAGAAAAAGGATAGTTTGCCTTTAACGGTTCCTTGCAGAGCACGAAACTTTTAAATTCGCTGTAGGCTATTCGGAGATTCGCCATTCTGCTTTAAAAAAAAAGCTAATGCAACCCGAAATATTGATACTGATAGTAAACGCAATAATTAATGATAATAATGATGATAGCAGTAGCAACAAAAATAATGTTAATAATAATAACAATTATAAACTAGACCTAAAAGTTATAACAATGATAATATCTAATAATGAACATTTATAATAATGATAATTTATTTTATCAGCATATGATTTTGTTTAAAGTCGAAATGGACTATTGTAGACCCTACATTATTTAGCTTCCTACGATTCATACTAATAATTGCAACAATTACATGTATTCAAATTTTATTCATTGCAACTGTAGATCTAGTCTACATTGAAAATTCTAAAATAACAATTGAGAGCGATAATAAAACAAAACCCATCCTAACCGTGAGTTTCAGTCAAAAACTTGGAGGTTACACCCACATTTTAACCTTTGCATCCTTTCATGCACTCGTATCATTATGCTTTCTCACGGCAGACTAACTAAACAGGATCGTCTAGTAGGATTTTAATCTATTTTATTAAAGATTTGAACAAGAACCTACCACACATCTGACATCTTCTTCACATGTCTGCAGCACTCGATGAGGTAAATCAAGTCTTCCTCGTCTGTGCACTTCACTTCATACAGCCAAAGCCGCTTCAGGTCCTTCGTTTGTTCTCTGATCAGAAGACCCAGTCCTCTCATCGTCTCTCTCGATACACTCTTCTTCTCTGATGGGAGTGAGTCCGGTGCTCTCAGGTTGATGTGTGTGAGCTGCTGTCCTCCGGTCCGACGAAGACAAGCCGTGATCTGAGCTATGTCTCTCTCTGCATCATCGATAGTGATATCGATCTCTCTCAAACCAGGAAGCGATGAGAGCAGACCTTCATAGCTTTGTGACGTCACACTCTTAGCTGATAGCTTTGTGACGGATGGAAGCTCAGGAGGAGATGAAGGGAAACTGAGAGAGGAGTCTGAGATGTTGAGATGGTCCAGTGAGGTGAAGGATCTGAGACAGGACCACATTCTGGCAGTCATCACAGTAGATAGCTGGCAATTCTTTACGAGGAGTTGACACTCGTGCTGGAATTAGAATAGATAATGAAATACAGAGAGACTAAATGGTTACTGAATCACGTTAATGATGTAATGCGAAACCGGTTACATAGTGAGACCCCCCCTTTGTATTATATCTTAACGGCGGACATTACATGAATAATTATAACCACAGTATACATAATTGACTGGTAGGGTGAGCAGCGATATAGGGAAAATTATAACGAGGGAAAATATAACTTACTTATGATTTAAAAAAAAATCTTTATCCAGTTAGTATATGTTATATAATATAGCCTAGGTTGCACCTCGTTAACAGAAAATAATGGTAATTGTCATATTATACCTTTTTTTCTCGAGCCGTCCAGTCTTAGTGTTTGGATAGGGTACGTAAAAATACGCTAATTTTACTATAATATGTTCAAACAGTTCAATATAACCATCGACAACTGACGGGAAGAGAAATATGCTAATTACAATCGTAGCCATCAAAATCACGAGACAGAATGTGGCCCAATCACCCCTTTGTATCTGTAAGAGCTATCTTTGATTGTATTACTTGAAAAGGAACAATTATTTGCGTTTTCCGGTAAGGCGCAAATAGTAAATTGCTTTCCTAAATGTTAATATTCGTATATAGTATTAGTATAATATATCTGCCTACCTGGACATCCGATTTTCCATCGTATTCAAAACATCCACCATCAAGAGACCTATAGTATTTGATATAGAGAGTTGAAAGCAAAAAAAACAAAACAATATTAACACAAAAACAATGGGAATTTGTGGGGGGATTCATGACATAACATCGATATCGGACATGGCTTGCGAGTACCGTATGGTACTAACATGCAGAAGGTCCTGGACCCGTATTCAATTCAATACTTAAGTTAAAAAATTAAGCTTTTTACTTAGTATTTGGCTTAAATAAAATACTTAGCCCATTTTCGTAAATAAATCACACTTTTGGCTAAGTATTTTACTTTAAATTTAAGTCAGCTCCCTACCAGACGTAAGCCAATTATTTGGAGGCCTTGATTGGCAGGCATATGGTTTTCTTACGCAGTATTATAGCCTGCGCGCATTTATATCAGCGCGCCTTTATTGTAATGCGCATTACTTTTAATTGACCGTGAGACGTCACAATGCTTATCAGTAAATATTTTACTTAGATTTTGTATTACGTAAGTATAAGTCTAAGATGCGATTTGAATACGAGATAAGTAAATTATAATAGCCATTTACTTAGTAAATGTCTTACTTATGCTAAGTATTGAATCGAATACCGGTCCTGGGGAGTTGAAGATATATATATATATATATATATATATAACAAATATATCATTTATCAATCAATTTATCAGGCTATAGTTCATCAAGACGTTGGACATAGTCCTCCTCATAACATTTCCATTCTCGTTTGTCTATAGCTATCCTAGTCCAAGAGATCATTTAGACTTTCAACAAATATAGCATTACAACCAATGGCATACATTGTAAATAGTGCCATGGGAAATGCGAGTTGAAAGAAAATAACTGCCTAAAAATGTGTAAATGTTTAAATTGTCAGTTTGGGATGCAAATAAGTAGGGATATAAGAAAAATATACCCCATGACTCCCACCACACCCACCACCGCGAGAAGCCCTTGAGCTGGCTGGGGCAGATGAGAGGATGCCCATGGGAAATTATCGCATGGACTTTTTGATAGTATTTGCATGCCCCCTCCTTTCATCTATAAACCAATTTAATTTTTTAATTTTTTTTTTTTTTTTGTGAAGTGTGATTATTTTTTACTGATCTTGAATTGATTTTTCAAAGACATTAACATACTCGATACAATTTTGATAAGACAAAATCACACAAAAGCAAAGCTATTATTCACTTTTTACAGTTTACATTACAGTTACACTTTCTGTTTAATTTTGTCTACTTTAATTTCATTGAGAAATGTATGAAAATCTACTTGAACTCACTGTAAATGTAGACTATACAATGCTTTCGAATATGTTGACGACTCGACAAGTTCAACCAAGTCTTCTTCGTCCAAGCACTTCATCCCGGACAGATTTAGCCGCTGTAGGTTCTTGGTTTGTTCTCTGATCAGTAGACCCAGTCCTCTCATCGTCTCTCTCGATACACTCCGCTTCTCTGATGGGAGTGAGTCTGGTGCTGTAAGCTCGATGCGTGTGAGCTGCTGTCCTCCGGTTCGACGAAGACCAGCCGTGATCTGAGCTATGTCTCTCTCTGCATCATCGATAATGATACCGATACGTCTCAAGCCAGGAAGCGATGAGAGCAGACCTTCATAGCTTTGTGACGTCACTCTCTCAGCTGATAGCTTTGTGACGGATGGAAGCTCAGGAGGAGATGGAGGGAAACTGAGAGAGGAGTCTGAGATGGTGAGATGGTTCAGTGAGGTGAAGGATCTGAGACAGGACCACATTCTGGCAGTCATCACAGTAGATAGCTGGCAATTCTTTACGAGGAGTTCACACTCGTCCTGGAATTAGAATAGATAATGAAATACAGAGAGACTAAATGGTTACTGAATCACGTTAATGCTGTAATGCGAAACCGGGTACATAGTGAGACCCCCCCCCCCCTTTTTTTTGTATTATAGCTTAAAAGCGGACATTAAATTAATAATTATAACCACAGTATACATAATTGACTGGTAGGGTAAGCAGCGATATAAGGGAAAATTATAACGAGGGAAAATATAACTTAGGCCTACTTATGATTTGATTTTTTTTAATTAAATCCAGTTAGTATAATGTTATATAATAAAGCCTAGGTTGCACCTCGTTAACAGAAATTAATGGTAATTGTCATATTTTATGCCTTTTTTTTCTCGAGCCGTCCAGTCTTAGTGTTTGGATAGGGTACGTAATAATACGCTAATTTTACCATAATATGTTCAAACAGCTCAATATAACCATCGACAACTGACGGGAAGAGAAATATGCTAATTACAATTCTAGCCATTAAAATCACGAGACAGAATGTGGTCCAATCACCCCTTTAACTGTAAGAGCTATCTTTGATTGTATTACTTGAAAAGGAACATTTATTTGCGTTTTCCGGTCAGGCGCAAATATTAAATTGCATTCCTAAATGTTTGTAGTCGTATATAGTATTAGTATAATATATCTGCCTACCTGGTCACCCGATTTTCCATCGTATTCAAAACATCCACCATCAAGAGACCTATAGTATTTGATATAGAGAGTTGAAAGCGACAAAAAAAAATTAACACAAAAACAATGGGACTTTGTGGGGAGATTCATGACATAACATCGATATCGAACATGGCTTGCGAGTACCGTGTGATACTAACATGCATAACGTCCTGGACCCGTATTCAATTCAATACTAATACAAAATTAAGCTTTTTACTTAGTATTTGGCTGAGATAAAATACTTAGCCAATTTGCTATTTAATTCACACTTTTGGCTAAGTATTTTACTTTAAATTTAAGTCAGCTCCCTACCAGACGTAAGCCAATTATTTGGAGGCCTTGATTGGCAGGCACATGGTTTTCTTACACAGTATTATAGCCTGCGCGCATTTATATCAGCGCGCCTTTATTGTAATGCGCATTACTTTTAATTGACCGTGAGACGTCACAATGCTTATCAGTAAATATTTTATTTAGATTTTGTATTACGTAAGTATAAGTCTAAGATGCGATTTGAATACGAGATAAGTAAATTACAATAGCCATTTACTTAGTAAATGTCTTACTTATGCTAACTATTGAATCGAATACCGGTCCTGGGGAGTTGAAGATATATATAATTATAACAAATATATCATTTATCAATCAATCTATCAGGCTATAGTTCATCAAGACGTTGGACATACCCCTCCTCATAACATTTCCAGTCTCGTTTGTCTATAGCTATCCTAGTCCAAGAGATCATTTAGACTTTCAACAAATATAGCATTACAACCAATGGCATACATTGTGAGTAGTGCCATGGGAAATGCAAGTTGAAAGAAAATAACTGACTAAAAATGTGTAAATGCTTACATTGTCAGTTTGGGATGCAAATAAGTAGGGATATAAGAAAAATATACCCCATGACTCCCACCACACCCCACCACCGCGAGAAGCCCTTGAGCTGGCTGGGGCAGCTGAGAGGATTCCCATGATAAATTATCGCATCGACTTGTTGATAGTATTTGCATGCCCCCTACTTTCATCTAACCAATTTAATTTTTTTTTTTTATTTACAGCAGTTTGTGAAGTGTGATTATTTTTTTACTGATCTTGAATTGATCGTTCAAAGACATTAACATACTCGATACAATTTTGATGAGACAAAATCACACAAAAGCAAATCTATTATTCACCTTTTACAGTTTACATTACAGGTAGACTTTCTGTTTAATTTTGTCTACTTTAATTTCATTGACAAATGTATTAAAAACTACTCGAACTCACTGTAAATGTAGACTATACAATGCTTTCAAATATGTTGACGACTCGACAAGTTCAACCAAGTCTTCTTCGTCCAAGCACTTCATCCCGAACAGATTTAGCAGCTGCAGGTTCTTGGTTTGTTCTCTGATCAGTAGACCCAGTCCTCTCATCGTCTCTCTCGATACACTCTTCTTCTCTGATGGGAGTGATGACGGTGCTCTAAGGTCGATGTGTGTGAGCTGCTGTCCTCCGGTCCGACGAAGACCAGCCGTGATCTGAGCTATGTCTCTCTCTGCATCATCCATAGTGATACCGAGCTCTCTCAAGCCAGGAAGCGATGAGAGCAGACCTTCATAGCTTTGTGACGTCACACTCTCGGCTGATAGCTCTGTGACGGATGGAAGCTCAGGAGGAGATGAAGGGAAACTGAGAGAGGAGTCTGAGATGGTGAGATGGTTGAGTGAGGTGAAGGATCTGAGACAGGACCACATTCTGGCAGTCATCACAGTAGATAGCTGGCATTTCTTTACGAGGAGTCGACACTTGTTGTGGAATTAGAATAGATAATGAAATACAGAGAGACTAAATGGTTACTGAATCACGTTAATGCTGTTATGCGAAACCGGGTACATAGTGAGACCCTCCCCCTTTTGTATTTTAGCTTAAAGGCGGACATTACATGAATAATTATAACCACAGTATACATAATTGACTGGTAGGGTGAGCAGCGATATAGGGAAAATTATAACGAGGGAAAATATAACTTACTTATGATTTAAAAAAAAATATTTATCCAGTTAGTATATGTTAAATAATAATGCCTAGGTTGCACCTCGTTAACAGAAATTAATGGTAATTGTCATATTATACCTTTTTTTTCTCGAGCCGTTCAGTCTTAGTGTTTGGATAGGGTACGTAAAAATACGCTAATTTTACCATAATATGTTCAAACAGTTCAATATAACTATCGACAACTGACGGGAAGAGAAATATGCTAATTACAATTCTAGCCATTAAAATCACGAGACAGAATGTGGTCCAATCACCCCTTTAACTGTAAGAGCTATCTTTGATTGTATTACTTGAAAAGGAACATTTATTTGCATTTTCCGGTCAGGCGCAAATATTAAATTGCATTCCTAAATGTTAGTAGTCGTATATAGTATTAGTATATTATATCTGCCTACCTGGTCACCCGATTTTCCATCGTATTCAAAACATCCACCATCAAGAGACCTATAGTATTTGATATAGAGAGTTGAAAGCGACAAAAAAAAAATTAACACAAAACAATGGGACTTTGTGGGGGGATTCATGACATAACATCGATATCGGACATGGCTTGCGAGTACCGTATGATACTAACATGCATAGGGTCCTGGGCCCGTATTCACTTCAATACTTAAGTACAAAATTTAAGCTTTTTACTTAGTATTTGGCTTACCTAAAATACTTAGCCAATTTTGGTATTCAATTCACACTTTTGTGTAAGTATTTTACTTTCAATCTAAGCCAACTGCATACCAGATTTGAGCCAATTATTTGGAGGCCTTGATTGGCAGGCATGTGGTTTTCTTACACAGTATTATAAACTGCGCATATTTATATCAGCGCGCCTTTATTGTAATGCGCATTACTTTTAATTGACCGTGAGACGTCACAATGCTTATCAGTAAATATTTTACTTAGATTTTGTATTACGTAAGTATAAGTCTAAAATGCGATTTGAATACGAGATAAATAAATTACAATAGCCATTTACTTAGTAAATGTCTTACTTATGCTAAGTATTGAATCGAATACCGGTCCTGGGGAGTTGAATATATATATATATATATATATATAACAAATATATCATATTTTATCAATCAATCTATCAGGCTATAGTTCATCAAGACGTTGTACATAGCCCTCCTCATAACATTTTTATTCTCGTTTGTCTATAGCTATCCTAGTCCAAGAGATCATTTAGACTTTCAACAAATATAGCATTACAACCAATGGCATACATTGTGAGTAGTGCCATGGGAAATGCGAGTTGAAAGAAAATAACTGCCTAAAAATGTGTAAATAATTACATTGTCAGTTTAGGATGCAAATAAGTAGGGATATAAGAAAAATATACCCCATGACTCCCACCCGAGACTACCACCGCGAGAAGCCCTTGAGCTGGCTGGGGCAGATGAGAGGATTCCCATGGGAAATTATCGCATGGACTTGTTGATAGTATCTGCATGCCCCCTCCTTTCATCTAACCAATTTAAAATTTATTTTCTTATTTACAGCAGTTTGTGAAGTGTGATTATTTTTTTTACTGATCTTGAATTGATCGTTCAAAGACGTTAACATACTCGATACAATTTTGATAAGACAAAATCACACAAAAGCAAATCTATTATTCATCTTTTACAGTTTACATTACAGTTAGACTTTCTGTTTAATTTTGTCTACTTTAATTTCATTGACAAATGTATGAAAATCTACTCGAACTCACTGTAAATGTAGACTATACAATGCTTTCGAATATGTTGACGACTCGACAAGTTCAACCAAGTCTTCTTCGTCCAAGCCCTTCATCCCGGACAGATTTAGCAGTTGCAGGTTCTTGGTTTGTTCTCTGATCAGTAGACCCAGTCCTCTCATCGTCTCTCTCGATACACTCTTCTTCTCTGATGGGAGTGATGACGCTGCTGTAAGCTTGATGTGTGTGAGCTGCTGTCCTCCGGTCCGACGAAGACAAGCCGTGATCTGAGGTATGTCTCTCTCTGCATCATCGATAATGATACCGATCACTCTCAAACCAGGAAGCGATAAGAGCAGACCTTCATAGCTTTGTGACGTCACTCTCTTGGCTGATAGCTTTGTGACGGATGGAAGCTCAGGAGGAGATGAAGGGAAACTGAGAGAGGAGTCTGAGATGGTGAGAGAGTTCAGTGAGGTGAAGGATCTGAGACAGGACCACAACGTTGTGGTCATCTCAGTAGATAGCTGGCATTGCTCTATCTCAAGCCTAGTATTCTGCAATAAATATAAACAGACAAACTTGTCACTTTTATTTACATCGAATTAAATATTGAGAATAAACGTGTGGACATACAGAATCCCACGTCAGTGAAGCTGAACTTACAAGTATTACATTCATATTTTGAAAATGCAACTGTTTTGCAATTCCCTTTAATAGTAAAATTCAGAGGATATCCCTTTGTTGAATATTTCAAAGTGAAATGCAGGCACCCGTATAGCAAAAGTCACTCACCTGGACGTTGTTCTTTTTGTGTAGAGTACCACCTCTACTCCTACAAAGAATATTTGAAAAGGAATGAGGGAAAAATGTGATTCTTGAAAGCAAATATTGGGAAATGATATTAGGCCTACATTAATAAAGAATGCAAGTGAATTATGCATCCCCTCTTTACAGAGTTAAATGAAAGCAACAATACTAACATAACAATAATGATAATAATCATATTATAATAATGGTAAAAAAGTAAGAAATATAATCATGATAATGATATCAATACTAATAACAACATCCATAAAATACCAATTTAATACATTGTTTGGAGTTCATTCCGTCTTAAAAATTTAAAAAGCAACATGATCTGCAGTGACAAAAGTTCGCAGAGTTTTTTGAAAATATTAGAAAATGTGATATTTGATCCATGATTTCCCATATTTTACAAAAATTTATTTATTTCAATTATTAGCAAATTGACGGCAAAGTTTTTAATTACGAATTAGTGCATCTACAAAAAGTTATCGTCAAAGGATTCCGGAGATATCGCGATCTAAAATTCGATGTCGGATTGGCGTGCGCGCTGCAACTCACGAAAAGGTCATAAAAACAACGAGACCTTACTTCGTGCACGGAGGCTTAGACTACATCTGATTATTCGAAAAAATTCAATCGATCAAAATTTTGCAAGTAAAAATGTCAAACAATCAGTTGCTACCGGGGGCGGCGATTTTTAGGGGAAGGGGATCGTCCCCCCCCCCCCGGAAATTTGAAAAAGTGCACACACACAAATGTATAGCAAATACTGACTAAAGACTGCAACACTTTTTTGTAGGTATGTTAGGCTCTGGATGGCCCAAGAGTGCAGCGTTTGGACTAGTAATACAAATATGCAAAAATCTGCTCGCTCGGTCACTAGCTACGCTCCCTCGCATAATGTCCTTCAGTGGCGTAGACAGGTTCGTACATCTGGGGGGATGACTCAGGGGCGGATCTAGCCTTTTGCTAAGGGGGGGGTGACCAAAATAATGACGATGCGGAGCATCGTCCACGAGCCGCGAAGCGGCGAGCCGATTTTTTTTTGGGTGTTTATTTGAACCCCGTAAGTGATGTTTTCCTGGCATCTATTAACACAATGGAGACCATAAAAAGCAGTGCATGGTAACCTCTTTTTAAATCAAGTAACAGTTAAATACACAGTTAAATCCAGAGTTATCATGTGTTTGGTTAAGTTACCAGATGAGTTGAATATCTTCTCACAATATTTGCACTTGAAAGGGTTTCTCTCCAGCGTGCGTTCTTTTTTCTTTCTTTTTTTTCTTTTTTTCCCCCTTTTTTTTTGTTTGTTTTTTGGGCCGCCCAAGGGGGGGGGGGTTTAAACCCCCTAACCCCCCCCCCCCCCCCGTAGATCCGCGCCTGTTTAAACTTGTGGTTATCTTGTGGTTTCCAAACCACAAGATAACCACAAAATACTTGTAAGATTTTCTTTTTTTTACCGTCTGAATTGGCTTCCACCGTGTGAATGCGGCTAATAACAATAAACACAATTACAATAATGATGAGGATTATTATTATCATCATCATAATTATTATTATTATTAATATTATAATTGTTATCATTATTATTATTACTATTATTATCATCATTATGACTTATTAAGTAAGCAAATACCATTCCCCAAAACCTGGGGGGATGATTGTAGTTGTACATGCCATCCCCCCCCCACCTTGTGAGGTGGGGGGATGCATCCCCCTCATCCCCCCCCCCCCCCGTTGTCTACGCCCCATTGTCCTTCATATAATGTCCTGTTGCAGAAAATCTGTATTTCGTTGGTATAGCGTAAGCACAGTTTACACTGTATGTTTACAATATTAAGAGAAATGTAGATCTAGAGTCTATAGAAATAGATCAGTGCTAACAAAATTAATATTCCGCTCGCTCTTTTTATTAAGTTTAATTTTTTAAGGAGTTCTTCCAGCCTGGTTATACAAATATTGTCGCCTGAATTCCTAAGGGAAAATGGACAGACAGGTGTACATCTTTCTAAAATATAGTATTATTAAGTCAAACTCAAGGTCCTTCGTTACATGACTAGATCTAATTAAAGTTTACAAAAAAATTGACCTAGGTCTAGAGATCTAGACTAGATCTAGGCCTAGAATTTACTAAATATTTACAACCCTTCGCCTCGGACTGCACACTAATTACCGGCAATGTAAAGGGGAAGTGTGAAAAAAGCATTTACTATAATACTGTAATGTTTCAAAAACATGTAAAAGTGTAAGGGGGAAGTCACTTCCGTCACCTTCACCCCTTTCGTTCACTAGATCTATCATCTAGGGTCTAGATCTAGACTTACTCCCTCGCACTTTGTCGCCCCGGCCATGAAAAGAAATCGCCGCCCCTGGTTGGTACCATTTTTTTTTTAGAATTTTGATGACATTTGCTCTAAAAAAAAAAGATTTACAAACCCTTGTCGGCAAGTTCATGTTTTTTTCTCGGAACGGACGCAAAAGACTAGACTAGTCTAGACCTCTACAACATTTGCCGATATGTTGTCAATATTTGTCTAATTTCACCTCCAATTCAATTTCGTCTCTCGGTAATTTTAGGTTTCTCTTTCCATTAGGCCTAGTGATATCAGACTTTCGAAATCTTACCGATTTTTTGAGATAGCGAACGATGGTCACACCACCATACATCAATAAAGATCTAACGTTAGACCTAGAGCTAGATCTAATATGCCCTAGGTCTAGTAGTAGTACCTACCCCGAATTCAAGTACGTTAGTTGTTTAGTCTTGACAAACAGGTCCACCAAGGCTTCTTCGTCTCTGCCCCTCACCCCGGACACATGCAGCCGTTGTTGGTTTTCGGTTTGGTCTTCGAATAGAAGACTAAGCCCTCCAATTGTCTCTCCTGATTCAATTTTCCTGTCTGTGGTGAGTGCTGTCAAGGCGTGTAGTCTGATATGAACAAAGAACTGTTCATCCATAGCCCTGGTCTGATTCTTAGGCCTGGATGCGGGGATCTGAAAAGTGTTGCTCATCTCTGCAACATCGATAGAGACATCGATATCTCTCACTCCAGGTATCGATGGTAGCACTCCTTCGTAGCATTGTGACGTCACTCTCTCGGCTGATAGATGTGTGACGGATAGAAGCTCCGGAGGAGATGGAGGGAAACTGAGAGACGAGTCTGAGATGACGAGAGTATCAAACATCAAAAAGTCTTTGAGGCAGGACCATAGTCCACTCGTCACGTCGGTAGTTAGAGTAGACCCCTCGAACTTTACTGTTCTAACCTGGTGTTCAGACAGAGAGAGAGAGAGAGAGAGAGATAATGGGAGAGAGGCGGGGGGGGGGGGGGGGGGGGGCGGTGAAGAGAAAGAGAGATAGAGAAAAATAGTCAGAACAGTTGATAAAAATATCTATTTCATCTCTAGTCCATAATCTGGCCTGTTCTTATATTTCATCTCTATAATATTCTCTGCACTTACTTCGAGCCGGGCTCACGGTTCGTAGTCTCGCCGTATCAGACGTTCTGCTTAAGGTTAGTCTAGCAGCAAAGAAAAAATCTCGGCACTCCGCCTAGATTATAGGCTACCCAAGATGGCGTTATCAACGAACTAGTACATCATGCCTTTTAGCCGGGGGTAGAAGTCCAAAGATCACGTCATAGATTCTGAACTATCTAATGTCTTGTTTTGGTGGTAATCATTAACCCGAGGTCTTAGTACGGCCGGGGGGTGGGGCCATTATGCCCCCCCTCCCCCTTAAGATCTCTGCCGCGAAGCGGCTGATCGCCGCGAAAATATGCACGCATGTCAAGTGAAGTGTATAGAATAATATGATCATTTCAAATTTTTGAAAAATTCACTCATTTGCATATTTATGGTAATTTATGCAAATAAAGTCATACAAATCACATTTTTACCCATAAGTCATATATTATTCATATTTAAGCATTCTTTTTCACTACATATATTCATTAGACCATTCTGAATAATAATACGACAAAAAAAAACTGGAAGAGCTAGCTTATTCCTTATGTTATCCGTTGTTTTGATTATTTCTTATGTATTTCAGTGTTTTTTTAACTTATGTATTTCAGTGTTTTGTTAACTTATGTATTTCATTGTTTTTGTTGTTTTATTTCATTTATTACTACAATTCAACTATTTTGACTCCCAAAACAACCACCTTAACTTTAAACAAGACCTAATAACCCATATTTGATCTGTTTTTAGGAAAAATGACTTTTCCATATGTTTTGTACACAAATCACGAAAATGGGCGATTTTCGGGCTGACATGCAAAGACAAAAGGTCACGTGACCTTGTAACCGTAGGTCCGATTTGCAAAAAAAATCTTTTAAAAGTTGCGCAAGACTCGAAAGAAAAAAGTCAGCGAGCTGCGGGGCGCCATCCATATGCTTTCCCGAGCAATCGGAAAAATCGTGGAGGGGGGGGGGCATAATGGCCCCCCCCCCCTCCCCCCCCCCGGCCTTATTAGGGTTAAAGCAAACGAGATTGCAGCCTGACCCTATCTGGAAATATTATTCGCTAAAGTAATGAAAGCTCCCTTCCCTACTCCATACATTCAGAAGTTAAAGATGTATTTTCTTCCATATTAAATATAGTGTTCCCTTGTTTTACATAATTATGCTACTTGCTTTTAATGACTGAGTCTCATCATTTTCCCTATATAAATAGGCCCAGGACCTAGTTTTTTTTGTTTGCATTATTTTTCTCGTTTCTGGAATGCAGTACCTTGATCAAGGCCGTAATTGGGCAAAGATAGAATAATTATGATAATGAATCATACGTCTTGATTATCATGCATTATTATTTATGAAGATGCCGTCAATTAATCAATAATCTATTAAAACAATCTTACCCCTTCGACTTATAGTTATAGCGGAGGGATGGAAACTTAATTAATCTTTATGAAATTATTATTGAAAAACATTTTTGTCAAATGAAAATGTGCATACCTGACGTTTAAGTTGCTTTGGAAGATTTTGCATCCCAACGACGGTGTAGACAGTCGGAGACTTTAGAACAATACTCTCTGCATTCACACATCTTTGAACCAACGAAGACACATTTTGTTGAGCACCAGTGGTCTCTGAAGAACAGTCAAGGAGAATGCGATATCGCTCGCTCTCATCCAAAAGGCTGTTCTTAAGGAGCGCCTTCATTATTCGTATACAGAGGCTGTTGTCCGTGCCAGCAGCGAATCGGATAAGATTCTCGTAGTCACCGATGTTTGCTTTGATATCGCGCAGTACTTTGTCCAATTTGGAAATTTTCAAACGTAACAGAAAGCGGTGTGTTTGATCAGCGAGGAATTTCCCAGCCGAGTGTTCTTGTGCGAGTTTGTGATAAAACTCAATGGTAGTGGAAGTGATCTCGTTGGACTGAGGAAGTCGTGTAGATGTTACAGTCGTCTTGGATACTATCCCAAGCTCACATGCCATATCAAGGGTTGTGGGAACTTTACGGAAATCATGAGGCGTGAAGACTAGTTTTTTAGCATTGTTGAGCAGACCAGTAAGGGCAGCTTCGCCTAATTGATAAATTATTTTCTTTAACTTTTTTGGTGTGATATTCTCTCTTGATTCTGATCGTGCGTTTGCATGGTGCATAAGAAAATCATTCACCCTGTCCAGCAATTCTGTTTGAGTTTTAGTACCACTGTTCAATAGACCCTCACTCCATAAATGACAAATCATGAGACAAAATAGGGGTGTCTTGACAAGTTCATCAATAAGTGGTTCTTTTTCAAGATAATCCTTCAGATTTTGTCCGTTACAAGGATTCGAAGTCGAAGCAAAGAACTTGCCAATGTACTCGCATGAGCTCTCTCGCGAAAATCCTTCGATCCACATCTTTGTGTATACCCTTGGAAGATCATCCTGATTAAAGAAGTTCTCTAGGTGAGGGCGTGTGGTTACAAGGACTCGGCACTCTTGAAATTCCTCCCAGCGGATAATACTGACCATATTGCTCAATGAGCTGCGCTGAGAAGAGGAAAGACCTGCATACTCATCTAGTCCGTCTAGAATGATGTGACAGATTCCCTGGTTCTCCTTGATGAATCTCTCAAGACCCTCTGGTGTGAGATCATCAACATCACTCAAAAGCTGGGATTTGATGGCTTCTCCGATCGTTGTAAGCTGCGTTGTGTTTCGGAATTTCACAACAAACAGAAGTGGCAGGTTTTCTAATGCTGAACCACTTTCTCTGTGAACCCAGTCGTAAGCTATCTTAGCAACAGCCGTGGTCTTCCCTCGTCCAGCGGGGGCCGAAATGAGGATTCGAGCTGGTAGTTCTCCGTTTACTTTCGCTGAAAATATGTCAGCAACAGAACCCTGGAGTATTTCCTTCTTTTTTGTGTCTTTTCCACGACCGTCCTTCTTCACCATTGTGACAACCGTGTGCATATCTTCGAAATCAGCATAATCACTCTGATTCCACGGTGTCATTTGAATTTTGCACAATTGATTTCGGTACTTATTTTCCAACATTTCGCGACATCGCTGAACAGTCAATGATGCCGAGATCTTCTTACTGTATATATCTAGAATGATACAATCATATATAACACTGATTATCTTATTATACTCCAATGATCTATCAAGCCCTTCGCAAGGCTTTTTAGGGGGATTTTTTGTTTAGACTCTCATTAAAATTCCGACGATTTGCCTCTTCCCCATGAAGCAAAGACCTAAGAACGCACTTAACGCTGCTGTTATCTATGATTATAGACTGTAACTTTCTCTCCAAATGGATATTGAAAATCATGGGTTTATTTTTTCTTTTCTTTTTAAATATCTTTTTAATACACAATTTAGAGGGACAGCGATGCACGGGGTGAAGGAAAATGAAATAATACGTTCTTCAAACGATTTACGGATGAAGGAAGTGATTGTAAGCACATTAGCACTGATAGACCCACCTGGAATACTTGGTGTCTCCTTGAGATGTGTGTCAGCAAGCATTACTAGCTTAGCGTCAATGAGAGCTTGTTTCAGTTTGAAATGTTGGTCGCAAGGCACCACGGTCTGTCTCCAGTCAAACAGCATCGCACGTGTCCCCTTGCAAGTGACTAGTCCTTCTATCCTGTTGGTTTCTGTGTATCTATTGATTTCTGCTACCTTGAATCCGAGTGTTTGTCCTAAGGCCTCCATCTGCTCACCCGTCTCGATGTCTTCAGCCAGCTTGAAGAGCAGATTATCGGAAATACCTCCATGAACCGCCATACCTATGTGGGAAAAAACAAAAATAAAATAAGATTGAACAACTTATTATGAACGTACCCTTGTAATCATACTTTAACATATGAGATTCACGATCTCTTAAAATGGGAAACCCTAACAACCTGACGTAAAAAGCACATGAACATGATGTTGTATAAGATTTTCCACAATTTAACTCCAGATTATATGCAGAATAATCTCTTTAAAGTAACCAATTATTCCCTAAGGAATGTCGATCACTTAGTTTTGCCCAAACCTAAAACTATTATTGTAAACGAACATTCTTTTAACCGGATCTAAATTGTGTAAGGCGATCACACGCAATTTATTAAGGCATGGCCTAAATGAATGGATACTATATTTGGATGTATAAACTTTTGGTGTGTACGGGTAGGGGGAGGGGATGGTGAAAGTCAGGGGCGGCGATCCCGGGGGGGGACGGGGGGACACGTCCCCCCCCTCAATTTGTTTAGGGGGGGATCGTCCCCCCCTCAAAATTTGCAAAAGTGCACACAAACAAATGTATAGCAAATACAGACTAACGTCTGCAACACACTTTAAGGCTCTGAAGGGTCCAAGAGTGCAGCGTTTAGGCAAATAAAAATGCAAAAATCTTCTCACTCGGGAGCTACGCTCCCTCGCATAATATCCTTCAAAATGTACAAGTAAATACCGAGAAAAAAAGTGTGAAAAAAGTATATTGCTTGTTTTTGTACTATAGTTTTGCTAAGGAATGTAATTTTTTAATACAACAAAACTTCAAAAACCTGTGAGGGGGGGTGGTCACTTCCGTCACCTTCACCCCTCTAATTCACTATTATCCCTCGCACTTGCGTACTGATGGGGGGGGGGGGCGCTTTGGGGGCAGTTCCCCTCAAATGAAATTCAAACGTGGTTTATTTCTAATTCGATAACAGTGATTTACAAATGTTGTAATGTTGTAATATCCCACAAAGGGCCCCTAAGGCGGGCCCCTGGTTGCTCATCTGACCGTAATTAAATGACTAAAACGCCTGAGCTTCCAGTGGCTCTGCCCCCTGGACCCCACCAAGGGCCCTAAGGCGGCCCCTGGATTCCCATCTGATCGTAATTTAATGCCCAAACCCCTGAGCTTCTGGGGGTTCCGCCCCCTGGACCCCACTCCAATAAGTGACCTGCATGCCAGTGTCACAAATAAGGTATCAAAATATGCTCATCTGACCGTAATTAAAGGCCTAAAACCCCTGAGCTTCCGGGAGCTCCGCCCCCGGGATACTCATCTGACCTTAATAAATGCCTAAAACCCCTGAGCTTAATGAGGCTCCACCCCTTGACACCCGCCGGGGCTTTGCCCCTGGACCCCACGCCAATTTACGCTCCACTTTGCTTTGCTTTGCTCTACCTGATCGTAAATACTTTAGCCCCCCCCCCCCCCCACTTTGAAAAACGTTTCCAGGGCCTGCGTAACATGTAAGAGTGGTGGCGATGCGGATTTTTTTTTCCTGCCCCCCCCCCCCCCCCCCCAAAAAAAAAAAAAAAACTCATCCCTCGCATTTCGTCCCCTCCGGTCATGAACAGAAATCGCCGCCCCTGGTGAAAGTAGTCTGTAAAATGTAATATAGAGGGTTTGGGAGGGGGTTTTGGATATTGCGTATGTAATGTTTTCGTAATATGTTGTGTTTTATTTCTACTGTATGTTTAGTTATCTAATTCTGGACCTGTGGGAAGAACAGAGCCATTTTAATAATGGCTCTGAATAGAGCATTCAACCCTTTTGTTAATTCTTGATTTGTATAATATTTGTAAATTGTATTCTTGTATGTATTGGAATTTTTATACGAAAAATAAAACCAAACCAAACCAAACTAAGCCCTCACTTTTTCAAGTTCCCTAAAATGCCCCTTCATACGAAGGACCACTTTTAATTGTGATAAGTGCCCCTCATACCTTGGAAAGTGGCCCTTTCACACTGTGTAATATTGTCCGTATTCAGTT
Source organism: Strongylocentrotus droebachiensis (assembly GCA_035222895.1). NCBI lineage: Eukaryota > Metazoa > Echinodermata > Echinoidea > Camarodonta > Strongylocentrotidae > Strongylocentrotus > Strongylocentrotus droebachiensis. The sequence continues at coordinate 96,864 of JAVYIG010001013.1, read as the reverse complement.
TGATGAATGCCCCATTTTAAATCTAGCAAGTGTTCCTTTTTGTTTAGAATACATGATAGGTTCTCCTTGCTAATTTTGATAATAGCCCCTTTTCCCCTCTAATATTACCTCTCCCCGAACAGTGCCCTCATGCTAATATCCTAATTGTCGCCTCAAATTGTGCCCTTTTGCAGTAACTTCAAGAGCCAGGCTTAGCTATAAGCAGCTTTGTGACAGATACAGCACCTGTCAGCCGAGGCAGGCCGGCCGGGGCCCGATACCCAAAATTGCATAGGAATGAATAGCGCCACACACAGGGAAATATTTGGTTAATCTTACTCAAATAGGCAAATAAATGTTGAAACTATAGTGACACACTTAACTGAATGCATTAACTCATTACATTTAGATTAATAACGCACAGGAATGAGTTTTGTTAATTTGACATTATAGTGACATGGCAAATGAGTATTTTAAATTATTGAGTTATTTAGCCTAATGTTGTGAGAAAATCGCTCCAAGTCAACTAGTTAGTAATGCTTCAATTACTCAGTCAGTCAGGTTATTAAGCCGTTCTTACGGCCCTTTTCTGCCGCTGGTCCTTCCCGGCTGCGTCATTTTTTTCTGCGGCACAGATTGGGGCTTTTTTCAAAAGAGGTCTTGATTTAACCCTAACCCTAACCCTAACCCTAACCCAAAACTTTCCCATAGGCTCAACACACACCTAACCCCAATCTGTGCCGCAGAGAAAAATAACGCTTCCCGGCCGCGCCGGAGCCAGTCACGAGATCCTCGCCGGAGCTCTCGGCAGTGGTGCCGTCAGTGGTGCCGGTCACGGTTACGTCAAAACCATGTATTTCCATGTCGAGAAATACGATAAAAAACCACCACGATGATTCACAAAAGTACAAAATCGACGTGTAGTAATAAAGACAGAGGTCCAATCAACAAAATGTATTTCCAAATATAAATCGAATAACGTCCGATTGTGGAGATTTCGATGGATTCTGTGCATGCGCGGGCGGGTTTCCATTTATTCTCGAACGAGAATTATGAAGTAAAATTGTAAGTTTGTATGTTTGTCACTATAAAAATGGAAGTCCTTCGCCATGCACTCCATATACTTCGGTCGTGCACAAGAAGAGCTTCAACATTTCAGGACTAGATCTAGATTCTATATCTAATCGGTAGCCTTAACTTGTTTTAGAAAAAAATATAAATAAACTTCAAGGGATCCCCTTACTACTAACTGATTCAAAATTAAGAAAAATCAAATCTACTATTTGGGTAATCTTACTCAAATAGGGAAAGAAACTTTGACACTATAGTGACACACTTAACTGAATGCATTAACTCATTAAATTGAGATTGATAACGCACAGGAAAAGAGTTTTGTTAATTTGACATTATAGTGACATGGCAAATGAGTATTTTAAATTAGTGAGTTAAACCTAATGTTGTGAGTAAATCGCTCCATCTCAACTGGTGAGTAATGTTTCAATTACTCAGTCAGTCAGGTTATTAGGCTCATCACATGTGATTATATGGCAAATGAGTAATCTAGATTAGTGAGTTATTTAACCAAATGTTGTGAGTAAATAGGTGCGCAGACATAGGGCTCCCTATGATATACACACACAAAATGACACATCTGCACATACATGTACAGGATGTTCTATGCGAGCTGGGGATCTTACGAAGTAGTTAACATTACCTTACATGTACTGTAATGAGTAAAAAGACTCATCGAGAAAATAATCGAAGTAGTTAACTTATATTAACTTACATGTACTTTAATGAGTAAAAAGACTCATCTAGAAAATAATCGTGTCACATACTCGTTTTAAATATCATGTGTGCGAAATTTCACTAAGAGAAAGGTGGTGAATTCACCAAATGTGTAAAATAATGCATTTATTAGATATGTTCTCTCGACTGAATGAGTGAGCTACGATTTTTACTCACCATACTTAGTTTCGTTTTTGTGTGTGCATATCCAATAATAATCATTCACTTTTTTAATGGTATAAAATGCTCATTCTCTTGATAAGTAATGGTATATTGATACACACTGTATATTTCCTGTTTACGCTTAAACGTTAGCCAATTTAAACTAGAATTTTACATTTTTACATTATTATAAGAAAGACATATTTTAACCTATCAATTATCATCCTTGAATTCTCTTTGCCTTATTGGAACTTCAACAAATGTCAAGGTAATCGTTGCCATTTTGTTCAAGATTGTAAAGGTGTACGCAGTAAGAGAGCTAAAAAATCAAGGCAACTACGCGGGACATGTCAATCTCGTAAAAAGGAGACAAAGTTATAATAAGCTAATATTCATTATTTCATAAGATTTTGTCCAAACCACAGTACCATTATCTAATACGATTCAAATGAATATTTAAACCATATACATATGTAAAGCGTTAAGCTGAAGCACTAATCTTGAATTGCTTAAAAGAACAATCTTGAAGATGATATGTTTTACAATATACTGATTAGAATATGGGGTTATATACAAATGTCTCATTTCATATTATCACTTTGAGATTACCCTATGTAGGTGTCTATTTCCCCCAAGGTGCCCTCTTTTGTTGATGCCCCCTCCCCAGTTTGAAAGATGTTGCGCCGCTCCTGATTTAGAAGCAAGTTAATTCTTGCACAATGGAGCCCGAATGATTTATTTATCTTGAACCCAGTTAATTGTTATAAAGAAATACAATACTTAACTAAAAAGTGGTTCTTCTTGCGAGCATGCAATTTTCAAAAACAGGTTTTTGGAAAGAGTCGTCAGCCCCATTGCAAAAATGTGGGAGTACGCTAAAAGTAGAAATGGTTCAAAACTTTGATAGGTTGCTAAGTGAAATCCCGGCACGGAAAAGTCCCGTATTTCAACTTTAACATTCTGGTCTTCCTGAATACTAGAAAAGTATAGACGCGACCCTTGAAATTGTCTTGCTTCAGAAATTATAAGGATTCGTTTTCTAAAGGGGCTCCTTATTTGGTGTCTGGTGTTTATAAGAGTGCAACCGTGCAGAGAGTCAGAGAAAGCAATCAAAGTGTTAATCAAGGTTCGACTTTTACTCTTTACACTTATCCAGAAAAAAGGTAATAAGGAGCACACCAAACGTATATAATAAATTAGAATAAATATGGCCTCATATGAAAATCATACCTGGGCTAGTCTGCACTGGAGTCTTCTTGTGGTCATGTGAGTCCTGATGGTTAGATAGATATTGACCTGTAGGAGATTCACAATGTATTCTTTTATTTCTTCTACCATAGGCAGGAACACTTCAGCAATAAGGGCCAAGAATACAAAAGAAGGAGAAGCAACTCAAATGATTGTTAACGGTGATGATAATTCCTTTAAAAGAAAATGTAGTCTTAATTGATTTCAGATATCGTTTCTAAAATTAAAATTATTTTACCCCAGTGATAATTCAAAACGTATTATATAGGCGAACCCATGATTTCCAAATTAAATGCTGGACGAATTTAACTCATGTACATAAAAGTGTATAATCAGTAGTGTTCTACAATTCAATAATAAAGAGTGTCCTGCTTTTCAATATCATGTGTTCATTTGGCAATCTCTCAAAACAGGACGAGAAGAAATTGGAAAGGCCACGCAAAATAGCACAGCGCATAATTGGGGCAGAATTAGCCTTTGTCGATTCTTATTGTACTGAGCAAATTGTAGATAAGGTCTGTGTAATCATGAAAGACAATGCCCATCCATTTCATTCATTTTATTCATCTAATCGTTCTGGTATCCGACTTCGCCCCACCCCAACTCGCCTTTCGTGATTCAGATATTCATTTGTCCCCGACTCTGTTCATAAATTCAACTCAAAGGTTCAACGTTGAATTTCAGCGTCAGAAATTAATATTGAAACTATTTATAATTTGAAATACCAATGACCAATGCTTTATTCTGAAACTATCTGTTGCATGTATTTGTTCCTTATTTGATATATTTCTATAAACGTGATATATTTATTTATTGTAATGATGTATTTTCTTGAACATTATTGTAACGCCAGTGGAAGCCAAATTTCTATGTAACTTTTGCAAGGAGACCAAATAAAAATCTTGTATCTTGTATCTTGTAGTATCAGCAGCAGTAGGAGTATTTATAGAAGAATAAGTAGTACTATGCCTAGTAGTACTTGTACTAGTAGTGGTAGTATAGTCAGGGGCGGCGGAGCGACTTCCAAAGTGGGGGGGGGGGGACACCAACAAAAAGGGGCACTTTCTGGAAAAAGGGCACCTACATAGGGAAATCTCAAAGCGAAAATATACAATTTATTATACATTTGTTTATACATGCGCCCCTACTTTGTGATTACATTATCACTATCAGGGATGATTTCAATATTTGTTTCTCTTTAAACGTCATACAAGATATTGCTTATGCATCATACTTTGAAGTTGGGTGTGATAGTCTGAATATTCATTTTTGAGCGAGTGAGGAAAAATGTTAAGATTTGTTGAGGTCGCAGTGCGAAAAATTACATCTTTAAGAGGAAAAAACCCAATCCTGATGGGGTTATAAGCACATTCTCATAAGTAAGATAAGTAACATAATTATATCATCTATAAATGCTAGCGAGCTCGGAGAAGGGGGGGGGGGGAGGGTGGCGGGGGTGGGGGGCTGTGGTCATTAATGTATCTATAAATTAATGTTCCGGAACGATGTAGCATGTCAAAATAATAATTTCCTCGACTTATGCGGCTTGGGGCCGACAATCCATGAAGAGTTTAGGGAGTTTTCCCACTCGTTTTGTTGTTTAGGGGATGCATCTGGTTACTTGTAAACTATACGCACATTGCCTACAACGGTTTGTTATTGAAAATCATTTTTGAAAGACGTTCACTTTGAAATATTGTGAGCAAGATAATAAACAGCTTGATTCCAAGCATGAAACATTTTTACCATGACAATATTGGCAGTATTATAGGACCAATATATACATGTATTGTTATGAACTCGGTGTAATTCAAGCAAAATTTTACCTTCAGATAGTCTTTCACCTAAATCATCAAGTCGTAATTCATGGAGTTTGCTCGCCAGTATGGATCGAGTTTGGGTGCTGTCTCCTTGATTGTTATTCCATTTGATGAGGAGCTCCACCAGAGCTTCATTAACGTTGTTGAGATGTTTGACGATGTGTGATTGACTTACTGCATAGGAATACCCCAGAGCGTTGCACAGTTTTGAGTATTTGCCCGGACCTATGTCTTCAGCTAGTGATATCAGCTCGATTTCCTGCAAAGGCTCCATAATGCTGTGAAAAAAAGTGATAGGCAAAATACATTAGATTATATCAACTCCATTTCCGGTGAAGTCTCCATAATAATGATTTACAGGCAATACATTATCTTTTCTTTTTAAAGCAAATATTTATATCACTTGATCCAAGCATTGGTCCATTAAAAGAAGAAGCTTATGATTCCTATTTACCGCTGCAAATCTTATGGCATTTTTGAAAATTTCTTTACAAATAGAATATAGAAATATAACTATGACCAGAAATTGAAGTAAAAAATCAAAGTAACATATAATGTCCTCATCACGTGAGGAGCATCCGGCGACCACACCAGTTCCATGCGTGTATCAAACGCTTATGATTAGCTGTCAGATTTAGTCTTGTGCCTCCTTCATGAATACAACGCGACGAAGACTTTACACATCTCTTGCCTACATTGCATTGCATTCATTGCTCAAAGTGTTTGCCTCTCTTGTGAAAGCAATAATGATGTGATCATTTAACATTATATTTCACTTTAGGATAAATAAACAACCGAAAATTACAGGATGTAAATGTATACTGATATGAATCCATTAATTTGAAGTTATTACAGCCGAAAAAAACAAATGCATTTTCTTTACAGCCAGATATTTTCTTGATGGGCAACCATACTTTTTCATTCGGACAAAATAGGGTCTGTGTGCTATATGGAAAGAATTGAGCCCTATTATTAGGGGCGTTTTATAACAACTCCATCCCAACAGAAAGCAGCGTTATGTATGTGTAGAAGGTGTGTATGTGTGTGTGATGAACGTATCGTTTCTAGGCAGCCGTGATCCGGCTAACTACTACCATAAATGCAATTGTCGTAGATCGTACAACATGCTGGATGGGGGCGGATGAAGATAAAGATTGAATGTGTGAGTCGATGGGGAGAGAGGGGTGGAAATGAATATCAACCCGTACATGTATAGTGCTTACAAAAGGTACACAATGTACAATGAACAGTCACTATTCTATTATGCATAATATCATAATAAGACTCTATAATATAGGTGCATGTGATATTCATACCATGCCAAGTTACTGACTCGCGCTAGATAAGGTACCTCTCACCTCTCTTTTTTCCCGACGGCAGCGCAATTTTACCGACAATATCCTAACAAGTGTGGGGGGGGGTGTCGCACCCCACCCCCCTTTTGGAGACGCCCCTGCTCCCGTGGACAATCAGGATTCAATAGCACAAGACGATCTGATACGTTGAGAGATGGCTACGATCCAATGTATGAACCCATATTTGTTCAAATACTATAGCACGTTATCTTCTTCATTACTTCACATTTCCCTTTAAGTATAATTTATGCAACGCCAGTGCGGTTGCTGATTTCCACGAACGATGTAAGTTTTAGGTTATTGTCCAGCGCTTCTCAAAATGCATATATATATATTTCTCTGGAGCAGCGTTATTTCAACTATGTGTTAGTACCCTCTAAAGAAATTGAAAGTTTCTTCCAAATCCCAAAGTCTTCACATACTTTTTATTTTGCATGATTCTGGCACTCGTCAAGTCACCTAGGACCCAAAGTCAGGCACCTGGAAGCTCATCTGACGATAATTTAATGCTT
>JAVYIG010001013.1:0-82500 GCA_035222895.1 Strongylocentrotus droebachiensis | reverse complement strand
CTAAAAATAGGTTAAATGTAATGTACCAACAAGGAAGTTGTATGGCTGTGTAAAAGGATTGCAACAAAGGTTATACGCGTTTTCACTGAACTTTGTATTTTAATACAAGAAATGTGAAGCGTATTAGAATTCAAGTCATAATATAAAAGGGGGAGCTTTTTCCTTTTTTATGCTGGTGAGGAGTATTTCATAAAAAGCAACAACAACAAAAAACATCGACAACATGAACAGTGTTGACGACAATAACGACCACAACATATGTTAAGGCTGGTTGATCTAAATGAATATGCGTATGGATCAAAAATACTAGTATGACCTTCTCTTTCAAGAAAAGGAAAACAAATCGGGTTCATGATAATGGTGTGAATAACTAAATATGGTCGTATAACAGGCCCATTAGAATGTTATGGGCGCTGCATTTATGAAACGATAATTATTAAAACGTGACTACTACTATACTACTACTACTACTGCTACTACTGCTACTGATACTACTACTACTGCTACTACTGCTATTGCTACTGCTACTACTACTACTACTACTACTACTACTACTACTAATACTAATACTACTATTATTATTACGTTTGCTACTACTACTGCTATTACTACTTCTACTACTACTGCTGCTGCTGCTGCTGCTGCTATAACTAATGCTACTACTACTACTACTACTATTGCTTCTAATACTACTACTACTACTACTATTGCTTCTAATACTACTACTGCTACTACTATACTACTACTACTACTACTGCTACTACTACTACTACTACTGCTACTACTACTGCTACTACTACTACTACTGCTGCTGCTACTACTACTATAATGATTACTGTCGGTTTAGTCAAGGTAATCTAGAACGAAGGCAGACAGAGAATGAGCTCTCATCTCTCTCTCTCTCTCTTAAAGCTTATCTGCCATAGTTTACAGGAGGGATTAGACTGCCCTGCAAGGTCTTTGGACAGGTGGTTATCTCATTAACTCAGCTCTCAGTTAACATAAGAAAAAGAGCATCATGGGGGACCAATGGTCACCGATTAGGCATTGTTTGTTATATAGAGGGCGCAAGTAGCAACAAGTAGTGCAGTGGGCCTTTAATCTCTCTCTTTCTCTCTTTATCTCTTTCTCTCTCTGTATGTACACATGTATTCATATGTTTAAAGAAAATAATCTCTGAGTCATCCATTTTGGAAGAGAAAAAAAGTTGTTTTATTTGTGTCTTGGAACAAATGGAAAAAAATATATCCACGACTACATTAAAGTAACATTACCAGTGTTTCCAGTTTGAATTGCCCTTAAGTGAAGAAGTGTAGTAATTACAAATTTCACAAATTTATTCATAGCTGTGATATCTTAGGGACAATAAGAAATACACGAGTTACACGTTGGCTACTGGGTGGCGCTAGAGGGCGCTATAGGGAAATAGCTTCATCAATACAACTTTAAATTATAGATAGCATAGTACCCATGCTGTCCCAAGATAACATTTCGCGCCACCCCTACCCCCTCCCTCACCACCACCACCACTACCAGCGTTTGTCGATTTCTGGATCTGCTAGAAAAAAGACTACCTTATAAAAAGTCTTCAAGAGAAGGTTGAGTTCTTGGAAGAGATGCAAAACAATTTGTGAGCAATTTATCATTGTTGACTACGCAAGTGTGGATGAAAATCAGATAAAAAAAGATTCACTGAAAAGCATGGCTCTTCAAATGCCTTAATATTTTAACAATGGCATGTAACATCATAACAATCGGGACGGATTTGTTTATGTCACATGTTCATGTAGTCCCATATACATCTGTTTGTGTACAGTGATTGCAACTTTACCAAGACTGGGCCAAATTTCGTATCATTTTGCTGATTTCAGAACCTTGCAGTACACAACAATACTTATATGCTAGATGATCGACCTTTGCTTATTGATTCCACACAGTTTCTTTCACAATGCAATCGCATGACCAGAACTCTATTTTTATCTTTAAATACTAATTTCTGATAATTTGGTATATTTTATGAAAGAGGAACTCAAGTATGCGTTCAGCACGCACCCTGCCTGTCGGGAAATGCTGTACATCCGTTTGAAATGCACTGATGATTATAACATCTGATTTCTTGTTTCGAATAGTCATTAGACCTAAGTGTACTTTAGCGAAAGTCATTTTGGTAGAAAAACATTAGGGTTGCGAAATGCACTTTCAGCTTCTATTTCCTGATATGATAATTTACAGAATAGCGCCAAGATTAATATCTCTAGTATCCGTTGTGAAAGGTATTATATTTCTTGCGGTTTAGGGGATAGATTCTTTACTGTTACAGTAGTCTTAAATACTAATTTCTTGTATATTTCTTGAAAGAGGATATTAAGCATACTTTCAACACGCACCTGGATGTAGGAACATGTTGTACATCTGCTTTGCTACAAAATATCCCATTTTGCTGCAGGCCTACTTCCCAGGTCGAAATTCCAGTTGATACCAGTTGAAACCAGTAAGTATTTAAAACTGGTATCTACTGTTTTTAAGTGGGCTTAACTGGTACCAGTTGATACCAGTTGATAGAATTTGGAAAACTGTTAGTATACAATTAGAATACTTTGTTTGCAAGATCATGGTTAGTGAATTTCCCCATATTTTCACAATGTAGGCATAGGCCGAATACGAGGTGGGTGTTATTTCCTGTTGTTTTTATCTCTCATGATCTTTCTTTCCTCATCCGGAAGAAGTCACTTCAGATGATCTAGGGGTGAACAGAGTCTACAAAAGTTCCCGAGAAATATTAAAAAGGTATATATAAAAACCAAAAGAGAAAGAGAGAGAGAGAGAGATTGAGAGAGGGGGGTATATAGAGAGGCTGAAAGAGGATCAAAGGGGTGAATGAGCAATGAAAATTAAGCTTTATATCAAAGGGATTGCTGGGGGGGAGGGGGGGGGGCACTCGGCAGATTTGCCGTTTCGACGGGGCTGTGCCATTCGGAAGCCACCAAACCTGTACCCAATTGTAAGGGTCATTTTTGCGGAAAAGGGTACCTATTATCAGGGGGGGGGGGGGGTCCATAAAACAAATGTGTATCTTAGCGACACAATTGACATCCAGTACTTCTAGACTTCACTGTCATCAGACACCATTGAGTGGCTGACCGACATCTTCTATTCTTTGGTAATAACATACAGCAAATGAGCTGTAATGAGTTGTTGTCTACATCAATATTGTAATGGCCAAAATTAAATTGATTAATTCTTTGTGCAGCACAAAACGTACGACCATTCGGTAAAAGGGTCTGAAAATCAGACTATTACTTAGGCGATTGCAATCACTTAAGTCGATTCGACAACTAATGGTTGTTATTTTCCCACAATAAAAAGAAGCCATTTTGAAACCTTTTCGTTTTGAGGGAAGATCTAAATTAGTATTGTTTTTCAGATGCCGTTGGAATTTAACATTTTCATTTTTTGACTTGCAAAATGGGACATTGTACCTTTAAAGATTTGTTCTGCCCAAAATCATACCCCTTGTTTTGAGGATTTTGGGGGCGAAAAAGCCACACATTAGAGCTGTACATCCCCGTTTACCTTTAATGCTGAAAAGAAAATCGTTCGAAATTCGCTCCTAATTATTTTGTACCTATAAAGCCGGTTAAAATCAAGTGTCCAGATACACAACCCGGCAAACACATCTTTTTCGATTGAGTGAGATTTTAAAACCAATTTGAACCGCGTCGTTTAATTTGCGTACGACCCTCTTACAAAGTCATGACACACAATAACATGTATACACATGATCAAAAATAATTAGTAACGCAAAATACATTGCAAAATCTCTGAACTGGTTGGTTCGTTTGCCAAGCATGTCAAAATAATGTAATTTAATTCCTCTCAGATATTAAAGCCGGGACAACTATTGCATGTAGGCCTATACAATCGTGCAATTCCGAAGCAACTTTCAAAAGGACTATAAATTAAGCCTAATCTCCATGCAGAGATTCGATAAGAGCTTCCCGCTGACGTGACGTGCTGACCCGTAGTGACTGTTTGTGCAGCACTTAACTGCATGCATTGCATGCGAAGATCGAATTTTTTATTTATTTCGGTTTAAAAAGACATATAAATATACATGATTCAAAGGTCCAAGGACCAAAACTGCTCATGTTTACAAATTATACAATACGGTTATAAATACAGTAAATATACAATAATGAGCCAAACGAAAGGTATGACAAGTACAATACGGAATTAAAGGTATGACATAAATAATACAATTCCATCAATACAATACCAAAATAAACTAAAAGAAAGTAGTGGTCAAGATCGTCAAATTACTAAAATGATAAGAGGTAATGGAAGCAGATAAACAGACAAAAATAATGTTGAGTAACCAAACAATCAAAGAAAAATGAGGGAAAATATATTTGAAAAAGGCAACGATAAAAGTATGGTGGCCCTGAAGGGACATCGCGAAAAGACTAAATCGTGAAAAATATGCGATAAAATTCACGATATCGTCAATTTTATCGCATATTTTTCACGAAGAAATTCACGAAATCGTCAATTTCTTCGTGAAAAGTTCACGATAAAGTTCACGATAACACGATATCGTCAATTTCTTCGTGAAAAATATGTGATAAAGTTCACGATAAAATTCACGATTTCGTATATTTTATCGTGAACTTTATCTTAAACTTTTTTCTCCTGGCTTGGGCGCTTCGTAAACAAAACCAGCCCTAGCTTGATTGACATGAATTTGAAGACGATTAAATATTATGACGAGACGTTTTTACGATGATTTCTGTGAAAATGGTAGGTTTAACTTCATATTATGCTCTAGAGTCTATTTGTATTTTATCTTTGACAAGATAGGGATAAAAGTAATTGCACAGCGGAAAAATTACCCGGTATGCAATGGTCTAACGTTAGAGATGCACTGTTTTTAATTCCCATACATTCTTTTCCATGTTGTAATATCTAGGCCCTATTGAGTAATGTAATTGATCTAGATCTAGGCCTACTTTTATTAGTAGGCCTACGAACTAGCACACTCAATTTATCAAACTGAGTCAACAAAGACTGATAGAGTCCATTGCAATAGCACACTCGTACTCGTCGACTAGACGCAAACTGAGCTGAGCTGAGCTGAGCTGATTCAATTCAATGAAAAGTTAGATCTAGCCTTCTAGGCAAGCACCAGATCTAGATCTACAAATCATGATCATGATTATAGATAAATCCAAGGGATCGTTTAACAATGTTAAGTCTCACTCTGAGATGCAATCATGCATGGCCCTAGATCTATGTGTTATTTATAATATTACTATGTCTGTGATACAGTGTAATAAATATCATTATTTTATGACATGATTAGGGGCGCTGGTCAGAGAATGAGGATCGTCTGCATAAACAAGGATATCCTAGAGTCGTAAAAACGGACAAATTGCGTTCGCGAACGTCTTTTTTTCATCGGCACTCTGCGGGTTTCAGGTTCCCAGCGCGGGCATCAGGGCATGCAAAAAAACAGATTCCTTGTAAGAAAATAACCCCAGTCTCCTTGGCGCTTGTTCAGAAACGTATCTAAAATTTGAGCTGTAACTCCGGCGTACTGGTGGGGGGGCTTGGGGGGGCGCCAGCCCCCCTCAAATAAAATTGAACCATGACTTATTTTCACAAGTAATGTATAAATGTTCGTGATATCATATGATTTTCAACAAAATGCTATAGTTTCTCCATTATTTCTTGCAAACTGACCCATTCCCAAATAGCCAGGAAGAGCATGTATGTTGTTTATAGTCATAAGGGCCTGATAGTGGCCACCAACAGTAACACTAATTCCTTTCCAGAAGCTACTGTGCAAAGCACGGTACTGTCGGGAGATAACATGCTACCCACCACTCGGGCTGAGCATGCACAGATTTGCGAACGAGCGTTCAATACTTACACCATGTAACACTGCACATATACCCTTAAGGGGCCCATGCAGTGGGGGGGAATTGAATTCAGACAAGATTAAGAGTAGAGAACGGTATAACGAATCGTCTTAATATTTCTCTAATAATTAATGAAACACAAAAATGATTTCAGACAAGGATTAAGAGTAATAATGTATTAAACGTCTAAGCTTCCGCGCTTAGCACGGGAGGGGGGGGGGGGGAACTGAATTCAGACAAGGATTAAGAGTCGGGACCGGTACAATGAATTATCTTCTTTCTCTAATAATTAAATTTAACGTCATAGCTTCCGCGCTTTGCGCGGGAGGGGCGAAACAAGCTTTAAGAGTTGAGAACAGTACAACGGATCGTCTTCTTTCTCTAATAATTTAATGAAGTGTAAAAGCTTCCGCGCTTCGCGCGGGAGGGGAAAACTGAAAAATAACTTAGTTCCTGGCCCCGGGTTTAAAGGGTAAAATTTGTAGACATTTGGACATTGACATTTTTATATTTGTCGGTAATAATATTGGTGGCTCGTTTTGTCGGTAATCGGCGGCCTCTACATCCTCCCCCCCCCCTCCCCCACTGAAAAAAATCTAGCAACGCCCCTGATAACGACACAGTTTATACACTCGAGATAATTTTTGCAAGTACGGTACTACTGGTGAAGTACCGACCACCGTATTTGTGCATTGTGCGGCATCAAAGCATCATTTATACAACTTCTCACGACGTGACAGATCACTTTTCTCTAACTTCTAACTAATCAGAGGGCCTCTTTTTTCTCCATGAAGTGCCGGTGGACATTAATGCGCCAAATGTGGTTCTCAAATTGCAAAAGATCCCTACTCTTGGAAGGGGTAGGAGAAAGCAATTTTACGTCATATTACTCCAGGAAGTGCCTGAAAATGCGTCTAATTTGGTTCTAAAATTGCAAATGCTTCTTACTCTGGGAGGAGGCCAGGACCCCCTCCCAGACCCACCCCCTGCTTGGTCGCTCCGCTCCCTCGCCGTTAAAGCCTCGTTCTGTTACTTCATCGTTTTACATATATTTCACCCCATGCCATTTTGTGCCCCCCCTCCCCCCCGGTAAGAAATTCCTGGATCCGCCACTGATGCCCATACCCCATGAGCTTCAGGGGCTTTGCCCCTTGAACCCCACCGGGGCTTTGCCCCTAGACCCCACTTTGAGAAACGTAATTCAGCGGGGCCTACATGTTAGAGTGGGGTGATTCAGATTTTTTTTTTTGTCAGCCCCCCCAAACGTTTTTGCTCATTACGCCACTGCCTACTATAACATACCGGTACCCAAAATGAGGTAAATATTCATTAAATGTCCAAATAAGATCATGAGTTAAAAGTCATTACCGGTATGTTTATTACCTGTTTCGTGTCAGTTTTTTTGTTATTTTTGGAGTATTTTTCGGAAAAACAATGATATTACTATACACTTTTTCTCAGGTTTCACGGCAAACCGCTGCACAATACAAGTGCATATCGATGGTGAGTTGCGGGCGGGCGCACGACTGTGTGAAGTTATCTACCGTAATGAGGATCCAAGACATAACTTCACACAGGCGCGCATCCGCCCGCAACCCACCATCGGTTTGCACTTGTATTGTGCAGCGGTTTGCCGTGAAAAAGTGTAGGTATACTGATATCATTGTTTTTCCGAAAAATACTCCAAAAATAACAAGAAAATTGACACGAAACAGGTAATAAACATAACAACTTTTAATTCACGATTTTTATTTGGACATTTAATGAATATTTACTTCATTTTGGGTATGTTTTAGTAGGGTATCTCCATGCCAGAGTTACGGGTCAAATTTTGGATAGGTTTCTAAACAAGCGCCATCTTCTTTTATGGGTTGTCCGTCTTCTCGAGGATTTATCGCCCCTAATGTGAAAGTCTCTGTACAAACTTAAGTCAATGTAAAATGCATCAATAAAAACATTGCGGAATCCGTTTTTCGCATCACCAACGCGCGGATTGGAAATTGGAAACGTCTGCGAAAATGCAGATGATCCTTATTCTTGTACCAGCTTCCCTACTGAATATTGAAGCCCTAAACAAATTTCGCTTCAAAATGATCATGAAGTGGCTCAAAAAAGTAATAATCTTTGAGTGACCGGTTTTACCATACTTATTTTCCTGAATAGACTAGGCTTAGGCCCTAGTTTATAAAAACCGTTAGGAAAACGCAGAGTTTGATTTCGATTTCCAATCATAAATAACTTGATAATCAGACAGACGATTGGCTTGTAAAAGTCACGGGATTCCTGACTGACCTAACAGAGGCTAAGCTAAAGGTTTAAAATTATGATTGCAGCATGAGCTAAATCCATGATTTTGTTTCAGAATCTGAGGCAATGTTACCGAGTCACTTTAAGTTAGATCTATATTACTATTAGGTATTCACTAGTCTATTTAGCGAATTACGGCTAGCACCCAGGCCAGGGGCCCGTTTCTCGAAACCGTCATAAGTCTAACTTCTTGACCAAATCAGCTTTAGTAAGCTACTTGTCCGCTACATGTTTCACGAAGACCTCTTTGCCAAGATTAAGGACAACATCCTGACTAAGTACTACCGTATGTATTTATGACGCCTCTGACACGGTTATATCTCTGTCATAAACTTGATAAAAACATAAGACTCATAACTTTTTAGTCGATGGGCAGCGAACTCGTAGAGTCCTACGATGCATGAAGTCTAACCGTAAACGCTAAAGGGTAATCCAATCACAGTGTGATTATCTTACAAAAATTCATCTCTTGGAGTAAAAAAAAAGTGTTATGATGTTTTTCTTTTTCTTTTATAATGTGCAAAGTTTATCACTAGATTTTGTTTGCATATGTTTCTTTTATTATTCATTCAACAGATTACCTGGTTGGCATTCATGCAAGCAAGCCCTACAACTTGTAGTACAACTGCCATGTATCAACACTCCATACAAACCAGCTCAGGATGATGGGAACTAAGCTGAATGTATCCTTATTAAGTGTATGCGTTGAAATGATAACAAAATAAAAATTATCTTAGATAATGACGGGTTATAGATTGCTAAGCTGCTGTTACAGACACTGATGTTGTTTCCCTTCATATCCCTCGCATTCCCTTCTCTTTAACAACCCCTGGGGGCTGGCCTAAGATGTTGTTTTCTTTATGAAGGAGTGTTACTACAGTCGAACGACTGGTAATACTTTTTTTTTAAATTGTCCTTGCTAAAAACCTAGTTGATACATATGATAATATAGTTGGGAGAATTCCGGAATTAAGCAGATCATTTTTTCAAATTTTGATCATTAATGATAGCCTGTTTTCACTCAAACTTTCAGATTATCTTTAAATGTATATCAAGCATTGAAGTCACTACCTTATCACCATTTTCTATCATCTGAACAATGTTAACAAGAACCTTAAATGAAGCTTGCACAAGAAATACTTTTATTTGTAAAGGTATGAACTAGAAATGTCCAATAGACACCAGTTTAAATATAAAAAGGACTACTTTATTTTTAAGACCTGTTAGAATTGTCAATGGAGAATTGGGCAGTTACCCTTTTTGTTTAAAAGTTGAAATGCAGTGTACATACCACATGTATGCTCATCTAAAGGTCTGTTAAAATGAGATCTGCTTACTATTCATAAGGACCGCTATTCATTAGGACCGCTTTCATAAGGCCCGCTATTCAAAAGGACCACTATTCATAATTTGAGAAAAGGGTCATTATTCATTAGGGTCATTATTCATACATGTAAGAACCGCTATTCATAATCGAATAGGAGGGTTGCTTTTCATAATGTGAGAAAAGGGTGGCTATTCATGATGCGGAATGAGGGTCGCTATTCAAAATACTAGAAGAGGGTCATTATTCATAAGGACCGCTATTCATAAGGACCGCTTTCATAAGGACCACTATTCATAATTTGAGAAAAGGGTCTTTATTCATTAGGGTCATTATTCATACATGTAAGAACCGCTATTCATAATCGAAGAAGGGGGTCGCTATAATACGAGAAGAGGGTGGCTATTCATAATACGAGAAGGGGGTCGCTATTCATAATACGAGAAGAGGGTGGCTATTCATAATACAATAAGAGGGTCGCTATTCATTTTAATAAATATAACCAGGCGCTGATCCAGGGGGGGGGCCAGCGGGCCTTGCCCCCCCCCCAAAAAAAAAAAAAAAAAAAAAAAAGAGAGAGAGAGAAGGAAAAGAAGGGAAAGAGGGGAGAAAGAGAAAGAAAGAAGAGTTGCAAAAAGCCCTTGCCTCCACCCCATCCCCCACCCCCCAAAACGGGGGGAAGGAAGGGAAAGGGAAATAGGAGAGCTAAAAGGGAACAAAAAAGAGGAAGAAAAAAAGAAGGGGAGAACAGTTACAATTTTTCCCGCCAATAAGGTGTAGATCGGGGGGGGGGGGGGGGGGCTTGGTTTATTTCTAATTCGATACCGGTGATTTACAAATGCTGCTGAAATGACATAATTTTCAGAGATTTTTCCCTCAATGTTTAGTAAATTATACTTTTGTATGCGTTTGTTGGAAAATGGCAAATTCATGAAGAAAGAAAGAAAGAATAGTGACCTGCCTTTGTCACAAAATAATAAGGTGTCAAAATTTGCTCATCTGACCTTTATTAAATGCCTAAAACCCCTGAGCTTCGGGGGCTCCACCCATCGACCCCACCAGGGGCCCGAAGGCAGGCCCCTGCATGCTTATGTGACCGTTATAAAATGCCTAAAACCCCTGAACTTCTGGAGGCTCCGTCCCGTGGACCCCACGCCAATTCATGTCCTGCCAGTGTCACAAATAAGGTATCAAAATATGCTCATCTGACCGTAATTAGTTGCCTGAAACCCCTGAGCTTCCAGGGGCACCGCCCCCTGGACCCCACGCCAATTCGTAACCTGTCAGTGTCACAAATAAGGTATCAAAATATGCTCAGTTGACTGTTATTAAATGCCTATACCCCCTGAGCTTCTGGGGCTCCACCTCCTGGACCCCACACCAATTCTTAACCTGCCAGTGTCACAAATAAGGTATACAAATATGCTCATCTGACTGTAATTATTGCCCAAAGCCCCTGAGCTTCAGGGGCTCTGCCCCCTGGAGCTAACCTAATTTGTGTCCTGTCAATGTCACAAATAAGGTATCAAAAGATGCTAATCTGACCGTAATTTATTGCCCAAAACCCCTGAGCTTCTGGGGGCTCCGCCCCTGGACCCCACGCCAATTCGTGACCTGTCAGTGTCACAAATAGGGTATAAAAATATGCTCATCGATGGTAATTTAATGTATAAAACTCCTGAGCTTCTAGGGGCTCCACCCCTTGACCCCCGCAGGGGCTTCCCCCAAGACCCCACGCTAATTTATGCAATGCTCTACCTAATTTGTACCTACCCCCCCCCCCCCCTCACCTACTTTAGAAACGTTCAGCGGGGCCTGCATGTAAGAGTGGGGTGGTGCGGATATTTTTTGTCTATCCCCTTGACGAAAATTGTTGGTAATATGTACTTGTCCTAAGGGAATGCTGCAGGGAGGGTGGGCCGAATGGCGCAGCGTGGTCGGACTGATTGGGGGTAGGGGTGATGTACATTATTGTAGCACGCCTTTTTTCTTTATTTCTTCAAAAATGTTTGTTTTCAATAAATGTTTTCGACAAATATTCAAGGCCATGTATCATTCCCCCCCCCCCCCCCATCGCTATGCCACAGCCATGGGAGTGGGGGTGTCCCCTTTTCAAAATTCCCCTTGTTAGGTGGTCTGTTGAAAACAGATCACCTATTGTTTTCGTCAGAATTTTCTTTCTTTATTATTTATTATCAGGTGGGCTGTATCTAATACAGACCACCTTATATTTTTGTTAAAATCGCCTTTATTATTAGGTGGTCTGTCAACGACAGATCACCTATTGTTTTCGTCAGAATTTTCTTTCTTTATTATCAGGTGGGCTGTATCTAATACAGACCACCTTATATTTTTGTTAAAATCGCCTTTATTATCAGGTGGGCTGTATCTAATACAGACCACCTTATATTTTTGTTAAAATCGCCTTTATTATTTTTATTTATTTATTTATTTTTCTTATTTCGACCCACTTTTTTGTTAGCAAGATAACTTTGAAATGATTCAATCAAATGCTTTGATATTTGACACACATATGTATAGGCATATGGACAAGACACGGTAAGGTTTTCAACCTTGACCTTGACTGATGACGTCATCTAGGCGCCATTTTGTGAAATTTTCTGAAAATCATCTCATGATCATATCTTCATAACCAAAAGGTATTTTTCATTCATATTTATCATGATCAAGGTCAATATCAGTCCGGTCAATTTCAGGTCAAAAACGCGCGCGTGCGCGTACGTCCGCGCGTCAATGCGCGCGCAAAATTTTTAAATGCTCAAAATCGTCTCAAATTTTTTTTGCATACGTTTCAGGTCATATTAGGCATTTTATAAAAAATCGCGCGTACGAGCATGCGCGCGCGTTTTCGCGCGTAACACCACTACAAAACATAGAATCGCCATTTTTTTTTCTTTCATGATATTTCTCATATTTTTTCAAGGAATTTGATACCATGTTTATCTCTTTATGACCATTATTAACAAGATGAGCGTAAATTAAAGATAAATGCCTGTGCGCGCGAGCTCTTGTAATACATAACATACATGGGCAAAAAAATAACTATACACAATCCATTATAGCTCTTTGGGATGCACCTAGACCCCAATTCTGTTTTAATATTTGAAAAGAGTATATGTCAGAAATATGATTTCATGTCTCATTTGGCCATGAAGTGTATCGTGACATCATCTTAATGGCCTTGGAACTCAAATTACGAATTTGCATATTATGACGTCAGCATATTTATGGAAAATTGATTGTATCTCTGTATATATTGATTGATTTTCTTCAAAATTTCAATATGTTGTAGCTAAGATAATTCTCTACAAGTTCAATAAAAATCCTTTTTCATTTTGATGACGTCATCAGAGTGAAAATTTTGATTGAAGGCCTCATGTCAGAAATTTCATAATTTGCGTGTTATGACTATAGAAGGTGAATTTCGTTCATGTAATGAATCTACATGATAGTGTTTTTTAAGAATTTTCAAGCAGTATCTCGCTTAATTTTGCTCTATTTTGTTTTCAAATTTAAGTTGACCAGCCCACCTATACTTGTTCCAAACAAGTATTATGTCTAGTTATTTATTATTTATTTATTTTTCTTATTTCGACCCACTTTTTTGTTAGCAAGATAACTTTTAAATGGTTCAATCAAATGCTTTGATATTTGGCACACATATGTATAGGCATATGGAAAAAACACAGTAAGGTTTTCAACCTTGACCTTGACTGATGACGTCATCTAGGCGCCATTTTGTGAAATTTTCTGAAAATAAACTTATGATCATATCTTCATAACCAAAAGGTATTTCTCATTCATATTTATTATGATCAAGGTCAATATCAGTCCAGTCAATTTCAGGTCAAAAAACGCGCGCGTGCGCGTACGTCCGCGCGTCAATGCGCGCGCAAAATTTTTAAATGCTCAAAATCGTCTCAAATTTATTTTGCATACGTTTAAGGTCATTTTAAGCATTTTATAAAAAATCGCGCGTACGAGCATGCGCGCGCGTTTTCGCGCGTAACACCATTAAAAAACATAGAATCGCCATTTTTTTTTCTTTCATGATATTTCTCATATTTTTTCAAGGAATTTCATTCCATGTTTATCTCTTTATGACCATTATTAACAAGATGAGCGTAAATTCAAGATAAATGTCAGTGCGCGCGAGGTCTTTTAATACATAGCATATATGGGCAAAAACATGCCTATACAAAATCCGTTATAGCTCTTTGGAATGCACCGGGATCCTCAATTTTGTTTCATATTAAGATAGAGTATGAGTCAGAAATATGATTCCATGTCTCATTTGGCCATTAAGTGTATCGTGACATCATCACAATGGCCTTGGAACTCAAAATACGAATTTGCATATTATGACGTCAGCATATTTATGTAAAATTGATTGTATCTCTGTAAATATTGATCAATTTTCTTCAAAATTTCGATATGTTGTAGCTAAGACAATTATCTACAAGCGCAGTAATAACCATTTTTCATTTTGATGACGTCATCATAGTGAAAATTTTGATTAAAGGCCTCATGTCAAAAACTTCATAATTTGCGTGTTATGCCTATAGAAGGTGAATTTAGTTCACGTTATGAATCTACATGATATTGTCTTTTAAGAATTTGTAAGCAGTATGTCGCTTATTTTTGCTCTATTTTGTCTCAAATGTTAGTTGACCAGCCCACCTATACTTGTTCCAAACAAGTATTATATGTCTAGTTATTATTATTATTTATTTTTATTTATTTTCACACTTTTTTGTTAACAGGATAACTCAAGATCCGTTTAGTCAATTTCGTTCAATTTTGGCACAGTCATAGGTCATTGTCATGAGACGTTAGAGTAACATTTTCAAGGTCATCAAATCTTCATGACGTCATCCAGGCGCCATTTTGTGTTTTTTTTGGTACTTTCAACTCATGATCATATCTTCATAACGGAAAGGCATTTCTTATTCATATTTATCATGATTTAGGTCAATATCCGTCCGGTCAATTTCCGGTCAAAAAACGCGCGCGCATGCGTACGTCCGCGCGTAAGCGCGCGCGCAAAATTTCAAAATGCTCAAAATCGTCTCAAATTTTTTTTGCATACGTTTCATGCCATTTTAAGCATTTCGCAAAAAAATGCGCACACGCACATGCGCGCGCGTTTTCGCGCGTAATGGCATTTTGCAACATAGAATCGCCAAATTTTCTATGTCATCATATTTGGCACATTTTTTCAAGCATTTTGATACCTTGTTCACCTTTTTCTGACCATTAATAACGGAATGAGCGTCCGTTTAAGATAATTTCCGTGCGTGCGAGCTCTTGTATTACATAGCATACATGGGCAAAAACATGCCTATACAAAATCCATTGTAGCGCTTTAGGATGGAAGATGAACCCAATTTTGTTTTCATATTTTGATAGAGTATGAATTGGAGATATGATTTCATGTCTCATTTGACCCTCAATTAACTCATGACGTCATCATAATGGCCTCCCAACTCAAAATTTTAATTTGCATATTATGACGTCAGCAGATTTCTTGAAAATTGATTGTATCTCTGTAAATATTGATCAATTTTCATCCAAATTTTGATATGTTTTAGCTGAGACAATTCCCTACAGATGTAGTAGACACGAATTTTCATTTTGATGAAAGCATCATGGCGTATTTTTGCGATTAAAGGAGGCATGTCAATTTTTTACATTTAGCGTGTATTCTCTATGGGACATGACTTTTTCTCAAAACTGGATTCTACATCCTGTCTTTTGCGAGCAATATCTCCGTCGTTTTAGCTTTGTTTACGCTGAACTTTGAGTATGTTGTAGCTGAGACAATAAGCTATCACAAGTGTGCCCTTTATTTTTCGATCAGATGCCGGGATCATGCTCATATTTCAATTACAAAGTGGGATTTGTGCATTCCATTTTCCGTTTACGTGTAATCTCCATGGGAAATGTTTTGGTATATCGGTAACGCACTTGACTTCCGACCTCGAGGTCCCTGGTTCGAGTCCGGGCGTCTCCAACAATTTTTTTTCTTCACTTTTTTTTCTTTTTGACCATTCACTCTACCATCTCCTTTGAATATTAAAACACGTACAATCGCAAATAATGTAATAAACGACCATATTTACTTTATTATTACCCTATTATCAATAGATCCATTACTTTTTGCGTGTAATCCTTATGGGAGATGACTTTTTCTCAAATCTGGATTCTACATTCTTGTCTTTTGCGAGCAATATCGCCGTTATTTCGGCTTGATTTTTGTTGATTTTTGAGTATGTTGTAGCTGAGACTATATACTATCTAAATATTCTCTCATTTTTTTCAGTCTGATGTCATCGTGGTCTGTTGATGATAATCATCAACATCATCATGATCATCATCATCATCATCATCGTCATCACCATAACTATCAAGAACATCATCATCATCATCATCATCATTGTTTACATGTCTATATAACTTCTCCCTTTCTCAATATAGTAAATATTATAATCTATCATAAGACTTGAAGACAGACCACCTAATTCGTCCCCATGACGAATTAAATGTCTAGTTTATTATTTATTTTTCTTATTTCGACCCACTTTTTGTTAGCAAGATATCTTTGAAATTATTCAATCAAATGCTTTGAAATTTGGCACACATATGTATAGGCATATGGACAAAACACAGTAAGGTTTTCAACCTTGACCTTGACTGATGACGTCATCTAGGCGCCATTTTGTGAAATTTTCTGAAAATAAACTCTTGATCATATCTTCATAACCAAAAGTGATTTTTCAATCATATTTATCATGATTAAGGTCAATATTAGTCCGGTCAATTTCAGGTCAAAAAACGCGCACGTGCGCGTACGTCCGCGCGTCAATGCGCGCGCAAAATTTCAAAATGCTCAAAATCGTCTCAAATTTATTTTGCATACGTTTCAAGTCATTTTAAGCATTTTATAAAAAATCGCGCACACGCACATGCGCGCGCGTTTTCGCGCGTAACACCATTACAAAACATAGAATCGCCATTTTTTTTCTTTCATGATATATCTCATATTTTTTCAAGGAATTTGATACCATGTTTATCTCTTTATGACCATTATTAACAAGATGAGCGTCAATTCAAGATAAATGTCAGTGCGCGCGAGCTCTTTTAATACATAGCATATATGGGCAAAAATATGCCTATATAAAATCCGTTATAGCTCTTTGGAATGCACCGGGATCCTCAATTTTTTTTCATATTTAGATAGAGTATGAGTCGGAGATATGATTCCATGTCTCATTTGGCCATTAAGTGTATCGTGACATCATCACAATGGCCTTGGAACTCAAAATACGAATTTGCATATTATGACGTCAGCATATTTATGTAAAGTTGATTGTATCTCTGTAAATATTGATCAATTTTCTTCAAAATTTCGATATGTTGTAGCTAAGACAATTCTCTACAAGCGCAGTAATAATTATTTTTCATTTTGATGACGTCATCATAGTAAAAATTTTGATTAAAGGCCTCATGTCAAAAACTTCATAATTTGCGTGTTATGCCTATAGAAGGTGAATTTAGTTCACGTTATGAATCTACATGATATTGTTTTTTAAGAATTTGTAAGCAGTATGTCGCTTATTTTTGCTCTATTTTGTCTCAAATTTTAGTTGACCAGCCCACCTATACTTGTTCCAAACAAGTATTATATGTCTAGTTTATTATCAGGTGGGCTGTATCTAATACAGACCACCTTATATTTTTGTTAAAATTGCCTTTATTTATTATTATTCTTTATTTATTTTTCTTATTTTGAACCACTTTTTTGTTAGCAAGATAACTTGACAATGGCTCAATCAAATAACTTGAAATTTGGCACACATATGTATAGGCATATGAACAAAGCAAGGTAAGGTTTTGAACCTTGACCTTGACTGATGACGTCATCTAGGCGCCATTTTGTGAAATTTTCTGAAAATAAACTCTTGATCATATCTTTATAACCAAAGGTTATTTCTCATTCATATTTATCATGATCAAGGTCAATATCAGTCCGGTCAATTTCAGGTAAAAAAACGCGCGCATGCGCGTACGTCCGCGCGTCAGTGCGCGCGCAAAATTTTAAAATGCTCAAAATCGTCTCAAATTTATTTTGCATACGTTTCAGGTCATTTTAAGCATTTTATAAAAAATCGCGCGTACGAGCATGCGCGCGCGTTTTCGCGCGTAACACCATTACAAAACATAGAATCGCCATTTTTTATTCTTTCATGATATTTCTCATATTTTTTCAAGGAATTTGATACCATGTTTATCTCTTTATGACCATTATTAACAAGATGAGCGTAAATTCAAGATAAATGTCAGTGCGCGCGAGCTCTTTTAATACATAGCATATATGGGCAAAAACATGCCTATACAAAATCCGTTATAGCCCTTTGGAATGCACCGGGATCCTCAATTTTTTTTCATATTTAAATAGAGTATGAGTCGGAAATATGATTCCATGTCTCATTTGGCCATTAAGTGTATCGTGACATCATCACAATGGCCTTGGAACTCAAAATACGAATTTGCATATTATGACGTCAGCATATTTATGTAAAATTGATTGTGTCTCTGTAAATATTGATCAATTTTCTTCAAAATTTCGATATGTTGTAGCTAAGACAATTCTCTACAAGCGCAGTAATAACTATTTTTCATTTTGATGACGTCATCATAGTAAAAATTTTGATTAAAGGCCTCATGTCAAAAACTTCATAATTTGCGTGTTATGCCTATAGAAGGTGAATTTAGTTCACGTTATGAATCTACATGATATTGTTTTTTAAGAATTTGTAAGCAGTATGTCGCTTATTTTTGCTCTATTTTGTCTCAAATTTTAGTTGACCAGCCCACCTATACTTGTTCCAAACAAGTATTATATGTCTAGTTTATTATTTATTTTTATTTCTCCGCACTTTTTTGTTAACAGGATAACTCAAGATCAGTTCAATCAATTTCGTTCAATTTTGGCACAGTCATAGGTTATTGTCATGAGACATGACAGTAACATTTTCAAGGTCATCAAATCTTCATGACGTCATCCAGGCGCCATTTTTTTTTTTTTTTGGTACTTTTTACTCATGATCATATCTTCATAACGGAAAAGCATTTCTCATTCATAATTATCATGATTAAGGTCAATATCCGTCCGGTAAATTTCAGGTCAAAAAACGCGCGCGCATGCGTAAGTCCGCGCGTCAGCGCGCGCGCAAAAAATAAAAATGCTTCGCGCGTTCTGGTATTTGCCAACATAAAATCGCCAAATTTTCTCTGTCATCATATTTGGCACATTTTTCCAAGCATTTTGATACCTTGTTTATCTTTTTCTGCCCATTAATAACGGAATGAGCGTCCGTTTAAGATAATGTCCGTGCGTGCGAGCTCTTGTAATACATAGCATACATGGGCAAAAACATGCCTATACAAAATCCATTGTAGCGCTTTAGGATGCAAGATGAACCCAATTTTGTTTTCATATTTTGATAGAGTATGAATTGAAGATATGATTTCATGTCTCATTTGACCCTCAATTGACTCATGACGTCATCATAATGGCCTCCGAACTCAAAATTTTTGGAAAATTGATTGTATCTCTGTAAATATTGATCAATTTTCATCCACATTTTGATATGTTTTAGCTGAGACAATTCTCTACAGATGCAGTCTTCACAAATTTTCATTTTGACGAAAGCATCATGGCGTATTTTTGCGATTAAAGGAGGCATGTCAATTTTTTACATTTTGCGTGTATTCTCTATGGGACATGACTTTTTCTGAAAACTGGATTCTACATTCCCGTCTTTCACGAGCAATATCTCCGTCGTCTCAGCTTCGTTTTCGCTGAGCATCGAGTATGTTGTAGCTGAGACAATAAGCTATCACAAGTGTGCCCTTTATTTCTCGATCAGATGCCGGGATCATGCTCATATTTCACTTGCAAAGTGGGATTTGAGAATTCCATTTCTCGTTTACGTGTAATCGCTATGGGAAATGTTTTGGTATATCGGTAACGCCCTTGACTTCGGACCTCGAGATCCCTGGTTCAAGTCCGGGAGTCTCCAACAATTTTTTTCTTCATTTTTTTTTCTTTTTTGACTTTTCAATGGTCATGAAATTGAAAACAGACCACCTAATTCGTCCCCATGACGAATTAAATTTCTAGTTATTATTTTGTTTGCTTATTTAATTTTTATGAATAACGACCCTCATTCCGTATTATGAATAGCGACTCTCTTCCCGTATTATGAATAGCAACCTTCTTCCCGTATTATGAATAGCGATCCTCATTCCGCATTATGAATCAAGCAAGGTTACCACTTCTATAATATTGGCATCAAGAGAACTGTACTGGTATATTGGTATGCTTACGAGTCTTAATGTTCTTTTAATCAGGAACAATGTCACAGACCTAAATGTATGACCTTTGAAATATTTCAAGTCATACATATTTTCAAGTCATTGTAAATGTGCAATTCATTTGATTTCAACCCCAAAAGTGTTCTGCAATACTTCACTTTATGTGTAAACCATTGGTAGGATCTTAACACATGAGTAACTAGTATTCCAAAGCTAACCTCTTGATATAATAGATGTGAAAACAGTTATTTAGTGTATATGTGGATGCTTTTCTAAGTTTAAAAAAAAATAGTTTTGCTCCTTGATTTCACAAATTCTATAATGCACAGTACTTTACCAGATTGCCTCTTACGGTAGCAGGGTATTCATGGAGCATTATCGAGATGGCATCAGGAAGAGAGGTATGAACTATGAAACAATTTTTGTATACGTGATGTTTTTGTATTTGTTATAATTTTATTCATGGATGTACCTAACCCGAAATATAAATCTTTCAAAAACCTGGAACATTTCTTAATAACATAAAACCCACCTTCATGTATCATTGCTTTGAATGGCATGCTCATAAAATATCTGATAATGCTATTGCATAATTTTAAATCAACTGTTGGGGCCTCCTAATATTATTATAGTATATATTTAATTGTATTTAGGGTTTAAACTGTGATATATTTATCTTTCCCTTTATAGTGTTCGGCAGGTGAAGCGCATTTGTAGAATCCTCAGACTTCGACGCCACTGCCCAGAATCATCTGAGCATGACATTGCCCGAGCTATTTGTCCGATGCCCTCTCGCCTTATCCTTGCTGATCACACTGTCCAACACTGCAATGTCATCAAGCTGCTCGGAGTGTTTATGCAGTCCAATATCAAATGGGACACTCATGATTGATGTCCCATTTGCAGGCCAAAACAAATGAAAAGGTTAAATTCCATGACATTTGAAAGATAATACTAATTTAGAATTGCCCTAAAGAAAGTTGGGCTTGAAAAAGTCTTCAAATGGGCCAATAAGTAACAGTCTTGATGTTCAGACCATTGTACCGAATGGTCATCTGTTTTATGCTGCGCAAAGATTCAATCAGTTTAATTTTGGCCGTCACAAGAAGTGGGTTATTGATGTAGACAAATGTTAATGTACCCTTTACAGCTCATTTCATGTATGTTATTACCAGAGAAGAAAAAAAAAGCCAGTCAGACACTCAATAGTGTCTGACAGTGAAGTCTAGCAAGTAAACGGGTTTCCTTGCATAATTTGAATATTAGGACACTGCTAACGTTTACATTTTACAGATAGGACATACATGACATATTCATAATTCCTGCAAAGTTCTACAGAATTTGAGGTTGGCTGCAAAAGGGACATAGTACCTTTAATATGAGGATTTTTTTTTTAATTTTTTAATTTTGTATATATATTTTTTTTTTTGGGGGGGTCTTTAGTAAAGATTAACTTTACTTTTATACCTCCGGCACATATTACAGCAGGAAGCATTAAGGTTAATTGTTCAATTTTTCTTTGAAAAAATACATCAGTACAACAAAATTTAATCAAATTTGGCAGGGATTATTCATGAGAAATGATAGGTTGTTGAGGTACCTTGCCCCTCAACGGAACCCCCGAAAATGTCCATACATGTATATAGCAATTTCTTTACTTTGACTCTAAAACTTAATGCTGGCACTCAATAAAATTTGACATTTTGAGAGGGGATCTGAATTTGTTTGTATTGATTACCTTGCCCCTCATGAGGACTCGGGGGCAGTGCTCCCCTAAGGGTCTCAATTGTGGAAAATTATTACTTTTAGGTCTCTTGTACGTAGTGTTGCCAGATGTTTATGCATGGGGGGGGGGGGGGGTATATTAAAGAAATAATCATCTGTGGTACATTTTCGATGTAGGTACCCAAGGGCACAAGTGATAATATAGTAATATAGTATAGTAATAATTGATGTGGCCACTAATTTTACAGGCTCTGTTAAACACAAGGTCCATTGATCTCTTGTTATACATGTGTATGTTGTAATAAAGGTATTGAAATGATATTGATACGCAATTATGGTTCAAGGGGAAAAAATACTTGCGTTCATTCCAAAGTTTTCTCTCCACTATTTATACATGTAAATTGTTTAGCAATTGTTCGGCTCTCACATTGCTGAAGCAAATGGTCATTTGATGCCATATAAGATACTCATATGTTTGCAATTTTCCATTCTCAAATAAGCAGGGGCGGCGATCCCGTCCCCCCCTCAATTTTTTTTAGGGGGGGGGGGATCATCCCCCCCTGAAAAATTGAAAAAGTGAGAAAAAAAGTGTATAGCAAATACTGACTAAAGACTGTAACAAACTTTTAGGCTCTGGAGGGCCCTAGAGTGCAGCGTTTAGACAAATAAAAATGCAAAAATCTTCTCGCTCCGGAGCTACGCTCCCCCGCATAATATTCTTCGAAGTGTACAGTAAATATTCTCGAAAAGTGAAGTGTGAAACAGGTATATTGCTTGTTTTTATACTATTCTTTTGCTAATTAAAGTATGTAATTTGTTAATACAACAAAACTTCAAAAACCTGTGAGGTGATAGTCACTTCCGTAACCTCTACCCCTCTCGTTCACTTTGCTCCCTCGCCTTGGCGTAATGATGAGGGGGGGGGGGGGGCTTGGGGGCAATTGCCCCCGTGATAAAATTCAAACTTGATTTATTTCTAACTCGATACCAGTGATTTACAAATGTTGCTGAAATGGCATGGCTCTGCCCCCTGGACCCCACCAGGGGTTCTACGACGAGCCCCTGGATGCTCATCTGACCGTTATTAAATGCCTAAAACCCATGAGCTTCACGGGCCTACGCCCCTGGACCACATGCCAATTTACGCTCCACTTGCTATGCTCGCTTTGCTCTACCTAATAAAATACTTTAGCCTCCCCCTCTATGAAAAACGTTCCGCGAGGCCTGCATGTACAATGTTAGAGTGGGGATGCAGATTTTTTTTCTCCCTCCCCCCCCCCCCCAACGTTTTTGTTCAATATACGCCACTGCTCCCCCGTCCTTCGCATTTCGTCCCCCCCCGGTCATGAAAAGAAATCGCCACCCCTGCAAATAAGTATTACCGCCAATTATGTTATTAAATGTACTTCTGTTTTGTCTTCCACACTAAATAGATGGGCATTTTTAAGCACATTTTTTAAATGTTCTTGAAAATCTATTACAAAAGCTGTGTGTATCAACTACAGATCTATTTTCCTATGTTCATACTTGTTTATACAGTTTATATTAAAATAACCTAACAAATGTTACCATAATCATGTTTGGTGTTGCTTATTACTTCATGTGTCAACAAACACTACACGTTTCAAGTGTAATCAGTTTTTGAGAGGTTTCAAGAAATGTAAAGTGTTAGCAGCCCAAGTTTTGTGGCAAAAATTAACACACACTTCTGCAAATATTTGTTAAAACAAATATGTTTGAAGATGAATATTGATGACAGAATGCCCTATTTGAGTTTATTGTTGTAGGCAGAAAACCCCAATTTCAGTTTCTTAAATTTTGCAGCAGTTTTTGTTTCAATATCACTTTATTAACAAACATGATTATAGTACATACACTTGTATAGATACTACAAGTAGAAAAGAGAAGAAGCCAGGTCATGTTTTATTATTAACAATGCAGGGCTAATACTTCATATTATTCCTAATGGAATTTGTGATGCATAATGTAGACAAATATTAACGGACACGTTTAACATATCGTCTGTTTGGGGTCACAAGGGCCCTGACTCCATGTCAAAGTAATACAGATCAATGCCACTGTGGCTCCAAACAGACAATGCATTCAAAATTAATAAATAGAATTTAGAAACAATATATGTGACTGATATGTGTCAATTACATTATAGAGAGAGAAAACAAATTGATTTTATCTGAACTCTACATTCATACAAAAGCTGTAGAACAAGTATGAATGATGAATTAAGCATAACAAGAAACATGACCAAGAGGAATGATAGGAAGCAGAATGAGAAGAAGAAATAAGAATGAGAGAGGAAAAGGGGGCAGAAGAAGAAAGAGAAGAAGAAAAATAGACAGAAAGAGAATAAAAAGGGAGAAAAGAGAAGAAAGAAAGAAAAGGAGGGGATCAAGAAACAGGAAGAAAAAGAGTAAGAATGTGGAATATGCATTTATTAAGACTTCAGAAGGCTGTGGCCCTCCCAACATGGCTTATCCTTAGAGCAGTATATTGTAAAGGAAGAAGTTACTGCAATCTTTGATACGGTGTAAAATACGTTCAGAAATTATACAGACGTGTCCTTGTAACAAACACAATCAAATAATTGGATCAAATTACCATAAAAAATGAGTGCTTCAGAGCAAGTTTGTGGCTTTTTGAAAAGATGTTGCTGCATATAGAGTTTTGGCAAGAACTGGATTAGGAGTTGAATGATCATGATCGATGATCGTAACTTGGTCAACATCCCAATTAATTCCTAATTTAATTCTTCCTTTTCTCTCTACTGTGATTCACGAGAGACCAGACAGCTATAATACAAAATAGTGGACACAAGATATATCATTTAAACCATGAGCGTTTATTCAAATCCGTGCTAAAATCTAGCCAGGAAATATTCCAATAACAGTCACATGTTAACAATTAAGGTAGTCTATTTATAAAGCGAAAGACTGCCGCTTTTCAAATTACACTACATTATCATCAAACTTGTCGAATGCGTTGATGTTATTGTCAATGATGATGAACCGACGATGTCAAAGAAACAATTAGGGTCTATTCTGTTGATGACGACAAAGGTAGAGTTTTTGATGATCTCGAAGAAACAAGATTTGACGATGTGGAAAAGAAGACCGAAGTTTCTGACGATGTCGAAGAAACAAGAAGAGACGATGTGGAAAAGAATAGCAAAGTTTCTGACGATGTGGAAGGTAAGCGTAAATCCTGATCTTCAAACAAAGAACGGAAATCGACGGTGTAAATATACAAACTGGGGTTTGTATACTGTTAAACAGAAAGATGGCGTGGTCTTCATACAAAGAAACGATGTCGATGATGGCGAAAGTAAAATTATCATGATGATTATGAACAAAGAAACGAATGGTCGATGTCAAAGGTAGAGTTCTGATGATGAATGAAGACACGGAAGGTCAATGTTGAGGATAAAAAAGGAAAATGGCGACTTTCAAACAACCAAAATAAGGTTTTCAGCACAAAAGTGATGATGCAGGCAAGTCAGTCAAACTGTTGCTTTATTGATATATTGCCGAAACAACACAATACAAAAGAAATATCACTGGATACTGAATGGTGCCAAATCGAGGAGGAACAAATAAGCAAAGGTCCTCCCGTTACCACTTTCTCCCATTGCCAAACAGTACTGTTGATCAATTAAATCCAATTGCGTCACATCTATTTCATGCTTGTAGTCAGTAGTTCCTGCAATAATAACATAGAGAATACATTTTTGATTACACAGAGAAACAGAATTTAGACAATTATTTGGCAGAGAGATTTTCAGGATTGAAGACAAGTTTGATTTTGCTCCAGAAGTTTGGATCTATTACTGCATCAGTGTCATAAATTATCAATTATCTCCAAGCTCCGATACAGTTTTACATATTGTTAGTGTTACCACGGTTAACAGTCCGTGTCTGCATGCATGGGCCTGGCCATGTACAATTTTTGGTTTATTTTTTAAATAAATATCTTTCAAACCCTGCTCTGCAGTTGCAGTACCATCACTCTGGAAACAATATCCGACCTAGGCCACACATAGCAGCATTAGTGTACTTTTTTGTATTACCTCTATTGATTCTCAACATTTTAAACAACACTGTACAAAACTCAACTGAGATCACTCAAAATAAATTGGTACTTTAGTGACAATTGATGACACCTATATAGCAGTAAAATAGTCTTTTCAACTAACCGATGTTAGAAAAAATTCTTTGAAAATTAAAATCGCGAGTCTACTGTCAAACTTGCCGATCATATCAGCCACTTCGTACTCATTGTGTCCACGAGTGTGTAATTGTGTGCAATCGATTGCCCTCTCAGCACGTATGCAGCGCTATAGAGGTCTACTAGTGCTACTATGCTTGGGGTCCAGACAACTCGCCACAAAGACAACCCGCCCCAAGACAACCCGCCACAATACCCTGGACATCTCGCCACAATACCCTGGACAACTCGCCACAGGCGAGTTGTCCATGGTGGGGTGCCTTTTCGGACAACTCGCCAGACTTTTTTCCCCTCATGATTTCTAGATCTAAAATCCCTCATCTTCATGATCTTAGATGAAATTGTCATTTTATTTGTTCATTATTCTTTTATAAACACTGTCATGACAGGAAACATGGAAATTGTGAGTATTTTGAGAGCTGTTCTAAAGAATAAAGATGATTTTCCTTGCGCTTGCAACAAGACCCGCAACAAGAATCTATTTTGGACTGTGCGAAACTAACCTAGAAAATCTAGAAATAAACCATATTTCAATTTTATTTCGCGGGTCAACTGCCCCCTCCCCCATCAGGACGCCAGTGCTTCCAGTACCCTTTCATGAATTCCTACCATTAAAAATTATCAGAAGAGAAAAAGGACATGTACAAAGGATAAAGGGGCCCTTTAGGGGAACCTGAAAAAGTGAGGGCACAGTGTCCCCCCCCCCCATGAAGAATGCCGCCTCTGACGAAACTAACCCAGAAAATCTAGAAATAGATCACATTTCAATTTTATTTCGCAGGTCAAATAACCCCCCCCCCCCCCTCATCAGTACACCAGTGCTTCCAGTATCCTACCATTAAACAATTTCTGAGACAGAAAGATGCAGCTGCTATAGACCACGAGATCTAAATACCAAGTTATCCCAATGATATGGCGATCGTACGCCTTCGGTTTGTCAAAAATATATAATTGTTGCAAGGGAAATCAGCTTTATTCTTTATTCTTTGTAATGACTGTGTTTATAAAAGCACGAAAATCATGAAAAATGACAATTTCATCTAAGATGAGGGATTTTAAATCTAGAAATCATGAGGGGAAAAAAGTGTGGCGAGTTGTCCGAAAAGGCACCCCACCCTGGACAACTCGCCTGTGGCGAGTTGTCCAGGGTATTGTGGCGAGATGTCCAGGGTATTGTGGCGGGTTGTCTTTGTGGCGAGTTGTCTGGAATTCCTATGCTTTACTGGAGTGACCTAGGCTAGGCCCTAGCTTAATTAATAATTCATGTTGTTGCAAGCATTGAAAAAAATATTAAAAATAAAATGTCTGCCAATGCAATAATCACTGGAGCCTATAGTCTACATGTAGGTCTGCATCAGCTGCATGCAGCTAGTGCACTAGACCGAATTTTCTGTCTCTCTCGTTCGTTAGCCTCTTATTGGGGTAAGGTCGGCTCTCTCTAAAGTGAGAGCCGACCCGAGAGCCGACCCTACCCCAATAAGAGAGGGAGCTGACCCTACCCCAATAAGACTTAAGAGGCTAACGAACGAAAGAGACGGAAAATTCGGTCTACTAGTAACTAGTGCACTAGAATGCTACTATTATATTCTGCTAGCCGCTGCTACCTATTACTTATTAGTATTAGTTCTACATCGACTCTGTCAGTCTTTGTTGACTCAGTTTGAGAAATTGAGTGTGCTAGTACGTAGGCCTACTAATAAAAGTAGGCCTAGATCTAGATCAATTACATTACTCAATAGTCTATTACAACATGGAAATGAATGTATGGGAAAAAACAGTGCATCTCTAACTGTTAGACCATTAATTAATTGCATACCGGGTAATTTTTCCGCTGTGCAATTACTTTCATCCCTATCTTGTCAAAGATAAAATACAAATAGAGCATAATATGAAGTTAAACCTACCATTTTCACAGAAATCATCGTAAAAACGTCTCGTCATAATATGTAATCGTCTTCATTCAATCAACATGATCAAGCAGCTAGGGCTGGTTTTGTTTACGAAGCGCCCAAGCCAGGAGAAAAAAGTTTAAGATAAAGTTCACGATAAAATATACGAAATCGTGAATTTTATCGTGAACTTTATCGTGAACTTTTCACGATAAAGTTCACGATATCGTGAATTTTATCGCCAATTTTTCACGACGAAATTGACGATATCGTGAATTTCGTGAATTTCGTCGTGAAAAATTGGCGATAAAATTCACGATATCGTGAACTTTATCGTGAAAAGTTCACGATTTAGTCGATTCGCGATGTCCCTTCAGAGCCACCATATAAAAGCCTTAAAACCTGAATTAACATAATTACGTTTGAGTTAATAAGGTTACCACACAGAAATATATATATTACAAATTGGAATCGACTTTAAAAATTAGTTATACAATGCCATTATTAAAATCTATCGTATAACAAATTGTGAATGAGTCAATTAAAAGATTCTAAGGAATAAGGAAAGAGGGAGAGAGAGAGATGGAGAGAGAGAGAGAGAGAGAGAGAAAGGTGATAGAGATAGATAGAGAGGGAGAGAGAGAGAGAGAATCAAGGCTTATTAATTGCACGAACAAGAGAAGGAACAGCAGAATTTTGATATCGGCTAGTCCTGCACCTAGGAATGACCAAACCATGATTATTACGGAGGGGGCGAAAATTGGGCAAGGAATCTTTAGATGGTGGAAGTAAGTCTCTGTGTCGGGACGTCAGTAACGAGTGAGCAAACTTAGTATCAAGCTCAATTCTTCTTGATTGAAGGGAGGGCAGATTTAGACTCTCTAGCCTTTCATCATAGGTGAGAGGGGTGAAACCGAGAATGATCTTGGTCACACGCCTTTGAACTCTCTCAAGTTTCTCAGACTGTTGACAAGTGATTGTAGAAGACCAGACAGGTGAGGCATACTCTAGAATGGGACGGATATGGGATGCGTAGATGGTAACTAGATCACTACAGGATGCATTGTATTTCTTCAAGATACACAACATAAACAATCGTCTCGAAGCTTTTTGAACGACGAGATCAATTTGTTGACCCCACTCCATATTACATTGCAAAGTAACTCCTAACAGTGACAGGTGTGTGACTTCCTGAAGAACAGAATCGCCGATCTTGATTTCAGGGAAAGGTGGAGGGTTTCGCATGAAGCATATGTTAAGGATCTTACATTTTGACGGTTTAGGCGTCATGTGATTTGTGCTAGACCATTGGGTTAGCTGGGAGACCTGATCTTGCAATTGTGATGGCTGAGTATGTTTTCTGAATTCTGCTAGGGTAAGGTCGTCAACATATTTCCATCTATTTGGGGTGAAATCTGCAGCATCATTGATCATGATCAGAAATAGGATAGGGCCAAGCTTGGTGCCCTGTGGGACACCACATGTTATGGATTGAACTTGAGAGGTAATCCCACTAAGGCGGACAGTTTGGGATCTGTTACTCAGGAAGTCACACACAACGGAAATGATAGATTGACTGACACCCATATTTATCATCTTAGTTACTAAAACGGTATGATCGATAGCATCAAATGCTTTTGCATAGTCAACTGTGCAAATTGATGCAATCGTTCCCGATTTGTCAGTTTCACGCAAAATACAATCAACCAGGCTGAGGAGGTACAGTGGAAGAGCCTCTGACACTGCCAAACTGACGGGGGTCTATATGATCGGCAATATCACGTCTAATCCACTCCACAAGAAACTCCTCAAAGACACGAGCAAAGACTAGTGTTACAGAGATAGGACGTAATTGATCCAGAGAATTGCATGGGTTTACTTTAGGAATCGGAATGATTTCATGACAGCGTGTGCGCTGATCCTCAGTTCACAATGTGCCTACAAAATAATCCTATTCCCTGTTGGATCAGCGAATACAAAATTACTTATTTTAAATTTAGAACCCCCAAATAGACAAAATTGGTTAAAATAAACCTCTTCATGGCAATCTGGAGGTTTTAAAACTGGGAATGGGCGAAATTCCGACTCAATTGAGTGAAAGATCCCCAGACCACAGAGAAAAGTACCGTCAAACAAACGGAAGGACATACAGACATACACACAAGATTAGCCAAATTATAGTAAGGATAGTCTGTTGAGAGCCAGAAGTGTGTTAACTCTGTGTTGAAGTAAATGAGTTAAAGCCCTTCTGGCTCCAAACCGTACGTACTCTTTCTCTAGTTATTTACCTTTTTTGGTGTTTTTTTTCTCTCTCTCTATGTCTCTCTCACATTCTACTTTCTCTCTCTCCCTCTTTCTCTCTCTCTCTCTCTCTCTCTCTCTTACACACACGCTCTCTAAGGGTATGTTTATGCTCAACTTTTTCTGGCCAGAATCAGGCATCTGTTACGCGTTTAGTTTAAAACACGGTTGCGTCCTTTCTCATTTTTGTAGAATCACCGAAAAACGGCGATCACGATCGCCGATCGTAAACTCACAAAAAGGTGCGTTTACGATCGGCGATGCTGCAAAATCGGCGATTCTGGGAAGCATAAACGCACAATCATTTGTAAACGCGTTTAAATGGGGTCAACGCACTGACCTCTAGTGGGTCTACGTAGCATGCGCAGTACAGGTTTGCGAATCCAGCTGCAAGGCCACCCAGCCAGATTTGCCTGGAGGAGCCAGAGAAGTGACCATAAACAGTACACCGTGGAACTGCGATTACAATGAGCGTTTACGATGAGCGTTTCAGATCGCTCATTCTATAATACCTTCAAAATCAAGCATAAACGCACCCTTACTCGTATCAAACATATGGACAGAACCATGTACACTTATATACGCTCATGTAAAGGCTGGCATCTGCCTGCCACCATTTACAACTTGGAATTAAGTTGTATTTTGCGAGCCGTTGCTACGGACAACCAATATCATGTATACGGTGAATGTAATGCAACATGAAATTCACACCACTTTCTTAAAAAAAAAAAAAAACAGAACTAACCAAAACCACTTGTATCTTCATTTTAGTATATGAAGAGTATATATATTCATAATCCGTGTTGTATTTCTCCTTCAATTCAAGTCTATTACCAAACAAAAACAAAGGAGGGAGGGTAATAGGGCCTATGGAAAATTTAGAATTGGAAGGGCATCCTGGATTGAAAATGTTACTGTCTGGTGGGAGGGCAGGGGAGGCAAATGCTAACAGAATCAGTGGCGTCGAATGTAAAAATGAAAAGAACAAGGCACAATTGAAATTTCATTGAAGAGGGGCACAATATGAATGATCATTGGAGACGAGGCGAGAATTATTAAATATTGGAGCACTACAAATATGAAAATATCACTTGTTAAGTGGGCTAAATGATCTATGCAATTTGATTAATAACCATTGATAAACGAAAAAATAAAACATACACAAAACAAGAGGTCCAAAATAGATTAAGATAGACGGTGAAATGGGGTCATTATTTTTGCCTTCATATATACTGAACTGAAATTTGTTAATATATTTTCCATCCTGGTGACAGTTTCTGTCCTCCAAGTTCATTTACTCCTCCCCCTAACTCTGACCTTTGTTCTACACTTTTAGTTCAGATCGATCGTTACGCATGCGCATTGTCTAAATCAGCTAAGAAGAGCCCCTTGCAGTATGCTCTCAGCCTAGTCTCACTGTGCAGACACTGTTACGCACAGTGACTTTCAGGACATATGCCTAGTAGAAGTAGGCCTGCATCAAAGATAGTATACAAATGATGCAGGCGCATGAGTTCATTATACGATCTATCCGCGCTCGAGTGGAGACTGTGTTTATTTATTGCACGAAGCCGTTAGGCTGAGTGCGATAGATACACACACCATCAACGAGGGCGGATAGATCGTATAATGAGCGAATGAAAACATGCATCATAAAACATATTATATTTTATACAACGAAACTCCTAGATCCTTGTTATTTGATGTAAAAAGAATTCAGCACACTTAACTCTATACCCATTTACGCTAAGGCTGCGCAAGAATAGGCCTGCGCAAGAATAGGCCCATGTACACACAGTATTAAGCGCTAACCTCTACGCGCACTACTGCGCGTCATGTACATGCGCTTAACAAGCGAGTAATAGTACAGGAAAATATTGCACGCTAGGCGGTGTCACACAGAAAAATCCCTTCCCATCTTGAATAAACCAAAATTTAAAAATCTGGTTTATTCAATTACGTCGGTGACAGACAGGCTACGAATAATCCGGATAACTAAAATCAGGATTTTTGATGGGCCATTGCGTATGTGCCGTTTAGGTAGATAAGCATTGTGACATCACACATTCAATCATTAACTGCGCGCTAATATAATTGTGCGCAGGTTATGATAGCGCGTTTAAAACCCTGTGCCAGCCAATCACGTTAAACTTACACTGACCTTTAAAGGGATTATTTCAACATTGGTGTCAGACAGAAAAATCCCTTAAAAGAACCCTTGAAAAATCCTTTCAAGAGAGAATTATCTTGCTTCATATGAGGTTTTTTGAAGGGATTTGTGAAGGGATTTTTGAAGGGATAATTGATGTCAGACAGCCAAAAAGAGGATAATTAAAAACCGGATAACTAAAATTCGAATTTTTGGCCTCTGTGTGACACCGCCTGCTTTCTCATGAAAAAGGCCAAATACCAGGTCGGTGTTATTTCCTGTTATTTTGAGCTCTCTTGATCGTTCTTTCCTCATCCGAAAGAAGTCACCTCAGATGATCTAGGGTGAGAAAGTGAGGGTGAGAGAGTGGGATATAGAGAGAGGGTCAGAGAGAGAGAGAGAGAAAAAAAAAAGGAAATATTGCCTGAGAGAGAGTCTACAAAAGTCCCGGAGAACTATTAAAAAGGCATATTAAAACAAAATAGAGAGAGTGATTAAGAGAGGGAGGGGTCAACAGAGTCTATAAAAGAGTCTACAAAAGTTCCAGAGAAATATTAAAAAGGTATAAATTATATAAAAACCAAAAGAGAGAGAGAGAGAGAGAGAGAGATTGAGAGAGGGTGGGTGGAGGAAAAAAAAGACAAAGTGACAGTGAGAGAGGAGGATAAAGAGAGAGGGTCAGAGGGAGAGAGAGAGAGTGTGAAGAGTTATGTTGTAATACTTGGGGCTTTTAAATGTAAATGAAACTGATAATTTTCCGTCTCTTAAAACCACCTTATCTGTCATTATACCCTCTCTTATTTATCAGTATAGTCTGTTGAGAGCCAGAAGGGTGTTAACTCTGTGTTGAAGTATATGAGTTAACGCCCTTCTGGCTCCAAACAAATTACTGTACGTACTCTTCCTCTAGTAATTGACTCTTCTCTCTCTCTCTCTATCTCTCTCTCTCTCCTTCTTTCTCTCTCACTCTTTCTCTATCTCTCTTTCTCTCTCCCTCTCTCTCTCTCTCTCACACACACACACTCTCTTACTCGTGTCAAACACATGTAAAGGCTGCCATCATCCTGGTGACAGTTTCTCTCCCCCAAGTTTACACTTTTAAAGTTTATTTACCCCTCCCCCTAACTCTGACCTTTGTTCTACACGTTTAGTTCAGATCGATCGTTACGCATGCGCATTGTCTAAATCAGCTAAGAAGAGCCCTTGCAGTATGCCCTCAGCCTAGTCTCACTGTGCAGACACTGTTACGCACAGCGACTTAAGGACATAATTATGCCTAGTACAAGTATGCCTGCAGCAAAGATAGTACACTATGTTTGCGAGATCATGCTTGGTGTATTTCTCCATATTCTCACAATGTAGGCCTAGGCCGAATATGAGGTGGGTGTTATTTCCTGTTAATTTGATCTTTCATGATCTTTCTTTCCTCATCCGGTAGCAGTTTTGCCTTCATATACTGAACTAAAATTTGTTAATGTATTTTCCATCCTGGTGACAGTTTCTGTCTTCCAAGTTTAACCTTTTAAAGTTTATTTGCCTCCCCCCCCCCTCCCATAACTCTAACCTTTGTTCTACACTTTTAGTTCAGATCGATCGTAACGCATGCGCATTGTCTAAATCAGCTAAGAACAGCCTTTGCAGTCATGGGCGTCAATCCAAATCAGACCGTGGGGGGGGGGGGGGGGGACACAAGTTCAGACAAGGCGCCGCCAGGTTATTTTGTAAGGGGGCGAATGGGCGCGCCACGCAGGGGGGGGGGGGTGTCTAAGGGGATGTGCCCCCTCAGAAGTTGATTTTTTTTTTTAAATTGATGGATAGATGGCTTGATTTGGGGCATACTTTTTGCCAAATTAAAAAGAAAACAGTAGAACGCAGGGGGTGTCTGAGGGGGGATGTGCCCCCCTCAGAAGTTGAAGATTTTTTTGAAATTGATGGATAGATGGCTAGAATTGGTGCATACTTTTTGTCAAATTAAAAAGAAAACAGTCTTAAGTTCAACTAACAAGGAACAAGAACGCAGGGGGTGTCTGAGGGGGGAAGTGCCCCCCTCAGAAGTTGAAGATTTTTGTTTAAATTGATGGATAGATGGCTTGATTTGGGGCTTAATTTTTGCCAAATTAAAAAAATTAATTTGATTTTTTTCAGTTGGTGAAAGGATTTTCATTGTAAACCAATGTTTGAACTTCCGGTAATGTGAATGTAATATTAATGACGCTTCTAGTTCTATTAATAAAATCTGATCGCCTGATTTGGCTTGATTTTTCTCCGGCCCCCCCACTCAGTGTTGTTTAGGGTACGCATATGCTCGTTCCCTCTTTTTGAAAGCACCCCCTATCTGAGGACTGTCAATATTTCCGAACCCCCCTATCGCGGCCTTTGTCGCACGAAAAGTACCCCTTTACCGGACATTTTGGCAACACGCATGCGGTCATTTCGAAACCTGAGTGGGGGGGGGGGGGCGGGATTTTTCTCAACACAGAGAGAAAGAGAGGAAGGAAGAAAGAAAAAAAAAGAAGAAGATTTTAACCCCGAATCATGGGGGGGACATTTCGCCACCTGAAAATTCGTGGGGGGGACGTGTCCCCCCGTCCCCCCCAGGATTGACGCCCATGTTTGTCCTCAGCCTAGTCTCATTGTGCAGACACATACGCACAGTAACTTTCAGGACATATAATACAAGTAGACCTGGAGCAAAGATAGTATACAAATGATGCATGCGCATGCGCATGAGTTCATTATACGATCTATCCGCACTCGAGTTGAGGCTGTGTGTATTTATAGCACGAAGCCGTT
This sequence comes from Strongylocentrotus droebachiensis, assembly GCA_035222895.1. Lineage (NCBI taxonomy): Eukaryota > Metazoa > Echinodermata > Echinoidea > Camarodonta > Strongylocentrotidae > Strongylocentrotus > Strongylocentrotus droebachiensis. The sequence continues at coordinate 47,454 of JAVYIG010001013.1, read as the reverse complement.
AGGCTGAGTGCGATACACACAGCATCAACGAGGGCGGATATATCGTATAATGAACGAATGAAAACATGCATCACTTGTTTCATACAACGACAATCCTAGATCCTTGTTATTTGATGTAAAAAATAATTCAGCACACTTAACTCTGTACCCATTTACGCTAGTGCTGCGCAAGAATAGGCCTGCGCAAGAATAGGCCCATACACACACGTTATTAAGCGCTAACCTCTACGCGCACTAGTGCGCATCATGTACATGCGCTAAAAAAACGTGCATTAGTACTGGAAAATATTGCAAGCTTTCTCATGAAAGAGCGTGCAATAGGCTTAGTAAATGAAACACCGCGCATGACGAAACATTTGATTAAGATCTGGGAGTGAGTATAATACACTTTGTTTGCGAGATTATGGTTAGTGAATTTCCCCAAATGTTCACAATGTAGGCCTAGGCCGAATACCAGGTCGGTGTTATTTCCTGTTATTTTGATCTCTCATGATCTTTCTTTCCTCATCCGGAAGAAGTCACCTCAGATGATTTCGGGGTTAACAGAGTGGAACTATTAAAAAGGTATATGAAAACCAAAGAGAGAGAGAGAGAGATAGAGATTGAAAGAGGGAAGGTGGAGAAAGAAAGTGAGGGTGAGAGAGTGGGATATAGAGAGAGGGTCTGAGAGATAAAGAATAAGGAAATATTGCCTGACAAAGTCTACGTAATCAGAACAAATTAATTATAGATTGGAATAAGAAAGAGAAGAAATGGTAGAGGTAACATAATATGTATATACATGTCATTGTATACTGCTGCTTTTTGTTTTGTGAAGAATTATTTTGTAATACTTGGTGCTTTTAAATGTAATTGAAACTGATAATTTTCTGTCTCGTAAAACCACCTTATCTTTCACTATACCCTCTCTTATTTATCATTATAGTCTGTTGAGAGCCAGAAGTGTGTTAACTCTGTGTTAAAGTATATGAGTTAACGCCCTTCTGGCTCCAAACAGAATTACCGTACGTACTCTTTCTCTAGTTATTGACATTCTCTCTCTCTCTCTCTCTCTGTCTCTCCAAAACTCTCTCTTTCTCTTTGTCTCTCTGTCACACTCCGAATTTCTCGTGTCAAACATATTAATGAACACAACCATGCACACTTATATACGCTAATGTAAAGGCTGGCATCTGCCTGCCACCATTTTCAACTTAGATTTAACTTGTATTTTGCGAGCTGTTGCTACGGACAACCAATAACATGTACATGATGAATGTAATGTAACATGAAATTCACACCACTTTCTTAAAACAAGAAAAACAAAACTAACCAAAACCACGTGTATCTTCATTTTAGTATATGAAGAGTATATATATTCATAATCCGTGTTGTATTTCTCCTTCAATTCAAGTCTATTACCAAACAAAAACAAAGGAGGGAGGGTAATAGGGCCTATGGAAAATTTAGAATTGGAAGGGCGTCCTGGATTGAAAATGTTACTGTCTGGTGGGAGGGCAGGGGAGGCAAATGCTAACAGAATCAGTGGCGTCGAATGCAAAAATGAATGGAACAAGGCAAAATTGAAATTTCATTGAAGAGGGGCACAATATGAAAGATCATTGAAGACGAGAATTATTGATTATTTGAGCACTAAAAATATGAAAATATCACTTGTTAAGTGGGCTAAATGATCTCTACAATTTGATTAATAACCATTGCTAAACGAAAAAATAAAACATAAACAAAACAAGAGGTCCAAAATAGATTAAGATAGACGGTGAAATGGGGGTCATTATTTTTGCCTTCATATGCCGAACTGAAATTTGTTAATATATTTTCCATCCAGGTGACAGTTTCTACCCCCCAAGATTACCGTTTTAAAGTTTATTTACTCCTCCTCCTAACTTTGAGCTTTGTTCTACACTTTTAGTTCAGATCGATCGTAACGCATGCGCATGGTATAAGGGTACGTTTATGCTCAGTTTTGAAGGCAGAATGAGCGATTTGAAACGCTCATCGTAAACGCTCATCGTTATCGCAGTTCCACGGTGTACTGTTTATGCTCACTTCTCTGGCTCCTCCAGGCATGATTCTGGTTCATAGCCAGAATCATGCCTGGAGGAGCCAGAGAAGTGCAGTGCAGAGTCTGCAGCTTGATTCGCACACCTGCACTGCGCATGCTATGTTGACCCCATTTAAACGCGTTTACAAATGATTGTACGTTTATGCTTCCCCAGAATCGCCGATCGTAAGCGCACCTTTTTGTGAGTTTACGATCGGCGATTACGATCGCCGTTTTTCGGTGATTCTACAAAAATGAGAAAGGACGCAACCGTGTTTTGAACTAAACGCGTAACAGATGCCTCATTCTGGCCAGAAAAAGTCGAGCATAAACGTACCCTAAGCTAATGACTAGCTTAGGTAGAGCCCTTGCAGTATGCCCTCAGCCTAGTCTCACTGTGCAGACACTGTTACGCACAGTGACTTTCAGGACATATGCCTAGTAGAAGTAGGCCTGCAGCAAAGATAGCATACAAATGATGCATGCGCATGAGTTCATTATACGTTCTATCCGCACTCGAGTTGAGGCTGTGTGTATCTATTGCACGAATCCGTTATGCTGAGTGCGATAGATACACACATCATCAACGAGGGCGGATAGATCGTATAATGAACGAATGAAAACATGCATCATTTGTTTTATACATCTAAACTCCTAGATCCTTGTTATTTGATGTAAAAAGAATTCAGTGCACTTAATTATATACCCATTTACGGTAGTGCTGCGCAAGAATAGGCCCATGCACACATATTTACCGTGTTTACACAGTGATCCGCCTCGAGGATTGAAGCCGGGTTGAAGCCGCGAGGGGGTTGAAGCCTCTAAAGCGCGCAAATGTGATCGTGTTTACACAGCAGGAAAAAAAAAGGCGGCTTCAACCCTCGAGACGGATCACAATGGCGTCACAATGCGGGGAATTTGACCTACGTCAGCTTGAGCTGGGGGTCCAGTAACATACGCGCGGCCTATTTATACTTTTAAGGTTGCGCTTAAAGGAAAGCTATGCGCGCATATCAGTACTACCATTTTCATTGGCTGCTCACGTCGGCCCACCTGGCTTCAACCCTCGAGGCGGATCAGATCCCGTTTACACAGCATAAAATTGCAGGGTTGAAGCCGCGAGGTGGATTGAGACCTGCAATTCTGGTGGATTCAAGCGGCGGCTTCAACCCGGCTTCAATCCTCACTGGGATCCCGTTTACACACATAAAACTGCAGGCTTCAACCCGGCTTCAATCCCCTCGCGGCTTCAAGCCGGCATCAACCCTCGATGCGGATCACTGTGTAAACACGGTAATTATTAAGCGCTAACCTCTACGCGAACTACTGCGCATCATATACATACGCTTAAAAAGCGCGCAATAGTACTGGAAAATATTACACGCTTTCTCATGAAAAAGCGTGCAATAGGCTCAGTAAATGAAACACACGTGACCGCGCATGACGAATCATTTGATTAAGATCTGGGAGTGAGTATAATACACTTTGTTTGCGAGATCATGGTTAGTGACTTTCCCCATATTTTCACAAACTAGGCCGAATACCAGGTCGGTGTTATTTCCTGTTATTTTGATCTCTCGTGATCTTTCTTTTCTCATCCGGAAGAAGTCACCTCAGATGATCTAGGGGTAAACAAAGTCTACAAAAGTTCCAGAGAACTATTCAAAAGGTATATGAAAACCAAAGAGAGAGAGAGAGAGATTGAGAGAGGGAGGGTGGAGAGAGAAAGTGAGGGTGAGAGAGTGGGATATAGAGAGAGGTTCAGAGAGAGTGAGAGAGAGAGAGAAAGAATAAGAAAATATTGCCTGACAAAGTCTACGTAATCAGAACAGATTAATTATATAGATTGGAATAAGAAAGAGAAGAAATGGTAGAGGTTACATTATTTTCATATATATGTCAATGTTTACTGCTGTTTTTTGCTTTGTGAGGAGTTATTTTGTAATACTTGGTGCTTTTAAATGTAAAGGAAACTGATCATTTTCTGTCTCTTAAAACCACCTTATCTTTCATTATACCCTCTCTTAGTTATCATTATAGTCTGTTGAGAGCCAGAAGGGTGTTAACTCTGTGTTGAAGTATATGAGTTAACGCCCTTCTGGCTCCAAACAGAATTACCGTACATATTGCAATATACTGTGGGCAGACTCAAAAGTATATACTGATAAAATGCTACTTTTACAAAAGAAAGCGATTCGTGTGTGTACCAATGCTGGATATCGCGATCACACTGATCCCCTATTCGCGAGGTTAAAAACTCTGAAAGTAACTGATATTAAATTTTTACAAAAAGCACTGTTCATGTTCCGTCTACATAATGATTCCCTACCTTCCCACTTCCCACCAATGTTTTGTTTGAATAGAAATATTCATACATACCCAACCAGACAATCAAATAAATACCATTTATGTAATCCTAAAACAACAATGGCTATGAAATCTATAAGACATTCTGGTCCGGATATTTGGAACTCACTGTCCGTTGACATCCGTAACTTGAAGTCAGTATATACTTTCAAGAAAAGTGTGAAATCAATTTTATTGAGCAAATATTGACAAATCTCTTAAATTAACACATGATATCATATATGTTTGTCAGCATTTCCTTGATATAGCAGGAAAATCCCCCTCCCATGCACCCTCTATCCCATTTTTTTTTGTTGGTTGCAAGTCACTGTTTATTTTTTGTTATTTTCCCCCAATTATGTTCTGTAATTTACTTTACTTTACAATCGTTATGTTTTTAAATGTTTCTGGGCTGCAAGCGTATCAAGCTGTCACGCTTAGGCTGTAGCCCTTCTGTATCATCACCTCTTCGAGCGTATGTATCTATGATTTACTGAATGTGGAAATGTAATTTAACTTATGTTTTATACTCATGTAAAGACATTGTCACATTATTGTTATAACCTATGATGATTCAGTAACCAATAAATATTTCAACTATAACCAATAAATATTTCAACTATACTCTTTCTCTATGTCTCTCTCACACTCTCTCTTTCTCTAGTTATTTACCTTGTTTGTTTTCTCTCTCTCTATCTCTCTTTTTTTCTCTCTCTATATGTCTTCCTCACACTCTCTCTTTCTCTTTGTCTCTCTCTCACACTCCGGCTTTCTAGTGTGAAACATAATAATGAACACAACCATGGACACTTATATACGTTCATGTAAAGGCTGCCATCTGCCTGCCACCATTTACAACTCGGAATTAAATTGTATTTTGCGAGCTGTTGCTACGGACAACCAATAACATGTACATGATGAATGTAATGTAAGAAGAAAAACACAATAAACCAAAACGATGTTAATATTCATTTTAGTATATAAAGAGTATATATATTTCCAATCAATTTTGTTTACTTTCCCTTCACTTCAAGTATATTACCCCCCCCCCCCCCCCAACAACAAAAACAAACAACAACAACAAAACACACCAACAACAACAACAGACATGAAGTAGAAAAGTGGACAGCAATGCAAATTTAAACGGCATTTGGATATAATCGCTGAAGAAAATTGATATATAACAGCCATTATTCAAGAGCGGGAAAACAACACAAAATACATTTCAACATAGAGAAAATGATATCACTTCATTAAAAACTTACTTATTTGGCGGTTCCATCCAACTTTCTCTGACTCTGAATATAGGCCTTTTATTGGAAAACCTAGATTTGAGGCCTAGTCAAAGATTAATCAATACTTTAATCAATTCAACTTATCAATGTTTGCACTATTTGCAACGTATGATATCTGTTATGTTATAAAACAAAGCTTCCGTGTGCTATTTATCATTACGTTAATTATCATTGATTCCGTATAAGTTTGATAACAACAGTGGCAAATGATTTCTAAACGGAGATTAATCTAGATAGACAAAAAGCAAGAAAGTACACGTGTATAAACCTAATGGAAGTGTCGTTCATAACACCTGACTGGAGAATAAGAGATCGTAGGTTCGAGTCTCAGCACTGCAGGTATGTCTTCAAACAAGACATTTTATCTGCATCGCTTTTTAGCTCCACTGAGGTTTATTTGGTGGAATTTCTTTCTAAGTTTCGAAACAAGAGACCCCTATGCGATAAGCACAACTAATGTGTTTTTAAAATTGTTCTTAATGAGTGTAATTGGTTCTACGACCGACTTTGAGGCAATTATACTCCCACTTTGATGATTTTTGCTCAGTTGTATAGTGAAAAGGCGATTGATTGTGCTTTACACATTAGCCAAGTCTGCAATGTGAATTGCCCAAAGTTGGTCGTACATTTATTAATTTCCCTCGATTAGGCTTTATTTTCATTTCATACTTTGAATGATGTCCTGTTCTCATGAGACATGTAAGAGGTAAGGATATGACGTCACATTGTTACAGAAGAAGAGAATCATATGATCCCTGGTGGACTATGTTTATAATGACGTCATTTATATATCGGTGTCACCTGCTGACCTCATGTAAGAGGCAAGGATATGACGTCACATTGTTACAGAAGATGAAAATCATACGATCCCTAGTGGACCATGTTTATTATGACGTCATTTATATGTCGGTGTCATCTGGTGACGTCATACGTGCGTAGGTAGGGTTCTCAAATCCCTCATCCGTATGGACTACGGGAGCCTGTAATAAAAAATACAAAAGAGAAAAACAGATAGCTAATAAATTGTGGAGTATAAAATGAATATGATGTAATGTAACAGCATACAACTTTGCTATGTATCACTCTTACATGGACCTAGGCTCTAAGAATGCTTACTCATCGTGTGTATACTCTGTTTCTTAATATTTATTATAGAGAGGTCAAAATGAATGTCCAGTTTACTGGCTTTTATCGACCCATGGAATAAACAGGCGGACTCTTGTGAAATACTATACTTCATATGATATTACACTCTACTGAGTGTTTCGATCCATATCAATTTTGTTTTAAATATGACAACATGAATGCAGAAGTACTATTTTCAATATCTTTAAACGAACATAAGAATTGGCGTATGTCAATGGTTTAAAATACAAATGAAGTATACTGTTTATCAATATTGGTTTGAAATCTCAATACATGGATTAAGTTGTTGTTGTGTTTTGGCTTATTGGCGATTGGTCAGTAATTTGACTATTGTCACCAAAATACTTTACGGCACGTGTTATATCTCTCATGTTTGTATTTTTAAAAAATATATTTATTTCGTTTTATATTTATCTATCTTTTAAGATAGTATCGAAAAATAATATCGTAAGCAAAACATTCATGGGCTTTGTTAGTTATATTAAGGCTGAATTATGGGATGAAGAAATCGCGGGTGAGCAGGGAAATAACTGAAATGTGACTGTAATCATAGTTATATTAATTTGTAACAAGCATTTGATATCCTTTAAAATCATTCTAATGTTGTAACTAGATGGAATTCGACTGCGCGCAGTCGAAAATGATGCCTCCGTTATAGAGCAATTTTACAAACCAAAACAGAAAAAAAAAATTGAATTCACGTTCAATGGTAATCCATTGACAGGTTCTCAGAATATTGTGATTACAAGCAATTTCTCATATATATATATGACCCTTTGATCTTTGACCTCATGACCATAAAATCTACTCAGTTCATTGGCTCTGCAAGATGTTCTGAGTTAAATAGTAATCCATCTGTCAGTTCTAATGAGAATGCGTTCACAAGCTATTTTTGCATACATAATGGGCCCATGACCTTTGACCTTTGACCTTATGAACCAAGAATCTACTCAGTTCATTGGCTCTGCAAGTTACAAACATGACCTAATTTTGGCATGAATCCATCAATCGGTTCTTGAGATAACGCGATCACAAGCTGTTTTTGCATTCATAATGTGCGCTGTGGCCTTTGACCTTTGACCTACGTGCTCCAAAATCTAATCAGATTGTCTTCCTATGGTGATACACACTATCATTAAGTTTGAAGTTTAAATCTCCAGTGGTTCTTGAGATATTATGATAACAATCTCAATGTATGGAATTTCATAAGTTGACCTCTGTGACCCTTGACCTTTGACCTACGTGCTCCAAAATCTAATCAGATCGTCTTCCTATGGTGATACATACTATCCTTAAGTTTGAAGTTTTTATATCTCCAGTGGTTCTTGAGATATCATGATAACAATCTCAATGTATGGAATTTCATAAGTTGACCTCTATGACCCTTGACCTTTGACCTACGTGCTCCAAAATGTAATCAGATTGTTTTCCTATAGTGATACACACTATCACTAAGTTTGAAGTTTAAATCTCCAGTGGTTCTTGAGATATCATGATAACAATCTCAATGTATAGAATTTCATAAGTTGACCTCTGTGACCCTTGACCTTTGACATACGTGCTCCAAAATCTAATCAGATCGTCTTCCTATGGTGATACATACTATCCTTAAGTTTGCAGTTTAAATCTCAAATGGTTCTTGAGATATCGCGCTAACAAACTCAATACAAGGAATTTCATAAGTTGACCTCTGTGACCTGTGACCTTTGACCTACGTACTCCAAAATCTAATCAGATCGTCTTCCTATGGTGATAAATACTATTCCCGAGTCTTAAGTTTAAATCTTAAATGGTTCTTGAGATATTGTGATAACGGTCAAACGGGACGTACGGACGGACGGACGGACGTACGGACGGACAACCCGAAAACATGATGCCTCCGGCACCACCTTCGGTGGCGGAGGCATAACAAAGGAGAATGGGGCGTGGCCTCCTCACATCAACACTATTCTTCAACCTATAACACGATCGCAAATACTTTCGTGAAAATCAACCTATTTTCAATAGCTGATGACGTCACCTATTGGAATGCGTGAACATGATAATGACGTATTACGTAACCTGAACATTATTTATATGGGTGGTATTCTCGAAAGAGGACTAACTTTAGTCCATGGTTTGTTCCCCCGGTGTACATGGGTGGTATTCTCGAAAGAGGACTAACTTTAGTCCATGGTTTAATCCCCCGGTGTACATGGGTGGTATTCTCCAAAGAGGACTAACTTTAGTCCATGGTTTAATCCCCCGGTGTACATGGGTGGTATTCTCGAAAGAGGACTTACTTTAGTCCATGGTTTAATACCCCGGTGTACATGGGTGGTATTCTCGAAAGAGGACTAACTTTAGTCCATGGTTTAATATCCCGGTGTACATGGGTGGTATTCTCCAAAGAGGACTAACTTTAGTCCATGGTTTAATCCCCCGACTAAGTATGGAATGCCAAGTGTCCATATGAATATATTTTTGAATAATTTTATATGTCCCTAAATTACCATGATAACATAATTATTTCTTAGTTATTTTGTCGTTCATTAATTATGTTATTACATTTTATTGTAATTTAGTGACAGATTTTTTCGAAAATAGTTTTCAATAATTCTTGAGCAAGAGCAGAAACGAAACTTACAAAGGACTGGTAACGTGGTTCTATTTCTACCGGACTTTTCTCCATGTCTCTCAACACAATCTAAACAAATGAAAATATCAAAGATCGTTTAGCAACATTTTATGGAAAAGTAAGAAATAAATATGACTTAGAAGACGGAACAAGGGAGTTAGTTAAACAAAATTGCACAAAGTCATCATTATTATCATTAATAGCAAAAAGTAGTAGTAGTAGTGGTGGTAGTAGTAGGGGTAGTAGTAGTAGTAGTAGAAGTAGCAGCAGCAGCAGTAGTAGTAGTAGTACTAGTAGTATTAGCAGTAGTAGTAGTAGAAGTAGTAGTAGTAGAAGAAGAAGTAATAGTAGTAGTAGTAGTAGTAGTAGTAGTAGTAGTAGTAGTAATAGGACTAGTAATATTAGTAATGTTAGTGGCCGCGGTAGTAGTAGTGGTAGTAGTAACAGTAGTAGTAATGGTAGTAGTATTAGTATTAGTAGTAGCAGTAGTAGTAGTAGTAGTAGAAGTAGAAGTAGTAGAAGTAGTAGTAGTCGTAGAAGTAGTATTAGTAGAAGTAGTAGTAGCGGTAGTAGTCAGGGGCGGATCCAGCCGGCGACAAGAGGGAGGGGGAGGGGCCGAATCGTACGAACAAAATTAGCAGCGGATCAGCTAACCGGGGGGGGGGGGGGGGGGGGTTAGAGCACACATATATTTTTTGTCAGTTCAGTCCGGCCGGTGAATAAGCGGCGGGGGTGGGGGGGGGGGGGAACACTATTTTTGCGGGTGAAATTTGTTTGTTTGTCTGTTGTTGCTGTTGTGTGTGTTTTTTTTGTTAGGGGGGGGGGGGCGATTTTTTTGTTTGTTAAAAAAGGGTAACATTTCAGATGCTATCAAACATTGTAAATATATGCATTTTATACAAATTCAACTGCTTGCAACAAAAGAATTACTAACCATTGGTCACAGTTGTCTCTGTCTTGGGTTGCTCAGTCTGACCCGATGTGGTGAACGTTGGCAGAGGTGCGCCCTCTGTTGCCTTGGGAGTTCCAGTCCCAGAGCCTGATACTGACGTCATAGTTGTACGGGGCATTATGGGTGATGTGCTGGGGAGTTCAACCCTTGCCGCAGGTGGAGTTACTACAAAGTAAAATCAGAATGATTAGTCAGGTTTATTAATCTTTCTCCTAATTTGGAGCTGGTTCGACACGAGGTTCGCATGGGTTTATAGGCAAAATTGAGTGATAGTAAAAGTTAGAGCACACATATATTTTTTGTCAGTTCAGTCCGGCCGGTGAATAAGCGGCGGGGGTGGGGGGGGGGGGGAACACTATTTTTGCGGGTGAAATTTGTTTGTTTGTCTGTTGTTGCTGTTGTGTGTGTTTTTTTTGTTAGGGGGGGGGCGATTTTGTTTTTTGTTAAAAAAGGGTAACATTTCAGATGCTATCCCATTTTTTAAGAACCGTTTTGGGGTATAGCGGGGGTGGGGGGGGGGGGGGGGCTTGGCCGCTACAATCTGCCCGTGGATCCGCGCCTGGTAGTTGTAGTAGTAGTAGTAGTAGAATAATTACGATAATTATTATCATTACTTTGTTGTACTTGGTGTTGTTATTATTATTATTTTTTTTGCCGTTACTGTTGTTGTCAATACTATTGATAATATAGTTTATTGTGAATGTTTATATAAATACTTACATCTCCCCCGAGCCCGTCTGGGTCATATGTGGGGTTTTCCATGTTAGTATGAAGGGTTTCTATCTCCAGTTTATAACTACACAACAAAGAAAGAAACACTTGTTGAATTATAACCTTAACTCTTTCTTGTTAATAGACCATTTTCTTAACGTAACCAAATTTAACGCACAATTATTTGTTAAGTGCCTCGTTACAAATTATTCCATTCGACTTTTAAGAAAACAATTGTATTTTAATAGTCAGAATGCGATTTGCATACATATTGTTGATGCTAGGTCGGACAAACAGTATGGCTTGTTCTACTGGAAAACAATTATTTCTAACAGGTGAATGAAAGTTGGTTACATTAAAAAAATGGCCCATTGGAACATGAAAATTCACAATCGTCACAAATAACAAGATGCCACAAGAGTTTGGCAGCAGTTTAATTACACAATATTGTCATTACAGCCCGTTTCGGTATCTCTTCTTGTTTGGTGTTAATGGCCACTATTTGAGAACAATATTTTCCAATAGTACAGAATTCTGCAACCTTTCTTCTTTATCTAAAATTATGTAACCTTCAAATTTATTGTACATGTAATTTCATTAAACTTACAATTTCTAATAAGCAGACTAGTGAACTAATTCTGCAGCTGTAAAATGATTTTTAAATATACCGGGCCAAAAACAAAAAAAGTTCTTGCATTTCCATTAAAAAAAAAGATCCATATCACGACGTAGCAAAGATAACATTATTGCAGGAAAGAGACGGTCATAATCGACTCCTAGAGCCCTGAATAAAACTAACCTTGAGCCTCTTTTAGTAATGAACCAAGCAACGATCACCAGTAAGATCACGGCTAAACTAACCTTGAGCGTCTTTTTAGTAATGAACCAAGCAACGATCACCAGTAAGATCACGGCTAAACTAACCTTGAGCGTCTTTTAGTAATGAACCAAGCAACGATCACCAGTAAGATGATGGCTAAACTAACCTTGAGCGTATTTTAGTAATGAACCAAGCAACGATCACCAGTAAGATGACGGCTAAACTAACCTTGAGCGTCTTTTAGTAATGAACCATTCAACGATCACCAGTAAGATGATGGCTAAACTAACCTTGAGCGTATTTTAGTAATGAACCAAGCAACGATCACCAGTAAGATGACGGCTAAACTAACCTTGATCGTCTTTTAGTAATAAACCAAGCAACGATCACCAGTAAGATGACGGCTAAACTAACCTTGAGCGTCTTTTAGTAATGAACCAAGCAACGATCACCACTAAGATGACGGCTAAACTAACCTTGAGCGTCTTTTAGTAATGAACCAAGCAACGGTCACCAGTAAGATCACGGCTACGATCCCGCCAGTCACCCCAAGGGCTATAGCTAGAGGCTCTGTAACACACACAAAAAAGGGTGGGGATATATGGCGTTATCTGTACATTAACGGTTTTTCTTTCCCCACACAAAGAATAGCAAAGGGGTTATTAGCGTACAGACGTGTTCGCTTAATTAAAAAAGATAAGAAACTAAACATATTATGTACAACATACATACCAGCTCCCTTTTGGCCTTCTGTTCGCATCACTGAAATATAAGGGAAAATGAAATAAATTAAATATGTAAACTATACAAACAACAACAGCAAGAAACAGTATCATTATAATTAATTATAATTACTATGATATTACGCAAGAGCTTTAAAAGATAAAAATATATTTATATTTGTACTGATAACAAATGGTAGGCATAGTCTACCATACCTTATTACAGGCGCTTACGCAAGGGGGGGGGGGTGTTTTTTCATTTTTGCTAAAGGGTGCAACAAAGTAAACAAAGTATTCCTTACAAAACATTAAATAATGATACAAATATTAATCAAACATTGTAAATATATGCATTTTATACAAATTCAACTGCTTGCAACAAAAGAATTACTAACCATTGGTCACAGTTGTCTCTGTCTTGGGTTGCTCAGTCTGACCCGATGTGGTGAACGTTGGCAGAGGTGCGCCCTCTGTTGCCTTGGGAGTTCCAGTCCCAGAGCCTGATACTGACGTCATAGTTGTACGGGGCATTATGGGTGATGTGCTGGGGAGTTCAACCCTTGCCGCAGGTGGAGTTACTACAAAGTAAAATCAGAATGATTAGTCAGGTTTATTAATCTTTCTCCTAATTTGGAGCTGGTTCGACACGAGGTTCGCATGGGTTTATAGGCAAAATTGAGTGATAGTAAAAGTTACAGAATCAAATTTACCAAGGACCATGAAAGAAAATATAATAAGTCTTGGCATAGTTTTAAATCAAAGGTGTACGACAATATTCAAACAGTTTTGTTCCGGTTAACGGTTGGTAATACTTGTTTATTCAAATGTATGAACAGGGCATTCTTACCATCACATGTTGGTATGAACAGGGCATTCTTACCGTCACATGTTCGTATGAACAGGGCATTCTTACCGCCACATGTTCGTATGAACAGGGCATTCTTACCATCACATGTTCGTATGGACAGGGCATTCTTACCATCACATGTTTGTATGAACAGGGCATTCTTACCATCACATGTTCGTATGAACAGGGCATTCTTACCATCACATGTTGGTATGAACAGGGCATTCTTACCATCACATGTTGGTATGAACAGGGCATTCTTACCATCACATGTTCGTATGAACAGGGCATTCTTACCATCACATGTTCGTATGAACAGGGCATTCTTACCATCACATGTTCGTATGAACAGGGCATTCTTACCATCACATGTTCGTATGAACAGGGCAATCTTACCATCACATGTTAGTATGAACAGGGCATTCTTACCATCACATGTTCGTATGAACAGGGCATTCTTACCATCACATGTTTGTATGAACAGAGCATTCTTACCATCACATGTTCGTATGAACAGGGCATTCTTACCATCACATGTTCGTATGAACAGGGCAATCTTACCATCACATGTTCGTATGAACAGGGCATTCTTACCATCACATGTTGGTATGAACAGGGCATTCTTACCATCACATGTTGGTATGAACAGGGCATTCTTACCATCACATGTTCGTATGAACAGGGCATTCTTACCATCACATGTTCGTATGCACAGGGCATTATTACCATCACATGTTGGTATGAACAAGGCATTCTTACCATCACATATTCGTATGAACAGGGCATTCTTACCATCACATGTTGGTATGAACAGGGCATTCTTACCGTCACATGTTCGTATGAACAGGGCATTCTTACCGCCACATGTTCGTATGAACAGGGCATTCTTACCATCACATGTTCGTATGGACAGGGCATTCTTACCATCACATGTTTGTATGAACAGGGCATTCTTACCATCACATGTTCGTATGAACAGGGCATTCTTACCATCACATGTTGGTATGAACAGGGCATTCTTACCATCACATGTTCGTATGAACAGGGCATTCTTACCATCACATGTTCGTATGAACAGGGCATTCTTACCATCACATGTTCGTATGAACAGGGCATTCTTACCATCACATGTTCGTATGAACAGGGCATTCTTACCATCACATGTTCGTATGAACAGGGCAATCTTACCATCACATGTTAGTATGAACAGGGCATTCTTACCATCACATGTTCGTATGAACAGGGCATTCTTACCATCACATGTTTGTATGAACAGAGCATTCTTACCATCACATGTTCGTATGAACAGGGCATTCTTACCATCACATGTTCGTATGAACAGGGCAATCTTACCATCACATGTTCGTATGAACAGGGCATTCTTACCATCACATGTTGGTATGAACAGGGCATTCTTACCATCACATGTTGGTATGAACAGGGCATTCTTACCATCACATGTTGGTATGAACAGGGCATTCTTACCATCACATGTTCGTATGAACAGGGCATTATTACCATCACATGTTGGTATGAACAGAGCATTCTTACCATCACATGTTGGTATGAACAGGGCATTCTTACCATCACATATTCTTATGAACAGGGCATTCTTACCATCACATGTTCGTATGAACAGAGCATTCTTACCATCACATGTTGGTATGAACAGGGCATTCTTACCATCACATGTTGGTATGAACAGAGCATTCTTACCATCACATGTTGGTATGAACAGAGCATTCTTACCATCACATATTCTTATGAACAGGGCATTCTTACCATCACATGTTCGTATGAACAGAGCATTCTTACCATCACATGTTCGTATGAACAGAGCATTCTTACCATCACATGTTGGTATGAACAGGGCATTCTTACCATCACATGTTGGTATTAACAGGGCATTCTTACCATCACATGTTCGTATGCACAGGGCATTATAACCATCACATGTTGGTATGAACAAGGCATTCTTACCATCACATATTCGTATGAACAGGGCATTCTTACCATCACATGTTGGTATGAACAGGGCATTCTTACCATCACATGTTGGTATGAACAGGGCATTCTTACCATCACATGTTGGTATGAACAGGGCATTCTTACCATCACATGTTGGTATAAACAGGGCATTCTTACCATCACATGTTCGTATGAACAGGGCATTATTACCATCACATGTTGGTATGAACAGGGCATTCTTACCATCACATGTTGGTATGAACAGGGCATTCTTACCATCACATGTTGGTATGAACAGGGCATTCTTACCATCACATGTTGGTATGAACAGGGCATTCTTACCATCACATGTTGGTATGAACAGGGCATTATTACCATCACATGTTGGTATGAACAGGGCATTCTTACCATCACATATTCTTATGAACAGGGCATTCTTACCATCACATGTTCCTGATACAGGGTTCAGATCATCTAATCCAATATCACTTCGGTTCCCATTACCAACTTTACCTTGGAACTCAGACTGTAGATCAAAACGAGAATAGGTGGGAAAATGTTCAGATAAGATGAGGGCTTATAAGAATAGTCAAAATCTATCGCCAGCCATTATGTTTTTATTTATTTTGTAAAAACTGACGAATCATTGCCTTAATATCATATATAAAGTACTTTAAGTGATTGATTTATAAAAAGCCATTTAATGTTGGCGTTACTGGATGATTTACATCATTGAAGTAACTTTCTAGGAAAGGTCAGACACGTCTACGTTCATACCGTTTACATGATATATAACCTTGAAGCATGTCAGGGTGAGTTTTACATGTACAAGTACAAGTGTAACTGACTAGAGTGAGGCATTTGTGTTGTGCTGTTTTGTGTTGTATTGTCCTGTGTTATACTGTGCTCTGTATACATCCATTTAATTTATTGATATGTTATTACTGTATGGGATGTCGTTGAGTTTTATTTTCAATAACAAATTACAAAAAACCTCGTTCATACCGTTGCAGCTCTGCTGTAAGGTACGGTAGCTTGCAACCAACCGGAAGAACTCTGTTGACCCCTCAGCATCCAGATTAACGTCTTACTACCACCGTCCATTTTATCTCTATAGGGCAAGATATGAAGACAACACGGTAGGAAAAGAGTGCGAGGGCGTGTGTGAGAGAGAGAGAGACCGAGAGACAAAGAAAATGGAAAGAAAGAGAAAGAAAGAAAGAAGTAAAGAAAGAAAGAAAGAGAGAGGAAGATATAGACAGAAAAATATAGAAAGAGAAACAAAGCGAGAGAGAGTGGGGGAAAAGAAAGAGAGAAAGAGAGAGGGATAGAGAGAGAGAGAGAGAGAGAGAGATACAGACCGCCGAAAAAAAGAAAAAAAAACATGTGAGAAGAAGGGGAAAAGTCGAATAATTAAGAACATAGCTACAGAGAGAGTGAAAAAAGGGAGTGAGAGATAAAGAGAGGGAGAGGGGATGAGGGAGGTAAGAAGGGGGGAGGGGGCGGAGAGGAGTGTAATGAAACAATCGTACATTTTCAGAAGGATCTTTGAAATACACGTCAATAATGTACTAGGGCAAATGTCATCTTCTTTTGTTTTTCTTTGTTTGTTAAGGACTGCAAATTGAGGAGGCCGCCCCGCCCGCCCGCCATGTGACCCACTAGTTAAGGCTATATTCTTTCATACCAACTTAATCAGTAGCCTTTTAAATATCATTTCATTTTCCGAGTAAGACCTGAAGAACTAGAGCCCCCCCCCCCCCCCTCATTCAACGGCCCACTAAATAGGCTGCCTACGTCACTGTATAGAACCTCGACTGTATATCCCAACCTTATAACCCAATCAACGGAGTTGAGGGAGAATATTATTATGACCCATACCTTCATATAAAATATGCTGAGTTTATGATGCAAATAGCTATGTTCGAAGTTTTAAAGGCCTGTCCCATATCGTTGATGTGTAGGCAACTTAAAATTTGCTGATTTGTAGTTTTCAATACCGCGAACATGAACTGAGTGGGAGGGGAGAGGGGGGGGGGGGGGGTGTTGCCAGAAAAAATTGCAGCAAGGAAACACGATGCCTTTGTTCCATGGTTCTAACTTTGTTGTATATTATGTTTGTTTCAGTGGGCAAGATTCTAAAACAAGTTCGAATATATTTCTTCCGCTCCCCCACTCTTCCTTTCTCTGTTCTAACCTCTATATATATATATATATATATATATATATATATATATATATCTCCTCTATACCCCTCCCATCACTCTCTCTCTCTCTCTCTCTCTCTCTCTCATTCTTTCTCTCAATACCCCTCCCGTCACTCTCTCTCTCTCCCTCTCTCTCTTTCTTTCTCTCTATACCCCTCCCGTCACTCTCTCTCTCTCTCTCTATACCCCTCCCGTCACTCAATCTCTTTATCTCTCTCTCTACCCCTCCCGTCACTCACTCTCTCTCTCTCTTTATATACCCCTCCCATCACACTCTCTCTCTCTTTCTTTCTCTCTATACTCCTCCCGTCACTCTCTCTCTCTCTCTCTCTCTATCTCTGCTCTATACCCTTCCCGTCTCTCTCTCTCTCTCTCTCTCTCTATACCCCTCTCGTCACTCAATCTCTTTATCTCTCTCTACCCCTCCCGTCACTCACTCTCTCTCTATATATACCCCTCCCATCACTCTCTCTCTCTTTTTCTTTCTCTCTATACCCTTCCCGTCACTCTCTCTCTATCTCTGCTCTATATCCGTCACTCTCTCTCCCTCTCTGCTCTATACCCCTCTGCTCTATACCCCTCCCGTCACTCTCTCTCTCCCCCGCTCTGCTCTATACCCCACCCGTCACTCTCTCTTCCCCGCTCTGCTCTATACCCCTCCCGTCACTCTCTCTCTCCCCCTCTGCTCTATTCCCCTCCCGTCACTCTCTCTCCCCCTCTGCTCTATACCCCTCCCGTCACTCTCTCTCCCCCGCTCTGCTCTATACCCCTCCCGTCACTCTCTCTCCCCCGCTCTCCCCGCTCTGCTCTATACCCCTCCCGTCACTCTCTCTCCCCCGCTCTGCTCTATACCCTTCCCGTCACTCTCTCTCCCCCGCTCTGCTCTATACCCTTCCCGTCACTCTCTCTCCCCCGCTCTGCTCTATACCCCTCCCGTCACTCAATCTCTTTATCTCTATACAGTGCGTCCCAGAAAAAACGAAACCGAGAAGTATCGATGTTCTATCATAACTTAATCACAACTATAATTAATGAATGATACATATTTGGAAAGCTTAGAGTCTCCTCTTTCATGTGATGCTACTCAGATAATGCATATTTCACGCATGAGTGATTAAAAGCAATTTGAAGGAAGGAAACCAAAAAGACATTTGGCGGGCGGTATCTGAATTTCGAAGAAAAATTCACATTTCTAGAAAGTTGAGTTTCTGCCCTTTCATATGACACCTCAATCAGGAAAAATGAGCAAGGAATGACAAAGTTCTGTTTGTTTAAAGTAGTGCTTGCATTTCCATAATTCTATTAAACGAATTCGTTTTCACTGGCTGCCTGCCGTATCAATAAACGAAATTAACAAAAGACTTAACTCCGTTTCGTTGACAATCAGCCGTAGACGAGATAATTTTATGTGGTTGATAATTTTAGGAGTGTATACGAGTTGTTTCTATCATATATTTATGATGGCACTTGTATCATGTATGGGGATTGCCCTATAGATGAAGTAGAATGCTTCATTTGTTATTCATCCAAATACAGTACACATATTACTCATTCAATGATTTAAATATGATATGAAGTTGATTTATATGTGGTGTAACAATACAAAAAAAAGACAAAAAGGTGAGACTGGACAAAATAATAATTTTCCCTAAACCAGAACTATTAGAGAACCATTTATTTCCAGCCTAACCCTGTTTTTTTTTTTTTTTGTATTGATGTTACGCCGCATACAAATCAACTACTTATCATATTTAAATCATTAAATTAGTAAGATGTGTACTGTATTTGTGTGAATAACAAATGAAGCATTCTACTTCATCTATAGGGCAATCCTCATACATGATACAAGTGCCATCATAAATATATGATAGAAACAACTCGTATACACTCCTAAAATTATCAACCACATATTTTTTGTAAAATGCATATCCGAATAAAAGAATGAAAAGTAACAATGTTACTTGAGTTTCTTATGTAGCTGTAAAGATTAACATAATAGAATTATCACTTATAAAAGCAATTACTATTAGACAAAATTAATTAATCTTCCAACACATATATGCATCTTTTGTATGAAATTCGTGAATTCTTTCGTCACAAAAACCTATTTACAATAAAACAAATAGCGGTATTCTAGTAGCAATCTAAGGAATAGTTGTCGAAATAATGAACGATATAATGTGTGTATGTATATACATATAATACACATAAAGTACATATAATACAAAAGTTGGTTCATAATACAGATACGTACATTTTTACAACAAGTACATACATTAGCTACATGCATTTCATGGGACTCATTGAGTATAATCTCTCAAATCTTAATGGTGACGTGAAGTACTGACGTAAATTACATTTCTTCAAATATATAAAGGCTGCGAAAATATAAAGAATAATATCATACGTTATACAAGGCCATAAACAAATAGATCGCTGTGTAATGATATCACCATAATTGACCAAAACCAAATAAATTAGACAAATGAACAAACATAATTATTGCACTAAAAGAAACGAAATACCGATTCAGGTCTAACAGAATAAATATTCTGCTATGTTATACCTTAGCCTCTCCAGGCCGTCGGCTTCTCTCTTGCGCATCCACCCTTTTAACTCTCAATCCATCTTCCTAATGTCTCATATATTCTATTTTGCAATAAGAAAAAAGCTTTAATTTGGTATGATAAAATATGAGTTCAAGAAAAAGCAGAATGATTCAGAGACCGAGAGAGGTCATTTTAATAATGTGGGAATGTTTTTTTCTATTAGGAATTGAAGTGCATTATGCGAATAGCGAAAAGCGCTTAGGCACATCGTTGGATCGGTGTATTGAGCGCTATATAAAAAACGGATTATTATTATTATTATTATTATATATACCAAGTGATTACACATTGTTGGTACACTTAGGTATTCTCTACTCACTACTATTGCATACATGCCAACATTTGAAAATCAGAAATCTGTACAAATTATGCTATTTTCAAAAAAAAGAGGAACAATCCTAACTCTCTTATTCAATACTACAGACAAATTTGTACAGGAAGAGGAACACCTGCATTAAAATGATAATTATCTTCTCCCAAAAAGAGGAATGTTCCTCTTTAATCTGAACAGTTGGCATGTATGCTATTGTTGTTTTAAGAATGGTTCATTTAACAGCTTTAGAAAATTGGATAAAATATAGCTTGCTAAATGAGAATGGAAGATCGGAGAGTGAAGGAGCTGATGGTTTGGGGGTCAGTTCTCACAATAAGCATTTTGAAAGGATGGTAGATAACATTGTGAATAATCTTTGTTAAAATAAAAAATAGCAATTGAAAGTTTTTAAACCTGTAGAGTTTTTGAAATTATAGTACAAACATATTGATGGATATCTTGGTCATTTAATAATATTTTTGTTGAACTGTTCTATTTTTACGAAATATTATTTACAGTCTTTGTATAACGATTATATGATAGAGTAATCAAATTATTCTATTTATGAAGATGAAACGAGAACATTAGCTACATTCAATAACATAATTACTAAATGACAATTCATGTAACTGTTAAAGATAAACTCCAGTACTGGTAAAAAAAAAGAAATTAATTCTCACAGAATCAAACGAAACTTACACTGAATGTTCAAGATTACAAATAAATGACATGTGCCAAACAATTTTGGAAGAAAATGTATACTGGCTGAGTAATGAGCATAGAAAGACAAGGAAACCAAGGTAGTACCATCCCCGACACCATGTGTGTTGTCCCATATATAGCTTTCTATGTGAGTGTTTGTTACTTTACCAAGACTCGGTCAAATTTATTATGATTTTGATGACTCCAGAACCTTGCAGTGCACACCAATACTTACATGCTCCATGATCAACTGTTTCTGATCCTTTCACACCTTTTCTTTCACAATGCAATCGCATTACCAGTACTAAAGTTTATCTTTAAGCAAGTGCCTACGATATATAAACATGAAGATAAGATAATTCAACTTCATTTCTCTTGGAAGTCATCATGTTGACTACTAAATGAACATGCTTCTCATAGGTTTAGTACGAAAACAACCCGGTTCCAGTAGGGAATGGTTTAATAAATATCAGGAAGTAGATCAGGTATATATCAGGTATGAGACAATGCAGCATGTCATCTTGACCGAGTAGTGTGTAGTCATCACTGGAACTCATCCAATGTGAGCACAAACAAAATCAGGTACGAGGCAATGCACTGTGTCAGCTGCAGCTGCACTGTGGCTCAATCAGTGTGGGTAATGTGGTAATTCTGTTCCCCATAGTATTGCTAAAAAAGAAAACATAATGAAATTACGATAAGAAGAATAATATTCAACGACATAGAAGTGTATTGTTTTCATATTCACTTGATTTTACATAAATTATGAAATATTCTTTTTACCTCTGGGTTGTGATAAGACTGGGACTTAATATTGTTCGCACTTTTTATACAGTAGATTTGCGGGTGCACCATGTGAGAGAGAGAGAGAGAGAGAGGATTGAGGAGTCCTGAAAAGGACTCTGACTCAGTAATCTTTCTTGGGGGTGTGGTAGTCCTCACGTCCGCACCCCGGTGACTTAAGCTCACGCACGCCAGCCTTTCTCCACTCCTGACGACGGATAGTCAACCTGTTCGAAACGTCGAGCCATTCATCCTCTCCAAGCGCTAGTTCTCCTTAGAACTATATGCTAAGAAAGATAACAAACAGTCCTTTTCAGAACTACCACACCCCCAAGAAAGATTACTGAGTCAGAGTCCTTTTCAGGACTCCTCAACATTCTCTCTCTCTCTCTCTCTCTCACATGGTGCACCCGCAACTCTACTGTATATCTCTACATCACCATGCAAGCCGACACTTACAAGCAGCATCTAAATGTCAGTTGTATTGATGTATTTCTGTTTTTGGTTCCTATTTCTATCTAGGCAATGAACTGTATTGTTGTAACAAATAAGGAATTCTTTCCCGAAATTCATTGTCCTCTATTTGGGGTCTATTGACTAAAGATGAATCGGGAAAGAGTGTAATGGTTAATCTCCATTCCATATTAACATGATGTTTGTCATTTGCTATTCGTGAGTCATAATGCGAAGAAAGTACAGTCTTTTTACACAAAGCAGAACATGACTTATGGGCAACGGTGGAACCCCGATTTTTTTTTATACGACAGTCATGAACGCATAAACGAAAGTAACATCATTCTGAAAAGCAAGAAATCAATGCTCACATAATCATTTCATCAGCAAATTAGCGAATTTATATTTTCAAATCATTTATTTTCCAATGATAACTGGCAATAAAGACAGATCTAGGTTTTTATCTTGAGCTTACGCCATGCGGAAACACAGGGCCTATATTACTCCAGTGGCTCGGCTTGGCCAGGTCTAGGCACATTGTGGGACTCACATCACTCTTACTTGGTGGATGAAATGAAAATTAACAATGCCATTGACTAGGAGAGGATGGAGAAGGTTCTTCTTATTCTTCTTTTTCTTCTTTTTCATCTTCCTCCTTCTTTACACTCTCATTTTCGTAATCTTTTTTCTTTCTTCTCTCTCTGTTATCCCTCTAATGCGATGTTGGCACGTGCGTGCTCGAGGTAGCACAATATTTACGTCACTGCTTAACCTAACGAATAATTAAAACAAATGTTCAGAGACTTAAGAAGAGGCATACGAAAAAACATTACGAAATAGGAGAGACAAGGTCATTCTTATTTTATTTCATGAATATGAAAAAGTAAAGCGGAAATTGAAAACTGGTATTAAGGAAAGCAAGGGCGGCGGGACGCCTTCACTAAAGAGGGGGAGGGGTAGGGTGGCATCATAACACATGAAATTCTCCGGGAAAAAAGGCACCTACAAAGGTTAACATTAACGCAAAAAAATACAATTTTTGACATTGTCATACACCACAACATAGCCATTAGCGTATAGTGTGGATTGTTTATCCTGCACTAGGTTGATTGTTTAAACCAGTAAAATAAAAACAACCTCACAAAAACTCATCTTCAATAAAAACCACAACTCTCATCTGCACATAGTGCCCTGTATTAAGCACATGCTGTCGGGTCTACTTTAAAAACCTTGGTTTCCTTATCTTTCTATGCTCATTACCCAGCTCCTACACATGTTCTACCAAAATAGTTTGCCACATGTCATTTATTTGTAATCTTGAACATTCAGTGTAAGTTATTTTGTTGGATTTTGTGAGAATTTGATTCTATCATTACCAGAGTCTATCTTTAAGTTATCCGAAATACTGCTTCTTAGGTTCTTCCAGTCATTTTAAATGAGGGGCATATGATAGGGAGGCTATGAGATATGTATTGTCTTTCATGCCACCTGCCCTTTCCCCCAGCTCCAATGCTCCAATGGTGGTAGAAATAAGGTACCTGTTACGATACTCAAAGCTGCTCACATTCTCTTTACATGATCGCAAGAGGAAAAGCTTCTTTAGCGACAGTGGTTAAAAGGTGCACTTATGAATGAGAACAAAATCAGGAGCGAAATAGGCATTTACAAAATGAGAAGGGAAACGTAATACAATGGAAAGAAGGGGACACTAGGTCTTAATATCAAAAAGGGAACTTATTAGATAGGAATAGGGGGAGAATGAAAGTAAAAGAGGTTAAAAGGGACACCTCTCGTACCCAAGGTCCATTCAAAGGTGTAGGGAGGGAGCACATATTAAAAGGGGAAAGATAATAATAATATTAACATTTATATAGTGCTCAATACTAATGTTTCTAAGCGTGTTGCGATTATTACCCCAGCATTAGTCGAGTAACCCTGACAGGGCGCTCTGACATTCGAGGAATTTCTTCCTACCGGTTAATCATTTACATCACCTGGGTGGAGACTGGCTAATGCAGATTAATTTCTTACCGAAGGACATTAGTGCCGCGGGGAAAGATGCACTTATCACATGTAAAAAGGGGGCTCGTATCAAGAGGGGAAAAGGCACGTATTAGACGGGGAAATGGGCACGTTTCAAAAGAAGGTGCACTTATCCATCTAAATTAATGATCCAGAAAAGGACCCAGCGGATTATTCTCTCTGACCAGTATGTGAACTACAACGATGCCCTCCAGAAGACTGAGCTCACAACACCAAGCGATTGAAGGAATCATTTATTATATTCCTAACTTTTGCAGAATCACTGCAGACAAATTTCGAAGACTGGTTGCCCAAGACACAGATCATAAACCGCAGCATCCGACACAGCGATAGCCTAAGAGAGTGTAAAACTGACAAATTCAGAAGTAGTGCCCTACCGTATCTGGTGAGAATGATAAATCGTCATTTGATATAACAATTATTGTTAGCAGTATTTACATATACCCTGCAAAACAAAAGTCATTTAATGTCGATATAAATGGATAAGACTGTAATTAACACAAATGTTTATGTTACCATATATCTATATTTCACTCTCTACGTTTTTGGTAACAATGATTATAACAGTGATAATAGTGATAACAATATGCATACGACGAACATAACAAAACTGGAGAGACAAGGGCATTTTCTTATTTGATTTTAGGAATATGAACAAGTAAAGCGGAAATTGAAAACAAGTATTAATGAAAGCAAGGCGGCGGGACGTCTTCACTATGGAGGGGGGGGGGGGGGGGGGGGTGACACCACTATATAGGGAACTCTCCGGGGAAAAGGGGGCACCTATAAAGGTTAACATTAACGCGAACAATACAATTTATTGACATTGTCATATACCATAACATAGTCATTAACGCATATTCTGGATTGTTTAGCCTGCAGTAGGTTGATTGTTTAAACCAGTCTTTATAATGTAGAGATATACTTAAATGGGTTACAGTCGAATCGTGCTGTAGAAATCAATCATGTTCGCAAAAATCCTAACTTCGAACCCCCCCCCCCCCCCCCCCACTCTCTCTTCTTCCTCCTCCCTCTCCCTCTGTACCCTTCTTAATCTCATCATATTCCTTTGCTCACTAGCTTACTGGTGGGAGGGGGGGGGGGGAGTATGCTACCCAAATAAAGTTCAAACCTGGTTTCAATTTTCTGTAAATTATACTTTATATGCGTTTGTTGGAAAATGACAAATCCCTAAATTTACAGTCAGGTTTAAAAGAAACACAGTTATTTAATAGCCTAAGTGTCAGAGCCCGCAAAACGGCGGGGCTCGAGCCCCCCTAACTTTTTTGAAAAAGTATGCTAAAGAGAAATACAAAGAAAGAATAGTGACCTGCCAGTGTCACTGACAAATGAGGTATACAAATATGCTCATCTGACCGTATTTAAATGCCTAAAACCCCTGGGCTTCCGGGGGCTTCCACTTCTGCCCCCTGGACCCAACCAAGGACCCTAAGGCGGGCCCCTGGA
Organism: Strongylocentrotus droebachiensis; assembly: GCA_035222895.1. Classification (NCBI taxonomy): domain Eukaryota; kingdom Metazoa; phylum Echinodermata; class Echinoidea; order Camarodonta; family Strongylocentrotidae; genus Strongylocentrotus; species Strongylocentrotus droebachiensis. Next base: position 21,409 of record JAVYIG010001013.1, on the reverse strand, counting down.
TGCTCATCTGACCGTAATTTAATGCCTAAAACCGGGGGCTCCACCCTCTTGACCCGACGCCAATCAGTGACCTGCCAGTGTCACAAATAAGGTATAAAAATATGCTCATCTGACCGTAGTTAAATGTCTAAAACCCCTGAGCTTCCGGGAGCTCTGCCCCCTGGACCCCACCAATGACCCTAAGGCGGGCCCATGGATACTCATCTGACCGTAGTTAAATGTCTAAAACCCCTTGGTTTCTAGGAGCTCTGCCCCCTGGACCCCACCAAGAACCCTAAGGCGGGCCCAAGGACACTCATCTGACCGTGATGTAATGCCTAAAACTCTGTAACAAATAGGGTATCTTATATGCCCCATCTGACCGTAATTAAATGCCTAAAATAGGCTTCCGCCCCCAGGACCCCACCATAGGCCATAATGCAGGCCCCTGAATGTTGATCTGATCGTAATTTATAGCCTCGAACCCCTGAGCCTCTTGGAGCTCTTCTCCCTGGACCCAACGCCAATTAGTGGCCTGCCAGTGTCACAAATAAGGTATCAAAATATGCTCATCTGAGCGTAATTAGTTGTCTAAAACCCCTGCGCTTCAGGAGTCTCTTAAGGCGGGCCCCTGAATGCTCATCTGACCGTATCGCACCTGGGCCCAACGCCAATTTACGCTTCACTTTCTTCGCTCGCTACGCTCTACCTAATTAATTCCAATTCAATGTTAAATTACGTAAATTACAAAACAATAATAACATAGCGAACTATTTAATACTATGATATACCAATACTTCTTACCTACAACTTTTCCTCTCTTGCGCGCGCGCTCTAAATTTATCTCCCTCGTCGCTTTCTTCTTGGTCTCATTCTATTCCTTTGCTTGTTTCCCTCTTTCCGCTTCTATCATTCCTGTTTTTCCTTCACCCTATTATGTTCATTTCATTCCTATTTAATATTCAAGAAGTGTTGCAATACCTCGCCTGTTATATATCTGTTTATATATTCTGTGTCAGTAAAGATAGATATGAGATTTAAAAGAGCTATGGCCAATGTATTAACCTATGGTGTACCTCCCCTCTCCTATCCACCCTGTTCTACCTCTCTGTCTCTCCAACTCGTTTCCTTCCACGGTCGCTCTGCTTAGCTTTGTTCTCTACTCCTCTGCTACTCTCTTCTCTCCTCTGCCTTTCGCTTCCTCTCTTGCTCATTAATTCTAAATAATGTGTACAGGTGGCTTTAACGAATTGTATTCTTATTCTCATTTTTTTCCGTGGTCTATATCCTTTCGACAAATGCATATATATATATTTTACACGTGCATAGTTGGTATTGTAATCCATGTCACTGCAGTTGTATGATTGCGATCATGGAATGTTCTCAATAAACCTTCCAGTCAATCAGTCAGATATTAAAAGGGGCACACATCAGAAATGTAAATGGGCACTTATAAGAAGAGGAAAGGGGATTAATAAGAAAGGAAAAGGTTCATTTGTCAAAGTAAAAATGGGTCCTTTCAAATTTGAATAAGGGCACATTTAAATGGGACGGGTCACTTATTGAAAAGAACACGAGGCACTTATCTTCCGTATACATGCCACCTCAGATGCCGCCTCAGACGCCTCAAATAGAAAGAATGGGATAACCATCCCCAGTCAACTACCCCCTAAAACAACTACCCCTAGGCCAACCACCCTCTAGGACGTCTACCCCCGGGACAACTTCCCTCCGGACAACTACCCCTAGGACAACTACCTCCGGACAACAACCCCCTAGGACAACTACCCCCGGACAACTACCCCAGACAACTACCCCCTACGACAACCATCCTCTAGGACAAATACCCCCCGCCCCATCCTAGGGTAGTTGTTCTAGGGGGTAATTGTCCTAGGGGTAGGTGTCCGGATACGCAATAAAATACACTAACGAAGAGCCGAACAACGAAGTGATTACAGAAAGAAAACTCTCAATTGCATGCAAGGAAAAAGTTAATAAATCATAGCATCGAAACAAGAAATATCGAGAATAAAAGATAATATTTGATAAAATATTGAAGTGCAAATCTAGACAGAGGAAACCAAATGACCTACATGTAAAAAGTAATAGAAACAAATGGGTGAGAAGAAACATATATATCAACAGTTAAATAATGCTTTTTAGCTACATTTCGATATTATGTTGAGCATTTTGTATCAGGACAATTACCCCCTGGGCAGTCACCCCCGGAAAAATTACCCCCCCCCGGAAAACTACCCCCGAAGGACAATAATCCCCCCGGAAAATACCCCCAGAAAATGAGCCCCATGGACAATTACCCCCCGAGGACAACTACACCCAACCCTGGGAAAAAACATGGGACAATTACTCCTCGCCCCACCCTTCCCTGTTCATTAAAGGGGAAGTCCACCCATAATATTAAAGTTGTTTTAAATTTATTTTAAATCGGGAGGTAATTGTCCTCGGGAGAAACTGTCCACGGGGGGGGGGGGGGTAATAATATATATGTAAAGCGCTTTGAGAGGGCCTTCGGTCCTGGAAAGCGATATATAACAACTATTATTATTATTATTGTCCTTTTTTTTGGTCCCGATGGTAATTTGCGGGGGGGGAGGGGGTGATTGTCTTAGAACTGATTTCTATGAAATGGGATAACAATCGACAACATTTGAGACAGAGACCCGGAACAGAGACAAAAGAGTCAGATACGACAACTCAAAATATAAAGAAACAGTTTGAAAAACTTACCAAGCAAAATGGGATGATTTTGCAGACAAAAATAACACTTGAAAAACGTTAACAAAAAAAGTGGGCCTAAAGTGGAAATAAATTTCGAAATAGAATATTAAAAACGATAATTCAGAACAATATTAGCGTCATGGCGGTTGTTATACAGATGAAAACAAGGAAATAGTAAACGTGGACAGTGCACACAACGTGGAGTGATACTTACATGATAAGGCGACACAGTGAGGTTGCCTCTTGATGATGCTTGATGAAGACCTTTGAGATGAGATTTCAGTCTGCCGCCCTCTTTAGTTCCACAATGCCATAACCTATTTTCAGAAAACGAGTGATGGAGGTAAAGTGCAATGGGTGTTAGAATACAGAGAAAAAAGCAGAGAGAGAGAAAGTAAGAAAGATCGATTAGGGGGGGGGCATATTATAGAGAAAGAGAGAGAACAACATTATAGTAGAGAGACATACAAAGAACAGAGAAACAGACAGAGAATGCGTACAACATGATACTCTTAGTATTTTCATTTTCTCTTCCCATGAAAGATTTGATTTTGTAGGCCTCATTTAATTTGTTTAGCGACAAAAATACAAACTCCGTGAGATGCAGAGGGAAGGGGAAAGATCAGTGGGTGTTTCGTGAGGCCTTTAAATTGATATTAAAATTAATCGGATCAATTTTAAGGGCCTTAAAATTTCTTCTATTTTAGGCCCTGTTTCATAATGAAAAACAAAACAAAAACAAAAACAACAGATTTAAGCTTTAAAATCAATTTTAAGATACATGTTATCATTTTTTTTTAAATCCCAGAGACGGTTCTTTTCAGTAACAACAAACCAAACGAGTATTTCAGCTTTCCCGCTTTAATTTTCTGTTAATCGATTCGAAAGGAAATATGTTATATTGCTTAACCTGGTCAAATATCAATTTTTGTGTGTCCTTATATCATATGTGAAAAAAGGAAAACAATTATTCATGATATGATAGGTAATATGTATTTAAACTTTGTTCAATTTCCTCTGTATTTCAACCTCTAGTTTGTACAGGGCCTCTCAGGATAACATGTTCAATAGTAACACTAACCCTGTTAAAAAAAGACAAACAAGAAGAAACAAATATCCTAGTATTAATCCGATATGTTCAGCATTTTTTTTTACTTGAAAGACGTAAATGACGGCCAACTTCAATTTTGGAATGTATCGGAAAAAGGAGAATTCCGTACAAAATTAATAGCCGATTTGGGGACATTAATTACCATATTTGTTCATAAATGTGTGCCCTATTCCATTCATATATACTCTCTCTCTCTCTCTCTCTCTCTTTCTCTCTCTCATTAACACACAACCACACTCCCATCACAACTCTTTTTACCCCCCCCCCCGCCAAAAAAAAAAAAAAAAAAAAGGGGGGGGGGAGAAAATAGTAAGGGATAAAGAAATAAAGGATTAAAGTAAAAGAAATAAAATGATAAAAACTGGCTTCTAACAAAAGCTTTGCTAGGCTATTTGAATACTCCCCATCAAATAGGTTATTTGAATAATATCCATCAAACAAACACACCATCATTGAATCACATCATTTCATAATTACTACCATGCGTTAGCGTCCAATCTCATCCATTCATTCTTTGCCCAAACCCCTTTTTCTTTTTAAATGACAAACAGTACATTGCTCAAATACAAAATAGAATTTACACAGATTTTTCAAGCTTTAAAGTCTAATCGTTATGATTTTGCTTTAATGCACGATAATCTACATTTTATATATGATGAGCAAAAGCAAATTAATTCAAGGGATACAATATAAACATTTTCAATGACACAAATGACAGTACTGCTATTAAAGTGACAGCCAGTTGTTAAAACTATTGCAGCTAATAACTGCCACTGTCTAGTCGATGTAAATTGGTGGAGATTAAAAGAGTTACATTATTTTGTTGTAAGGATTGGTCTTACCCATAATCATATTATGATTGTTAATCTATATGTTATACACATTGTCATGTTAAAGGACATTCAGTTGGTTAAAATGTTTTTTCTTGATACAACAGTTCGTCTATATGAAGTTAATCATCATTTTTGTTCCTATCAGCTTTGAACGATTTCTAAGGACAACATAAATCCGAGTTGATATATTATTTCCTGCCGGACAAGTCTGTTTTCACTGCAATCACATTGTTCGGTTGTTCCTTTTGAATTTTTTCTTATGCAAAGAATAAGAATATACAGTTGAGGCATAAACAGGTAATTGTCGACACAGTGTCATGCCAACATAACCTCTAGGAAAAGTTCAAAATAGGTCCTCAAATGTGTCCACTGCTGCTCAGATGAATTTGCTTCTTTGAAATTTCCAAATTGATATTTTAAGATTCATCACCATGAACAGATAATTATATATGGAATGTCAATTTAGAAACAATAACCTCCATTACAGAATCATAGATTTATAGATAAGTAACAACACTTTGAAAAATAGCAAGATATTAAACTTTAATTTGGATAAGAACTTTAGTTTTATCTTTCAACTGTAATGATTTTTTTTTTCTTAAGCAAGATTCTACAATTCTATTTAAAAGAATAGAATTCTTGGAAGTATCATTGAAAATGTTTAGCAAGAGGACTGGTCGCTTTCTCATTTAACTTCGACTTCCAGTGAAACAGATTTTCAAATGAACTCATCTGAAGATATTAAAAGTGCACCAGTCTCTCTCGCCTCTCTTCTGTCTGGTGCTGTTACTAAATGGACCTTGTGAAGGGTTGCTAAAGTGTTAACAAGATAATACGCTCTCCTCAGTCTGGTGCCGTTACTAAATAGACATTGTGAAGGGTTGCTAAAGTGTAAACAAGATAATTATATGTTTATATGAAGATTGAGAAAGCAAGAAAGTTTTGAGTGTTCCTTTAAAATATTACTTGATGAAATCTTACCAATATTCTCATACTCAATGTCAAATGTTAGTACACGGACTGGAGCACTTTCAATATCTTCAGACGAGTTAGTTTGATAATCTGTTTCACTGGAAGTCGTAGTTAAATGAGAAAGCGACCCGTCCACGATCTGTTTAGCATTGTAGTCCCTCTTGCTTAGAGCTGGAAAGGGAGCTTGTATATGTAGGCTGGCTGATGTTTCATATGAAGAATAATGTTGCAGGGGATTCAAGCTCTGCAGTCTAGAAATTGAAATTGAAAGTTATGTAATACAAATATTAATAAATACTAGTGTAATTTTTCAATCTATCTACAACTTTTGTATTTCTAGTCATGTCAATGTCTTTTATTGGAAAATACATCAAGTAGAAAGGTAATATTTTTTTTTTTTAAATATTCATACAAAAGCAGTTTTAGTTAGAAAAGATAACAATTTTTTTTTTTTTTAGGCTTTTGAAGAAAAAAAATATCGTTACCATTTGTGTATGTTTGATACAATAGATTGGGTAAGATCGGAATTAGACCTCTGACAAGGACTATGAGAAATGTAATTATTTTTTTTCAAATTGTCTTGCTTATTGATTGCTGTAGGGGCGTGGCATTGATGAGAGGTACAAAACATACTAATATTATGTTAACTGATACCGCTTACCTTTTCAACTTAAAGAGATGGACAAGACCTTAGGTATGAAAGTCCAGATGCCAGTTTGCGTTTCATGTAGATGCCACAGATCTTTACTTTGCAACCTAAGATTTGAAACAGAGAAATACATATACCATAAAGAGAGCGAAAATACTTCTCAGAATAATAGGTGTCACTTTACCTAATGTAATGTGTTCAACTGAACAAAAATACATTTTCATCAGTGATTATAATTGTAATTTAAATGTGTTTGGGTCAAACCACTATGCCACTAACCACATTGAAAGTTTTAGAAAATGTGATAATTGTATCAATTGGACTATGGAACTTTTTTAGTTATAATAAACATTTTGGACTCTTCATGATTTTGATTTTGATCCCAAACATTTCTTTAAAATCTTAATGTTGAATGTGTTGACCTTGAACTTGAGCTTTCATTTGTAATCTGACTCTACAACAGTCTTATCTTCATCTTGGATACTCTGATCTTGAACCAAATCCTATTGTAGAGTCTACAGATAATTGATTAAAATTACCCTCTGGGGAATAGAAGGGAAAACTTAACCTTAAATGGTATATAACAAACAGAAAGCAGCTTACATCGTACATATGCTCGTTAGAGTTTCTTCAATCATATCTTTATACTTTAATTGCTGCCCTATTCTATGAACAATATTGATCAAAATCTGGCTGATTTAGTAATTTATCTCTGTTTTTGACCTGTAAAGGTTGGCTTCCTCTTAAATTAAGAACACAGAATGTTCAGTTTGTTATTGTAGCATCTAATATCCGGCATCTTAACCCTTTATCGTAAATGAATATCAACACTATGTAAAAACCAACAACAAGTTAGTAATTTATTTGTATGTACATGTACATGTATGATGTACGTCTAGAAGAAGAAGACAAAAAACCTCACCCTAATATTGTAATGTCGGTGTTCAAACTTTGCTAAGAAGATCACATCAAAGGGCCACGGTAGGATCTTGTAGTACACCTTGAATCAGATTACATTATGCAGATCCAAACCCTTTCATCGGGGCCAAGGTAGGATGAGAAGTTAGTCCAGGACGTTGAAGACACGGTGGGAGAGAAGTCTTTAATAGACTAGATCTAGAGGCCTTCTGTTGGATATGACTTAAGAGTCCAGGTCCACTCCATCTCCGACTCTGAAGAAAATGAAATGAATGAAAACAAAATATTGAGTTCGATACATGACTCATGAGCCTACTACATAACATTCTACATTTACATGTAGTCTAAAGGCTAACATGTTATATGTAGGCCTAGATTAGATCTAGGTCTAACTCCTGTTAATTTAGATCTCCCAAAAATACAAGTAGTCTAGATCAAGGACTAAGGGACGAACTCCAACTTCTAACTGATTTAAGTTAGTCCTGCACAAAGGGTGCAATGTAGAGACTAGGTAGACATCTAGTCTACCCTAGATCTAGTATCATGTAGACTAAATCTACATTAAGATCTTAATCAAGATCTAACTTGGTCTTGGGTCTGACACTGTGGAGTCCATTTTTCGTTCATGACATGTTAAAAAATGATATTGTTGATGATTGTTTTTATCAACATGAAACAATGTGTACCGCACTGCCTAGATCTAAACTATATAGGCCTAGGTCTACCGGCAAAAAAACAAATGAGATAATTTGGAATCTAGGCCTAGATCTAAGCCTAAATCTACAATAATAAGCACTAGACCCTAGTCTACTGTCTAGTCTAGAATCTAGTCTAGACCTAGACAGACTTATCATCAACCATACAACGCGATGATTCCTAAACCCGTGGTAGGTCTAGATCTAGACTGATTTTGTTATCAAATTCAAGAATAAACTATTTTTCTTAATGAATTTGGACCTGTCCTAACCAAATATTTAACGTACTTCAGACAAGTACAGTTGGACATGCATGCATGTATATGAATGGGGCGGAAATACGGTACCGGTACATGAACCGGTGCAATTCGTCCATCTTAACTAGTCTAGATCTAGATTCTAGATCTAGTCTAGACCTCTAGGTCTAGACTAAGTTTATCTCACTTGGGGAATGCTTTTAGTTGATATTTATTTCAAATATCGTTCGGTAAAAAATGAGAGGAATACTTTTCTTCTAACAAAATAACAATTTAGTTGTCAACAGAATGTTTTTTTTTTTAAGAAAACGGAATTTACTTACTTTTCGAGGACCTCTCTTGCAGTAGTTTAGCGACGCAATTTTGTGGTTGATCGATTGACCCAACATCGACTAGCCTTGATTACAGAGCCATTTACATTTAACCAAAAATTATCAAAATCAATTCCAGCTTAAATTTGACTCGAGGAAAAGTTCAGCTAACGAGCATCAGTTTTAAGCCAAAAGTGATTCGGCCTTAAAAAATCGGGAAAATTAGTTAAATTTCCCCAGCTTGGCATTGTTTAAGCTACGAAAATTCACAAATTCTGAGTCGAAGAGTAAGAGCTGACGTACATGCAGGCTAGGGGAAGGGGGGGGGGGGGCATACCTGCCACCTCATGAAACTTGATGTTACTTAATAGACGATGCATCCGAAAAACGATCTATAATTATTTTTAAAAAAAGACAGTTTGCCTTTAACGGTTCCTTGCAGAGCACGAAACTTTTAAATTCGCTGTATTCGGCGATTCGCCATTCTGCTTTAAAAAAAAAAGCTAATGCAACACGAAATAGATCTAAAGTTAGACCTATTGATACTGATAGTGATAGTTAACGCAATAATAATAAATGATAATAATGATGATAGTAGTGGCAACAAAAATAATATTAATAATAATAACAATTATAAACTAGATTCTAGACCTAAAAGTTATAATAATGAAAATTTATAATAGACCCTAATGACAATTTATTTTATCAGCATATTATTTTGTTTAAAGTCAAAATGGACTAATATAGACCCTAGGCCTACATTATTTTAGCTTCCTACGATTCATACTAATACATGCAACAATAAAGGTATTCAAATTCTATTCATTGCGACTGTACATTGAAAATTCTAAAATAACAATTGAGAGCGATAATCAAACATCCTAACTTTCAGTCAAAAACTTGGAGGTTTATTACCCACGTTTTAACCTTTGCAACCTTTGCATCCTTTCACGCATTCGTACCATTATGCTTTCTCACGGCAGACTAACTAAACAGGATCGTCTAGATTTTTCTAGACTAGTAGGCCTAGGATTTTAATCTATTTTATACAAGATTGGAACAAGAACCTACCACAGCTTTGACATCGTCTTCACATATCTGCAACACTCGATGAGGTAAACCAAGTCTTCCTCGTCTGTGCACTTCACCCAGTGCAGATATAGCCACTGCAGGTTCTTGGTTTGTTCTCTGATCAGCAGACCCAGTCCTCTTATCGTCTCTCTCGATACACTCCTCTTCTCTGATGGGAGTGAGTCCGGTGCTCTAAGGTCGATGCGTGTGAGCTGCTGTCCTCCGGTCCGACGAAGACAAGCCGTGATCTGAGGTATGTCTCTCTCTGCATCATCGATAGTGATACCGATCACTCTCAAGCCAGGAAGCGATGAGAGCAGACCTTCATAGCTTTGTGACGTCACTCTCTCGGCTGATAGCTCTGTGACGGATGGAAGCTCAGGAGGAGATGAAGGGAAACTGAGAGAGGAGTCTGAGATGCTGAGAGGGTTCAGTGAGGTGAAGGATCTGAGACAGGACCACAACTTTGTGGTCATCTCAGTAGATAGCTGGCATTGCTCTATCTCAAGCCTAGTATTCTGCAATAAATATAAACAGACAAACTTGTCACTTTTATTTACATCGAATTAAATATTGAGAATAAACGCGTGGACATACAGAATCCCACGTCAGTGAAGCTGAACTTACAAGTATTACATTCATATTTTGAGAATTAATTGAGTTATTTTAACAACAAAAATGCAACTGTTTTGCAATTCCCTTTAATAGTAAAATTCATAGGATATTTCAAAGTGAAATGCAGGCACCCGTATAGCAAAAGTTACTCACCTGGACGTTGTTCTTTTTGTGTAGAGTACCACCTCCACTCCTACAAAGAATATTTGAAAAGGAATGAGGGAAAATGTGATTCTTGAAAGCAAATATTGGGAAATGATATTACATTAATAAAAAATGCAAGTGAATTATGCATCCCCTCTTTACAGAGGTAAATGAAAGCAACAATACTAACATAGACTCTAACAATAATAGTAATAATCATATAATAATAATGGTAAAAAAGTAAGAAATATAATCATGATAATGATTTCAATACTAATAACAACATCCATAAAATACCAATTTAATACATTGTTTGGTGTTCATTCCGTCTTAAAAATTAAAAAAGCAACATGATCTGCAGTGACAAAAGTTCGCAGAGTTTTTTGAAAATATTAGAAAATGTGATATTTGATCCATGATTTCCCATACTCTACACAAATTTACTTATTTCAATTATTAGCAAATTGACGGCAAAGTTTTTAATTACGAATTGGTGCATCTACAAAAAGTTATCGTCAAAGTATTCCGGAGATATCGCGATCTAAAATTCGATGTCGGATTTGCGTTCGCGCTGCAACTCACGAAAATGTCATAAAAACAACGAGACCTTACTTCGTGCACGGAGGCTTAGACTACATCTGATTATTCGAAAAAATTCAATCGATCAAATGTAATATAATTGGATATTTTGCAAGTAAAAATGTCATACAATCAGTTACTACCGGGGGCGGCGATGTTTAGGGGAAGGGGATCGTCCCCCCCCCCCCCGGAAATTTGAAAAAGTGCACACACACAAATGTATAGCAAATACTGACTAAAGACTGCAACACTTTTTTGTAGGTATGTTAGGCTCTGGATGGCCCAAGAGTGCAGCGTTTGGACTAGTAATACAAATATGCAAAAATCTGCTCGCTCGGTCACTAGCTACGCTCCCTCGCATAATGTCCTTCAAAATATACAAGTTAACATTGCAGAAAATCTGTATTTCGTTGGTATAGCGTAAGCACAGTTTACACTGTATGTTTACAATATTAGGCCATGTAAAATTGATTTCATGTTGATCGTCCCCGCCCGCTTCCTTTTTGGGGGCCGCCTCCTATCTTTTGTTATTTGTTTTTTGTTTTTTGTTTTTTTTGTTTTGTTTTTTTTTGAATTTTTTTTTTTTGAATTTTTTTTTGAAAGAAAAAAAACATGAAAAACACTGCTAAAATGGCTCTATTTCTGATTTAAAAAAAAAAAAATTGTCGGCGGCCATCTTGAAAAAAAATAGCCTCGACTGTCAGGGAAAATGTACCGAGCGGCCATTTTGAGCAGCCATTTTGAAATATCAAATATCAAATAACATGGTACACCCTCCTCCTCTTTTTCAAAAAATCCGGACGATCAACATGTAATCAATTTTACATGGCCTTAAGAGAAATATAGATCTAGAGTCTATAGAAATAGATCAGTGCTAACAAAATTAATATTCCGCTCGCTCTTTTTATTAAGTTTTATTTTTTAAGGAGTCCCTTCCAGCCTGGTTATACAAATATTGTCGCCTGAATTCCTAAGGGGAAATGGTGTACATCTTTCTAAAATATATTATTATTAAGTCAACCTCAAGGTCCTTCGTTATATGACTAACAAAAAAGTTAGACATAGGGTCTAGACTAGACCTCTAGTCTCGATCTGATTTAGTTTACTAAATTATATTTACAACCCTTCGCCTCGGGATGCACACTAATTACCGGTAATGTAAAGGTGAAGTGTAAAAAAAGCATAGGCCTAGACCCCTATTGCTTGTTTGTTTACTATATTTTTGCTAAGGAACGTAACGTTGTAATACAACAAAACTTCAAAATCATGTGAAAGTGTAAGGGGGGGGTAGTCACTTCAGTCACCTTCACCCTTCTCGTTCACTAGACCTAGATCTAGGATCTAGACTATGCTCCCTACTACTTAGCACTTTGTCGCCCCGGTCATAAAAAAAATCGCCGCCCCTGGTTGGTAGACTATTAGGCCTAGTCTAGATCTACTTCTTATTTACAATTTTGATGACACTTGTCGGCAAGTTCATGTTTTTTTTTCGGAACGGACGCAAAAGACTGCAAAATTTGCCGATCTTTTGTCAATATTTTACTAATTTAACCTCAAATTCCATACAAAATTCCGTCTCTCGGTAATTTTAGGTTTCTCTTTCCATTAGATCTGGATCTAGATCTAGGCCTAGTATCTAGGGATATCAGACTTTCAAAATATTACCGATTTGTTGAGATAGTGAACTATGGTCACACCATCATCAATACTAGCCTCTAGGGTCTAGATCTAGATCTAAGTTAGACCTAGATCTAATAATAACCGCCATCAATAAAGATCTAGAGGTCTAGATCTAGATCTAGACCTAGTAGTAGCTCTAACTTTACTACTAGAGCTAGATCTACCTATTAGACCTAAATCTAGTAGGCCTAGACTAGTACTAGATCTAGGTCAAGTAGACTAAGCCTAGGGTCTACTATAGGTCTAACGTTAGAAGTCTACTAGATCTAGTAGTATTAGACTCTAGGCCTAGTACCTACCCCGAATTCAAGTACGTTAGTTGTTTAGTCTTGACAAACAGGTCCACCAAGGCTTCTTCGTCTCTGCCCCTCACCCCGGACACATGCAGCCGTTGTTGGTTTTCGGTTTGGTCTTCAAATAGAAGACTAAGCCCTCCAATTGTCTCTCCTGATTCAATTTTCCTGTCTGTGGTGAATGCTGTCAAGGCGTGTAGTCTGATATGAACAAAGAACTGTTCATCCATAGCCCTGGTCTGATTCTTAGGCCTGGATGCGGTGATCTGAAAAGTGTTGCTCCTCTCTGCAACATCGATAGAGACATCGATATATCTCACTCCAGGTATCGATGGAAGCACTTCTTCGTAGCATTGTGACGTCACCCTCTCGGCTGATAGATGTGTGACGGATAGAAGCTCCGGAGGAGATGGAGGAAAACTGAGAGACGAGTCTGAGATGACGAGAGTATCAAACATCAAAAAGTCTTTGAGGCAGGACCATAGTCCACTCGTCACGTCGGTAGTTAGAGTAGACCCCTCGAACTTTACTGTTCTAACCTGGTGTTCAGACAGAGAGAGAGAGAGAGAGAGAGAGAATGGGAGAGAGGCGGGGGGGGGGGGGCGGTGAAGAGAAAGAGAGATAGAGACAAATAGTCAGAACAGTTGATGAAAATATCTATTTCATCTCTAGTCCATAATCTGGCCTGTTCTTATATTTCATCTCTATAATATTCTCTGCACTTACTTCGAGCCGCCCAAGATGGCGTTATCAACAAACTAGTACACCATGCCTTTTAGCCTGGGGTAGAAGTCCAGAGATCACGTCATAGATTTTGAACTATCTAATGTCTTGTTTTGGTGGTAATCATTAAAGCAAACGAGATTGCAGCCTGAACCTATCTGGAAATATTATTCGCTAAAGTAATGAAAGCTCCCTTCCCTACTCCTTTAGATTCATAAGTTAAATATGTATTTTCTTCCATGTTAAATATAGAGCTCCTTTGTTTTACATAGGCTACTTGCTTTTAATGACTGAGTCTCATCATTTTCCCTATATGAATATGCCCAGGACCTATTAGTATTTGTTTGCATTATTTTTCTTGTTTCTGGAATGCAGTACCTTGATCAAGGCCGTAATTGGGCAAAGATGGAATAATTATGATAATAAATCATACGTCTTGATCATTTTATCTTGCATTATTATTGATGAAGATGCCGTCAATTAATCAATAATATATTAAAACAATCTTACCCATTTGACTTATAGTTATAGCGGAGGGATGGAAACTTAATCAATCGTTATGAAATTATTATTGTAAACACATTTTGTCAAATGAAAATGTGCATACCTGACGTTTAAGTTGCTTTGGAAGATGTTGCATCCCAACGACGGTGTAGACAGTCGGTGACTTCAGAACAATACTCTCTGCATTCACACATCTTTGAACCAACGAAGACACGTTTCCTCCAGTACCCTTGGTCTCTGATGAGCAGTCAAGGAGAATGCGATATCGCTCGCTCTCATCCAAAAAGCGGTTGGAAAGAAGCGCCTCCATTATCCGTATGCAAAGGCTGCTATCTGTGCCAGCAGCGAATCGGATTAGATTCTCATAGTCACCGATGTTTGATTTGATGTTTCGTAGCAGTCTGTCCAACTTAGAAATCTTCAGTCGTAACATATATTTCTTCGTTTTAGCAGCAAGGTATTTCCCAGCAGAGTGTTCCTGAACGAGTTTATGATAAAACTCAATGGCCGTGGATGTGGTATTGTTGGAACGTGGGAGCCTTGTCGTTGGAATCGTCGACTTGGATAATATCCCAAGCTCACATGCCCTCTCAAGGATAGCGGGAACTCTTCGGAAATCATGGGGCGTGAAGACTAGTTTTTTAGAGTCGTCGATTAGACCAGCTAAAGCAACCTTACCCAGCTTACGAATTATTTCGATTAGTTCTTCTTCTGTTAGTTCGTCTTGTGTTATTTTTTTTTCTTTTGATTTTGCTCGGACATTGGCATGGTGCATCAGAAAAACATTCACGCTGTCTAATAATTCTGTTTGAGTTGCAGTTTCAGTGTTCAAACGCTCCTCGCTCCATAAGTGACAGACCATGAGACAAAATAAAGGCGTTTTAACAAGTTCATTAATCAGTGGTTGGTCATCAAGGTAAACCTTCAGACCGTGTCCATGTCCAAGACGAGGATTCGAAGTCGAAGCAAAGAACTTGTCGATGTACTCTCGTGAGTTCTCTTGCGAGAATCCTTCGATCCACATCTTTGTGTATACTCTTGGAAGTTCCGCTTGATTGAAGAAGTTCTCTAGGTGAGGGCGCGTTGTTACAAGGACTCTACACTCTGGAAATTCCTCCCAGCGGATTACACTGACAATGTTGCTCCCTAAGCTCATGTTTGAAGAAGAAATACCGGCATACTCATCTAGCCCGTCTAGTATGATGTGACAGATTCCCTGATTCTCTCTAATGAAACTCTCCAGACCCTCTGGTGTGAGATCATTAACATCACTCAAAAGCTGGGATTTGATAGCTTCTCCGATCGATGTAAGCTGACTTGTGTTTCGGAATTTCACAACAAACAGAAGTGGGAGTAGTTCTAATGCTGACCCCTTTTCCCTGTGAACCCAGTCGTAAGCCATCTTAGCGACAGCCGTGGTCTTCCCTCGTCCAGCGGGGGCCGAAATAAGGATTCGAGCTGGCAGTTCTCCGTTTACTTTCGTCGAAAATATTTTAGCAACAGAACCCTGGAGTATTTTCTTCTTGTTTGTGTCTTGTCCACGAGCGTCCTTCTGCACCATCGTGACAACCGTATGCATGTCTTTGAACTCAGCATAATCAGTTTGATCCCACGGTTTCATTTGAATTTTGCACAATTGATTTCGGTACTTATTCTCCAACTTTTCGCGACATCGCTGAACAGTCAATGATGCCGAGATCTTCTTACCGTAGATATCTGGAATGATACAGGCATATATAAAACCGAATATCTTATTATACTCCCATGCTCTATCAACCACTTCGCAATTGTTTTTAAGATTCTCGTTCAAACTCCGACGAATTGCCTCTTTTCCATGAAACAAATGCCTAGAAACGCGCTTAACGCTGCTGTTATATTTGATTCGACTGTATAGATCAGTCAGGAAAACTTTCTCCAAATCGTCATTGAAAATCATGGATTTATTTTCTCCTTTATTTAAAGATCTTTTTTCAAACAAAAATTAGAGGGCAGAGGTAAACGGGGTGAAAGATTATGAACAAATGCCATCCTTTCATATACTATTTTCAAATTTGGTGCCAGTGTCGCGTCAGTTCCCGGACCCTGGTTTTCCAAGGGACAAATGGATGTTGCCTTAAATTGTACGTTGTTAAAACAATTAACGGAAGTGATTGTCAGGACTCTAGCACTGATAGACCCACCTGGATCACTTGATGTCCCCTTATTTGGTGTCACCCTGAGATGTGTATCAGCAAGCATTACTAGCTTAGCGTCAATGAGAGCTTGTTCCAGTCCATGATGCTGGTCGCAAGGCTTGACGGTCTGTCTCCAGTCAAACAGCATCGCACGTGTTCCCTTGCAAGTCACTAGTCCTTCTATCCTGTTGGTCTCTGTGTATCTATTTATTTCTGCGACCTTGAATCCGAGTGTTCGTCCTAAGGCCTCCATCTGCTCACCCGTCTCGATGTCTTCAGCCAACTTGAAGAGAAGATCAGCGGAAATACCTCCATGAGTCGCCATACCTATGGGGAAAATAAACAAAAGTACAGATTATGAAACTTAAAATGAACATAGCTTCTTTATAGTGGGACAGTAAATCAATGTTGCATATTAGCAGGTCTGCAGTCATCATGGTAATGTAGCAATTATCTTGCTCAGTGTGTGTGCGGGGGTTTGGGCTTCGTAATGTTAAGAAAATAGTAGTTGTCTTTAAGCAGAGAAGTAGGATCTTGACGATCATAGTATAGGTACATTGAAACCTTATTTACAAAGAAGTATAATAACAAAGAAAAGAAGAAAACCAGAGAAAACCAGAGATTTCAAGAATACGGTTGAGTCAATGGCCTATAAACCTAGTTATTGCCCTTTACGCAATAACAGTTTCATTTTACGTGATGCATTAGCAGAGGCAGTGTACGCAGGGGGAAGGGGGTCGTCTTATTGCCCCCACTTGTTTAAGTACCTGAAAAGTACCCCTTCTTACATTAAAAAGTGACCCATTTTCTTTGTAATAGTAATTGTTCCTTCCCCTATGTGATTACTGCCTTTTTGTTCACCTCTGATGAGTCCCCTTTTTCAAGATGTATAAATAAACCTTTTCATTTCCGATAAGGGGGTGGTTGTCATCGGGAGGTAATTGTCCTCGGGGGGTAATTGTCCTCGGGAGGTAGTTGTCCTCGGGGGGTAGTTGTCCTCGTGGGGTAGTTGTCCTCGAGGGGTAACTCTCCGGGGGGTAATTTTCCTTGGGGGTAATTGTCCTCGGGAGGTAATTCTCCGGGGGGTAATTTCCCGGGGGATAATCGTCCTACGGGGGTAGTTTTCCGGGGGGTAATTTTCCGGGGGGTGATTGCCCAGGGTGTAATTGTCCTGATACGATAATAATATAATAAGACTCTATAATATAGGTGCATGCGATATTCATACCATGCCAAGCTACTGACTCGCGCTAGATACCTCTCGCCTCTCTTTTTTCCCGACGGCAGCGCAATTTTACCGACAATATCCTAACAGGTGGGGGGGGGGGGGGGGGGGGGGGTGTCGCACCCCACACCCCCCCCCCCCCCCTTGGAGACGCTCCTGTCCCCGTATACAATCAGGATTCAATAGCACAAGACGTTCTGACACATTGAGAGATGGCTACGATCCAATGTATGAACCCATATTTGTTCAAATACTATAGCACGTTATCTTCTTCATTACTTCACATTTCCCTTTAAATATAATTTATGCAATGCCAGTGCGGTTGCTGATTTCCACGAAGGATGTAAGTTTTAGGTTATTGTCCAGCGCTTCTCAAAATGCATATAAATATATTTCTCTGGAGCAGCGTTATTTCAACTATGTGTTAGTACCCTCAATAAGAAATTAAAAGTTTCTTCCAAATCCCAAAGTCGTCACAGACTATTTATTTTGCATGATTCTGGCACTCGTCAAGTCACCTAGGACCCAAAGTCAGGCACCTGGATGCTCATCTGAAGATTATTTGAAGTATACATCCCCTGAGCTTCTGAGGGCTCCGCCACCTGGACTCAACACCAATTTGAGTCCTGCCAGTGTCACAAATAAGGTATAAAAATATGCTCATCTGACCGTTATTTAATGCCTAGAACCCCTCGACTTCCGGTTGCTCTACCCCCTGGACCCCACCTAGGGCCCTAAGGTGGACGACCGGATGCTTATCAGACGTTAATTTAATGGTTAACAACCCCTAAGCATCTGGGGTCTCGGCCCCCTGGACCTCACGCAAATTAGTGTCCTGCCAGTGTCACAAATAAGGTATCAAAATATGTTCATCTAACCGTAATAAAATGACTAAAACCCCTAAGTTTCCGGAACTCCACCCCCTCGACCCCACCAGGGGCCCTAAGGCGGGCCCCTGCATGCTTGTCTGACCATTATAATATGCCTCAAACCCCTGAGCTTCTGTAAGGCTCCGCCCCCTGGACCCACGCCAATTATTTACCTGCCAGTGTCACAAATAAGGTATAATTATGCTCATCTGACGTAAATACATGCCAAAAGCCCTGAGTTACCGGGTCTCCCCCCCCCCCCGAACCCAACCAATGGCCCTAAGGGGGGGCCCTTGCTGCTCATCTGATCGTAATATATTGCCTGACACCCCTGAGCCTCCGGGGCCTCCAACCCCGTGACCCCACGCCAATTCGTGACCTGCCAGTGTTACAAATAAGGTATAAAAATATGCTTATCTGACGATTAATTGATGTTAAAAAAAACTGAGCTTCTGAGGGCTCCGCACCCTGGACCCAACACCAATTTGTGTCCTGCCAATGTCACAAATAAGGTATCAAAATAGGTAACCCGACACATGCTCCGCCGACGATTGCTCCGCCGACATTTGCTCCGCCGACAATTGCTCCGCCGACAATTGCTCCGCAAAACGCGACAATTGCTCCGGTGACAAATGCTCCTCGAACGACAGTTGCTTCGCCGACAGTTGCTCCGCCGACAATTGCTCCGCCTGAAGCGACACCTGCTCCGGTGACATTTGCTCCGCCGACAATTGCTCCGCCGACATTTGCTCCGCTCAAAAAGTGCCCCGTAAAATACAAAAGCTACTACGACAATAATTGTTGCTCCTCCCCAAAAGTACCCCGTAAAAGACAATGCTCCGCCGACAATAAAATTGCTCTCTGATCCAAAAATGCGGCCTCGTGGAAGACATGAATGCTGCTTTGACAATAATTAGTGCAATTAATGCTCAGCCGTCTTTTGCTTTTCCCCATAATGTTTGATTTAAAAAAAAATCAAGTTGTAGCTTCTTATGCAAGTTCTCCGGCGAAAGATAATTACTCCGCTCAAAATCTGTTTCATGTATTACTCATTAGCTGACAGGCGCGGATCCAGGGGGGGGGGGGCCGAGCGGGCCTTGGCCCCCCCCCCCCCCTGCAAAAAAAAAAAAAAAAAAAAAAGAGTGAAGAAAGGAAAAGAAGGGAAAGGGAAAGAGGAGAGAAGGGAAAGAAAGAAGAGGAAGAAAAAAATAAAAGGGGGAAGAAGGAGATCGGGGGGGGGCCGAAAGGGCCTTGCCTCCCAGGCTGTTGACCCCCCCCCCCCCCCCCCAATCCAAAAAATAAGAGAGAAGGAAGGAAAGAGAAAGAAATTACATAATTTCCGAGATTTTTCTTCACTTTTTAATTAATAATACTGTATGTGTTTGTTGGAGAATGAAATATTACTAAATTTACAGCCAGGCAAGAAATATGATTCTTGAGATTCCTACATGTCAGGCCCGAGGTGGGGCGGGGATTGGGAGCCTCGAGCTTCCTCCCCCCCCCCCCCCCCCCCCCCACTTTTTGAAAAAGTATATTAAAGAGAAATAAAATAGAATGAGAGCAAGAAAGAAGGAATAGTTAACTGCCAGTGTTAAAAATTAATCTAAATATGCTCATCTGACCGTGATTAAATGCCTAAAACCCCTAAGCTCCCGGGGGCTCTGCCCCTGGATTTCACCTAGGACCCTACGGCGGGCCCTTAGATGCTCATCTGACGGTAATTTAATGCCTAAAACCCCTGATTTTTTGGGGCTCCACCCCCTGGAACCCACGCCAAATAGTGACCTGCCAGTGTCATAAAATAATAAGGTATACACAAAAATGCTCATCTGACCTTAATTAAACGCCTAAGACCCCTGAGCTTCCGGGGCCGGCTCAGCCGCCTCGACCCCACCAGGGGCCTTAAGGCGGGCCCCTGAATGCTTATCTGTCCGCAATTTATTGCCTTAAACCCCTGAGCTTGTGGGGTCGGACAAGGTATCAAAATGTGTTTATCTGACCGCAGGCGAGTAGCCAGGGGGGGGGGGGTGCGGTCCCTCCAAGTCGGAAGAGGACGTAGGAAGAAAAAGGGGCAGACAAAGAACACCTTTGAAAAAAGAATTAAGAGTATAGAGAACGGTACAACGCATCGTCTTCTTTCTCTTATAATTTATTGAAACGTCAAAGCTATGCCCAGAAGGGGAGGGGGGGGGGGAACTGAGTTCAGACAAGGATTAAGAATCGAGAACGGTACAGCGAATCGTCTTCTTTCTCTCATAATCTTGTGAAACGTCAAAGCTTCCGCGCGAAGCGCGGGAGTGGGGAACCTGGATTCAGACGAGGATTCAGAGGCGAGAACGGTAATACGAATCTTTAATGATTTAATGAAACGTAAAAGCTTCCGCGCTTCGCGCGGGTTGTAGGGAAACTAAATTCAGACGAGGATTAGAGTCGAGAACTGTACAGCCAATCGTCTACTTTCTCTCATAACTTTATGAAACTTAAAAGCTTCCGCGCTTCGCGCGGGAAGGTGGGGGGGTACCTGAATTCGGACGAGGATTAAGAGTCGAGAACTGTACAACGAATCGTCTTATCTCGAATGATTTATTGAAACGTAAAAGCTTCCGCGCTTAGCGCGGGAGGGGGGGGGGGGGAACTGAAATCAGACGAGGATTAAGAGTCGAGAACGGTAATACGAACCTTTAATGATTTAATGAAACGTAAAAGCTTCGGCGCTTCGCGCGGGATGGAGGGGAAACTAACTTCCTACGAGGATTATTTTCGAGAACGGTACAACAAATCGTCTTCTTTCTCTAATGATTTAATGAAAATTAAAAACTTCTGCGCTTCGCGCGGCAGGGGGGAACCTGAATTCAGACGAGGATTAAGAATCGAGGACTGTATAGCCAATCTTCTTTTTTCTCTCATAACATTATGAAACTTAAAAGCTTCCACGCTTCGCGCGGGAAGGGGGGGGGGGGACCTGAATTCGGACGAGGATTAAGAGTCGAGAACTGTACAACGAATCGTCTTCTTTCGAATGATTTAATGAAACGTAAAAGCTTCCGTGCTTCGCGCGGGGAGGGGGG